>CAXKWD010000005.1:177559028-178159028 GCA_964059195.1 Ectobius pallidus
CGATTTGGACGAAACTCACTGTACAGGGGTTTTCTGGGCCAAGGACCTCGAATCTGAGGACGCTTTTACCAGACGATACTATCTAATCGTGGTATGTAGTCCACGTGATTTAGGAGTTAATAAATATAATGATATAACTATTATGCTCTTGATTTTTAATTTTTGAAATAATTATCGCGGGCGAAGCCGCGGGCACATGCTAGTGGTAATATATTACAAAGGATTTATCAAATGCAAATCAGTTCTTGTGACAACATATTGTTTTACAGTTTTCATATACGGTTTTGGAAGTTGCAATACAGTTGGCTTTGACAATGAATCGATACCAGAACATCTGTCCCACTCTAGCTCATTACTCGTATGACTTAAGAGTGAGACAGACATACTGGTTTTTGTTTACTTCAGGTTTCCCTCTTAGCTCGTCTCGTGTATAAGTAAGTAATTCTTTACAGTTAGGCCTATGAAGCAAGGCAGTTTTAAAGGCAGAAATTTTATCTCAACCTTAAAGTTGATTTTTCTGAACTTTTTCCCCCCAAAACATTTCACTGTTCAAATTACTCCTTGTGTAACAATTTTTAACCAATTCATCTGAAATTTTCTACAAAGCCCCTACACATACCACCAAATAAAACTTACTCATTAATTTTAATTTATGCCTTAATAACATTGGCTACTGCTTATGTTTCGAACTTAACAACATTAAATGACATAATGTCTAATTTTTCCCTTAAAATAGTAAATTCTATCAAGAATTGAATAGTAAATTTTTGGGCTTGAGGTGCCTAAGCAGTAAATCTGCAATTTGGTTTAAAAATTTGAAAACTGTTCCACACGGTCCATTAAAAATAGGTTTCACGCATACGCTATAGAACAGCCAATCGACTTCTTTTGTAGGCTATAGCAATACAGTAGCCCATGGCCTAATTATAAGCTTATGAGTTTATCACATTATAATTAATTTTTATTCCCTGTGTTTGTCATGCGGACAATATCAAATACGAGGGATGGGACATAAGTCATTGCAACTATTTTCAGTTTGAAAATTTGGGGCCATTTAAAAATTTTGAAATAAGCAAATGAAAGGGCAGGGTATGAAATTATGTGTAATGTAGATTATAGTTATTAGATGTAGGATAGTGGAGGAAACAGACAACCATAAACATCCATACCTGACTACATCGTGCCACCCTAATATAGGCCTATAGTGCGGAAGTTGGTAGCCTAGTAAGATTTGGTAGGCCTACGGATGGAAATTATTCCTCAAAGCTTCCATCAATTCCTTGTGGTATTCGCTGGCATTTCTCACTCGGATAGTGACTATTTTGACGTAAGAATGCTATTCAGATGTTCTCATATTCATCCTACACGGCGGATGACTCACAACTAAATTACCATCGCCTCTATTCCTATAAACGTACATCACAACGCTTTGTCCATATACTTACTAGAGATGCTACACTCTCCCTTGACACCATCTCACCTTCCTTTGAGGGGAAAAATAGTTGCCATGACTTATAGGCTACTCTATCTCACATCCAGTTGTGTCAAATTCATTCGAAGCCTATTATCCACATGACAAACCTTAAGATCTGTAGCCTATCTTTCCTGAATGCAATTTTAAATAAGCAAGCTGTTGATCATTGCATTTTGGCGGTGAGCAAATAAATAATGGCACAAAATTATGAAGATAAGTTATTGAATTCATAAGTTATTGAATTCACAATATGAGAAGGGTGGTTTGACAATCAACCAGGAAAATCAAAATATAGGCCTATGTGGATAGGAGGTATTCAGCAAGATCTGACGTTAAATAAAAAGTGATTATTATAAACACAGAGAACTACAAATATTTAGGCATTCCGATTCATAAAGATGGTGGAATGGAGAAAGCAATTCAGAACAGAAACACTGAGGGCAGAAAAGCGATATCCCTATTAAATGGAGTATTATGGAGCAGACATATCACGAGAAGGAAAATCAGTAGGCCTATATTTATGATTCAATAGTTAAGAAAATAGTATAGTACTGTTCAGAAATATGGTGAATTAAAAAGAGAGAGGAAAGAAAATTATTAGCAACAGAAATGAATTTTTTGGAGAAGAGCAAATGGAACTTCTAGGATGGAAAGAATAAGAAATGAAGAAATTCGGAAACAAATGGAAGTACAACACTCTATAATAGGTGAAATTAAAGAAAAGCAACTCATGTGGTATGGTCATGTGAGAAGACGGGGAGGAGAGATTACCAAAGAAGATCTTCAGATGGAATCCTCCGGGCAGAAAGAAGAGAGGCAGACCAAAGAAGACGTGGTTAAATGGGATACAAGAAGACATGAAGGAAAAAACATTCCTGATAGGAGGATAGAGAGACTTGGAGACTGTGAACACGGAAGTTGTAGACATAGGCTACTTTTAAAAAAACGTGATGATGATGACTAGGGACCGGATTCTTAGGTTTTTACCTATTTTTTTCCTTGCTTCCTAAACAAAAAGCGCTCATACACTTTTTCGAATCATGTCCATAGGATTCACCCACATTAATTCTGTGGCACCTAAAAATACCTAAATGGGGTATAAAAACCTAAATGTACCTAAACGGGATATAAAACCTAAAATATCAAATTTAGGCTACTTTTTTTTGCCTTCTTTCTTTGTCAGTTGAGGAATCGATATTTTGCGGAGAGACAATAATTTTTGTCGGGTTGAAATTAATACCACCAGCGTTTCGTTCAACCATTGTCGTCCTGGATGGACAGTATCAAGAGACGAAGTGTAGGAGTACCGGCGTATTCCTTTTAAAATATTCGTATGAACAACCATTGTTGCCGTGTATGAACAAGGATATAGATTTCTGTGTTTTAAAGCGCTTGTTTGCCTTTAGTACTTCCCTGTCATTCATACTGAGTGGCCACACTGTGAGTTTTAAGAAGACGTGTTAATTATGGCGAAACAAATGAAATTGAGTTTATTACGGCAGTGGATAGGCGATGACCTGAATTTAATCTTTTTCCCCCTTTCTTCTTCTTCTTCTTCTTCTTCTTCTTCTGAGGTTATTTTATGACGTTGCACCCCGCGGGTTTCTACGTCTGCTCTGTCCTAAAGCAAGTTTATACAAATTTAAGTCAATTTTGTTAAGTTAAACATTCAAATTCATTAAACCAACTATTCTACCCGAAAATGATATTTTGGATAAAAACCTAAAAAAAAACTATTTCACCTAATGGAAAACCTAAAACAGTGTTTTTAAAAACCTAAAAATCCGGTCCCTAATGATGACGATGATGAAGCATGTTGATTGGAAACCAATTTCAAATCTGCATCCAACACATAGGCCTAAGCCTCCTTCTTCGACTTGGACATCTTTTCCCAATAATTTTGTCTTGTAACATTAATTTTAACAAATCATAGGATAAGCCTATAGGCTAGCTGGAAATAGTCAAGAAAAAGCTCCTATAAGGAAAGGTGTAAGACAAGGATGTGCATTATCACCAACACTGTTCAATGCATTAAATGCATTAAATGAAGTCACTGAAGAAATAGACATGGGCATAAAAATACAGGGAATTAAAATTAACATGCTCCGATTTGCAGATTACATTGCAGTTTTAATGGGAAATAAAAGAGATTTAGAAGTTTTTATTAATAAATTGGAAAACACATTAAGAAATAATTTTCACTTAAATATTAATAAATCAAAAACAAAAGTTTTAACTTGCAAGAAAAATGAAACTAATAAATCACAAATTTTAATGAACGGAGAATTATTGGATAAAACTGAAGAATTTCAATATCTAGGAAGCTAAAAACATCTGATGGAACAAGTAAAAAATAAATTACTAATATAATAGGCCTATATCAAGCAAGACTTGCCTTCAGTAAGAAAAATAAATTATTCACATCCAATGATATTAGTTTAGAAATAAGAAAGAATTTTATGAAAACATATGTATGGAGCATAATGTTGTATGGATGTGAAACTTGGACAATCCTGAAATCAGAAAGAAGACGACTAGAAGCATTAGGTGCTACAGAAAAATGCTGAAATTAGCTGGATCGACAAAATTACCAACGAGGTAGTTTATGAGAGAACAAAAGCAGAGAAAGAAATTTGGAACCAAATAAGAAAAAGAAGAATAAAACTCATAGGGAATTTACTAAGGCACCAAAGTCTTTTAAAATCATTATCGAAGGCACAATCTATATTAATAAAAGGAAGTGTCTGTCTTTCTGTCTGTCTGTCTGTCCGCGATGCCCAGCGAAATCTACTGAGCGCAGAGATCTGAAATTTTAAACATAGATGGACTAAAGGGTCGGAATGTGCACCTCGAAGCCGGAATTTTAATTTTCGCTTTCGTTCATGAGTTATGAGTGAAAAACGGGCAGAAAACGTGTATTTATTTCGTTTTCGAAGCATGAGTTTTCAATAAAACAAATCAATTACACTAGGCTTTGGCTATTTTTGTCATTCCTTCGACATAAAAGCATCGCGATCTCTTGAATGTTGTAGCTCACGCTGGTCGATTCATTTGTTTTTAATGTCAAGGCACGCAAACATAATATGAAATTTTCAACCTACACCGAAGAGGATTATTATTATTATTATTATTATTATTATTATTATTATAGGGATAATCAATATTAGCCTAAATATTGTCAAACGTTGTTCGATTTGGACGAAACTCACTATACAGGGGTATTCTCGGCCAAGGAACTCGAATCTGAGGTCGCTTTTACCAGTCGATGCTACCTAATCGTGGTATGTAGTCCACGCGAAATATAATGGTTTAACTAATATGCTCTTAATTTTTAATTTTTGAAATAATTATCGCGGGTGAAGCCGCGGGCACATGCTAGTTGAAGGTAAGAGCAAGACTACAGTAGGCTACATAGAACAAATTAAGGAGGACATGAACTGTAAAACGTACGAAGAATTAAAAAGGAAGGAAGAAAGAAGTTCAGAAGAGAATCGCTGCAAACCAATCCAAGGATTGAAGACTTAGCCATTTCATAAGATATGGGAATTTTTCCCTCAAAGAGAGAAGTTATAAAATTATTGTAATTGGGTGGTCAAAATTAAGTTGAAAACCTCAAATTCTCTTAATATTAAAGACTTAGGTGCATCTGAAGTGGTTTACGTTGAGTTACTTTTTTTTTGCCATTTTTAGCATGATTTTAACACTTTTTAATATCAAGTAGTCAAGAGTAAAAAGCTATGTCCATTTTCAATTGAGAAAATATACATCTTAAGGTACAATTTGGTATAAGATTACCTTCAAAAAATATGTGTGGTTAATTGCTATGTAAAATAACAAACAAGTGACTTTTTGTCCCACCCGTAATGGTGTTAGTTTTGTTAAATTATTATTGATGAGTTAAATAAATGTTCTGACAACCTGGAAACAGTTTATAATTTGTATTTAATCCCTCATACCTTCATTAATAACAACATTAAGACCCTAACAGTAATAGCAGAACAGCAAATGAACTTTTGTTTTGCATCATTAAAATCAGTGTCCAAATTATGTCCTACCCGTAATAAATTTTGAAAAACAAATTTAAAATATTTAAAATAAATTTTAAGTAGGCCTAATGCTTTGCATTTAGTGTGGAGGAGAAGGCATTGTAAATTTTACAGGATGTGAAGAACCAATTCTAGTTTATTATTTATGATATGTAATAAACAAAAATAGTTTTTACAATTTGCTAGAATGTCCCACCCGTAATTATCAAATGGCTGGACTAAAGAAGAAGGCTAGCCTATTCTATTCCTCAATATGTGGTCAAAATATTGCGATTTCCTTTTTTCCCCTCCCTATAAGTTAATGTTTAAAACATAGGGTGGTATTCAAGCATAGTTTCTTACTTCCTGTCCATTTGACTTTCAACATTCTCAGAAAGCCGTAGATCTGGCTGGGCATCTCACACAAACAGACAGATACTTTTCTTATCATAGAAGATTCATTTGTCATCCACAGTCGAGATATGAATTGTTCACGTTTTTTTAATATATTTTTTATTTGTTTAGTTACATTACAACCCGTGTTTCACCAGCTGGTATATCACGGGATATTTACAGAATTATACATAATTACTATAACATATTATAACATGAAAACAGTTTATGTGATGGAGCGGAAGACGTGATTGATAAAGGTGGTTATCTGTATAGCATTGATATGATACTTGAGCACAATTAATTTGATATGTATCTAGGCAATTGAATTAATTGCGGATTTTCAATATAAAATGTCATGTCTAGGGGGCGGATTTCTATGACATGTCATATTTTTCCCCTTTGCATTATTTCAGGTTTCCGACTATTTTAAACCCGATTCCAAGCATCCTGGTGAAAATGGAACGGCTTTTATTGTGCATATAACTGCATATTTTGGAAATTTTCAACTATTGTACCATATTTAGTATGAATATGCATATTTAGGTCATATTTTTGGCATATTTGTGTGCATATTACAGGAATTTTGAAGTTTCATATCATATTTTGTAAATTTTGCATTATAGCGATACTTTTTTGAGAATTTACAGATATTTTAAATAATTAACACTATATTTTAATAAAATGTATTGTAATGAAACTTAAAAAATATATACACACAATGTGAAAGTGGTAAAGTCATATTTTAAATTTTATTGGTCATATTTTAATTTTTTTTTTGGTCATAAATGCATGCATATATCCTATTTTTTAGGTCATAGAAATCAGCCCCCTAGTCATGTCGTTTGCTTGAAACCACGTGCCGAAAATGGGATTTTAAAAACGTAAAGTTTCTGGCCATTTTGACCAGAGTCCAGACATGGGAAGAGATGTGGTTCCACGAAAGGAAGATTTTGGTGGTTCCTCTTCGGAGTGGGGCGTAGCCAGCCGGATCTGTGATTGGCCTGATATCACCTCAAGACGCCGCCCCGGCCAACACTGCAATGGCCGACTAACATGAATAGCAACAATAGAAAAACTTGGCTATCGTTTAGGCTAACTAATTCCTTCAAACACAACATTTCAAAACGTAAATTAAAACTGTAGAGTTATAGTTTCTCTACCCGTACCATACACACAATAATGTATGCAGATGATGTAGCACTTATGAAGAATTGCAAAAGATATGAATTGACTCAGAGTTGGACTGGCCATACGGGCATTCGGGCAAATGTCGCCCAAATTTTAGTTGAAAGAATCTGTTCACCAGCGATTATAATTTTTTAGAACATGAAAAAATAGTCTTAGGCTATGGGTGAAAGCTGTTGCGTAGAGAAGATCCGAGATTTTTTACACGAGGGAGAATCAAATGAAAACCGCAATTAATTTTTTCCCACTATTTTACTCCAGGAAGTATGTTTGCTTGTACATTATTTTTCTAGTTAGTCAACTCCTAGTTCAACGCACTTAAGCCATCGGACCGTCGACGACATCCGCCACAATCGCCAGATTTGGGACCATCAGATTTCCACATCTTTGGTTCATTAAAGGATCACCTTGGAGGGCAGAAGTTCAAGTCAGATGAAGACATCCAATCGGCGGTGCAGGAGTGGCTACAGCGTCAACAATAATAATTTTTATCGAGCGGTATCGAAGCACTTCCTATCCGATGGCTTAAGTGATCTTGAGTTTCTTATAGGCTTAATGACACCTGTGCGGTAATGAGTGTGGTAAGTTAGGCTGCCGGCACTGGGTAAGTTATTCGTAGGAAAAAACACTGAAATTCAGCAGAGCTCATGAACTAGGATGTCTGGATAGGAAATCAATAAATTCCAACGATAACTTAGTCCTTCTACGAGATAGCCTATACAGGGAAATTTTATTTTCATCTGCCTGCTAATACAAGGAGCCACTAGGGTCCAGAATAGGCCTAAACTCCGTGGCGCTACATCCCTGGCGCTGCGTCATCTACCATAGGCAGATGGCAGGATTGGAGGCGTGTGGTCAGCATGCCGACACCCACAGCCGTTAATGGTGGTTTTCATGACCGGAGCCGCTATTTCTCTATCAAGTAGCTCCTCAGTTTGAATCATGAGACTGAGTGCACCCCGTTCCAGACCTCCCTACCTCATAAAAATCCGAGGAGGGATCGAACCCGGGCCGACGGATCTGTAGTCAGCGACGCTAACCACAAGACCACGTCGGTGGTCCAAGAATAGGCCTACCGACATTTTTACTTTTTAATGTTGAAAACAATTTGAATTGGCCTAATGATAGGCTAATTACTTCAGCTGTTTACTGTGCAGTCCGTCCCCGGTATTTAAATTAGCATTGGTTATTGAGAGTTGTCCCATAAAGAAATAGGCATTCAATCCTTTGCTTTGGTCTATCAGGTTCTGAATTTTATACCATTGCCTTAAAAATAAATGGTGCAAAAATACGTTGCACAAACTTTCTCGCATATACGTGTTAAAAGCTAGCACAGAAAAAATTAAATTAAAAAGACAATTAAATTTTATTTATTACATTTTCATAAAACTAAGAAGTATCTAGAACGGAAACCATGAGAGTCGATCTTCATGTTTAATACTTTTACCGTGAAATAATAGGCTAATAATAATAATGAATGACAGTAAAACTGCATATTATTAGTACTACTAGTATTACTACGGGAAAATTCAAATATAAGTCGCACCTTGGGATAAATCGGCCCCACCCAACCCACCCACCAATACATGGTCAGTTGGTCATTCTGCTTCGCGTAGAAACAAAATACATCACAGTCCATGCAAATGTGAATATCGAATGGACGGAGCTTAAGGGGCGACTTATATTTGAATTTCGCTATAGGCTACTAAAACTAAAACTAAACTCCGTGGCACTACATTCCTTTAGGGATTTGGTCTACCAACCGACCGGTGTGTCATCTACCACAGGCAGATGGCAGGGTTGGGGCATGTGGTCAGCATGCCGACCCCCACGACCGTTAATGGTGGTTTCCATGACCGGAGCCGCTACTTCTCTATCAAGTAGCTCCTCAATTTGAATCACGAGGAAGTGTACCCCTACCAGACCCCTCAACCTCAGAAAAATCCAAGGATGTACCGGGGATCGAACCCGGACCGACGGATCTGACGCTAACCACAAGACCACGCCAGCAGTCCTACTGCTATTACTACTTAGGTTATATTGCACGCTTTAACTGCATTGTAGGTCATGTAATGTGTTTAGTATGTTTGCGTGAACTATTAGTCTATTGTAACAACTCACTCGCGTCATCTGTTTCTATTGTTTAGTGATGTCTTCGTATGTGGCATTCAGTTTAAACGATTATAATATCCAGTGACGTAGCGGCGATGAGTTATGGAAAATAAGCAAGTCCTGCAAACCCGGCGTTTGCTTTTGCGAACGAGGTAACCATGAAAAACCCAAGTCAATTTGGGCGGCCACGAGGTTTGATTTGAACTCAGGACCTCTTCCCTGTTAGCCCATAGGCCTACCACATCGCTGTAATTAGTTTAGTGTGTTCAATGCGACTGAGCTAAACTGATTGCATTTCACAACAATAAGTACATTAGGCCTATAGTTTTCTTGTTGCTAGTGGCAACAAAATGCCATTCATATTTTAATTGATATGTATGTTCTGAAATTCGCATTTAAGCTGTACTTATTTCGTTTTTATCTTGATATCTATTAATTGTATAAAGAAATGTTTTAAACACAAAATGTTCATTTTAATTTTCTCTACAACTTTACTGTGGTAAGTTTTCATGTATCACTTACTGTAATGGATATAATCTAGAAAAACTGAAAATGGATACGAATAAAGTACCCCTTAAGTCATTTTTGCAGAAATACAGATATAGCCATTTTATTACTCATAGATAAGAGTTTCCAATTTTAAATTTTTATTAAAATCGTTAGAGCCATTTTTTCAAAAATCAAAAATTTTGAAAAAGTTTTCATGAAAAGTCC
Organism: Ectobius pallidus; assembly: GCA_964059195.1. Classification (NCBI taxonomy): domain Eukaryota; kingdom Metazoa; phylum Arthropoda; class Insecta; order Blattodea; family Ectobiidae; genus Ectobius; species Ectobius pallidus. Next base: position 177,568,935 of record CAXKWD010000005.1, read on the forward strand.
CCTTAATATTTCAGTTGTAAAGTTAAATTTCTGGGCGGTTCGACAAAATTTCGAAAAAGTCCTTATTTCAAAAAATTATGTAAATACAACGAGCCGTTTACCCGCTGTGCTTGTCCACAGACGGACAGACGGACAGACGGACAGACGGACATCCGGACAGACGGACAGACGGACAGACAGACGGACAGACGTCATTCCAAAAATACTTTTTTCGGTTTCTAGGCATCGTGAAACGTGCTCTCCCGGTGTTAACTCAACTTCGATTTTTTGTCACGATCACAATACTTTCTCTATACTCCGTATAAGCGAGAAAGTAAAAGAGTGCGTGGAACGCCACGCGACAGAAGTAAAACTTTATTTAATTTTTTTCAATTTTTGTCTATTGGATTTTTTCAATTTTGCATTATTGGACTTTTTAATATTGGGTTTTTGGACTTTTTTAATTTTTTAATTTTGGACTTTTTAATTTTGGATCTTTCAATTTTTAATTTTGGATTTTTTAAATTTTCGATCTTTGAATTGTTTATTTTTTTATTTTTAAAATTTTTAACTTTTTTATTTTTAAATTTTAAATTTCATTATTTATTAAATTTTGGATTTTTGGATGTTATAATTTTTTATTTATATTTTGGAAATTTGTATTTTTTAATTTTGGATTTGCGCGGTAATGAACCTCCGGGTTCCATAAAATAGATAATATAGGCTACCTTTAGATTGCGTAGGAATTGTCTATTGCTATTGAGGAAGTAAGGTCTGAAAAATTTCCTTTGATTACTCCTAATCATTGAGTTGATTGTTTTCTGTGCAGTCCGCACCGAAACAAGTAATAGTGTGACTGATTTCGTGACTGATTGTGACTGATTTCGTGACGGTTTTAGTGTGACTGATTTTCCAGATTTACCCTCTACCGCCACTAAAGAAGTTTTACATCAAAAAGTCATTGTAGACCTAATGTATCAGCACTGCGAAATGAGCTTTCAGCACCGAAATCACCCAATTGCGTCAAAGTCTACTCGCTCGATTTCCGCCACGGTACCAGGTAGGCCTAGTTCTTCTTTCCTTTAGTTTTACCTCTACCTTTTAGGGACGTTTAAGCAACCCACTATGCCCAGGGCTTACAGAATCGCGACCTGTCGGGAGAGGGATTTTCTATGGATCACATACATACTTTTTTGACCAGACAAGGACATGGAGGGCCTCCCGGACGAGTGATCAGCCCAATGCCGAGGCCACCTCCGAGATAACACGAACACATAGGACGAGACACACCATTCACACACACTCACTCCAAACAAGGTGAGGAAGGGATGAAAATGATAGCGACGGCCAGATTATATCCGGGGTCCAAAGGACCTAAAGTTACCCGACATTTGTCTCACAGGTGAGGAAACACTCCGGAAAACCCCCACCTGGGTAACTTGTCCCAATCAGGACACAATTTCATGTCACTACGTAAGGATTAAGTGTAGTCTACCGAGGTTTCTTAAATGCCTAAGAAGATATAACCTAGGCCTAAGTTAATCATTTCATTTCCTTCTTTACAATGTAGGTTACATGATAGGTTTAATGCACTTAGTCAATAGGCCTCTTGATTAAACTGATGTAGCAAAGTGCCAGAATGCTTTTCTTTATTCGGTGATAGGCCTAACTGCAATTATGATGTAGGCCTAGGTCTACAAAAAATAAGTTATTTTTCTTATCGATTTCCGAGTTAAGTTCAAGATCGATTCATTAATCAGGGCTTTTGGAAGAACAAAGTTCTGAAGTTTGATAAGCATATGTGAAGGAATAATGTGGGTACTGTAATTTGTCAAAGCTAGCTGTATTGCAACTTCCAAAGAAGTAGGCCTATATGAACTCTGTGAAATAATATGTTGTCAAGAGCACTGATTTGCATTCTATAAATACTTTCTAATATATTACCATAAAATAGGCACTAAATTGGGCATCACTCCAGTACCTGTCAACCGATTTGGTTCAAAATAAATAGTCTTCTTCCTTTGGACGTTATAAATGCGTATATCAAGTTTCATGAAAATCTGATAAAGCTTATTTGAGTTATTGCGCGTACAGACACATGAATAGACGGACAGACATTTCCACACAATCTCATAAAGTAGCCTACTGTTTGGGCACTTAATAAATCTGTACGTGTATTTCATTGTTCCAAAAAAAAAGTTTGAGAAGCTACAGTACTAATTTATGTAAGTTAACAGACTATGAAAGCTTGTATTCAATGATGTAGGCTATAATGTGCATTATAATACAATTCCATCTATTCCCTCAAATTTTGGTTTTATAAAATTTGTTTGTTATATTATCAGCAGGTTGATCCTATGGTTCTTTCTCCTTGGCTGCACGCTGTGCAGTGAGCAGTTAATTTTGGAGCAAAAATTCCACTATAATAGAATAACCATCTAAGGCAACATGACTGATGCATTTAGGCTATTTGTTGACACAATCACAAGGGAATACTGGAAACTATGAAAATATTCCTTTAAAAAATAGTTTTTTTTTTCAGTTGTCTTTATACTCCTTTTAGCTACGAGGTCATCAGGAGTTCGGGATCTATGTCTATGGAACTATTGATTGTCAATTGTTTCTACTGTTAGTGTATTTTATGCAGTAAATTTCAACTGATATTAATTTAAATGGATATGATACAGGATAAAATGGTGAGGATGATTCGTGGTATGTAAATATCCAATCCGGCATTTGTCTTTACGACTGAGGAAACCATGACAAAACCCATGTCAAATTGGCCGACCACGGGATTTGAATCTGGGACCTACCGAATGCGAGTCCAAGACGTTACCATCTCGGCCACCTCGTTCGGTATTTTGTACGGTAGTTGGAGGGGATGAAATAAAAGTTCAGTGATAATTGTGGAAATGAGAACAAGTCTAGGGCATACGTGGGTTCGCGGACCGCGAGTTGTGCAGGCAGACAGCTTCCCAAGGCCGAGCGAGTACGGGGGCAACGCACGATTTGCGGTGTGGAGAAGTCTGTAATGTTTCCGTAATAGCATTCTTATATGTCACGTCATGATCACATCTACAATAGACAAAACAATAACTAATTTTAAGTTAAACATTAATAGCAATAACAAACTAAATTTCTGGGAATAACATTTTATGAACATTTTAATTGGCGTCCACACTGTTTAGAACTTTTACATTCTTTTTTTTTTATTCTTTATTTTTATGTATAAATTTTATATAACATTAGATTACCCGAATGAGCATGTACTCGTATTCGGATACAGGTTAATTATTTACAATAGGCCTACGGAATTAGTACACAATTAAACACACTATTTGACACAAATACATAAAAGAAATTCCAATTTCTACTTTACGGCCAATATATCTAGCACTAGGTAATCGTTAATCCAATACGGAATTATTGGCTGGGGTAGCGTTTCTAAGACCATTTGTACAAAATTAATTTTACTTCAAAAGAGAATAATAAAAATTTGCTAAAATAAACCTATTGATTACCCATCAAAACTATTATATGTTGAATTCAGTGTTATGAAATCGAATAGTTTTATAAATTAAAATTATTAATATATTACCATAAAAACAGATCTAAATTTACTTCCTACAGTCATTGTCAAAATACAAGAAGAAACGCTATTTTTCGTTTCGCTGAATCAAAATGTAAGACGACCAAGGGGCAATTACATGGTCAAAACTATGGTTTGAAATTGTATAACAATTTTATTGCTGAGAACCCTGAATATGTAAATTACAATCTTAAACATTTTAAGAGGAAAATAAAAAAAATTATTAGGCTATATAATATTAATAGCACAACTTTAATTTTATTTGGTCTTTCAACCCAATTTATTTATTTATTCTTTCTTATTTTTAATTTTTTTTTTGTAACTTCTATATAGCCTAAACCAATGGTTAATGCTGCAAAATTATTTTGCACACAATGTACTCATACATTTATAATTTTTCGTTTGTAGGCCTAGTATACTGTGCAGTGATATATAATTAGATTTAGGCTATATTTAATCTACTATACCCCCTAAACACGAGCTTTGCTCATATAGGGGCATATCTTACATTTTAAATGCTAAATTAGACATAGTAGCCTATTTTCTGTTGGTTTTATTTGTTTTTACTTGTACTAAATGTGAAATAATCTAAATAATGTAATGCAATAAATAATAAAAATAATAAGAATAATATATATATAAGTTATATATATATAAATAACTCTAATTTGAAATCAATACCTAGAAGAAAGAAATAGGAAAGAAAGAAAGAAAAAAGAAAAATTGGGAAGAGCAAAATTGAAATCCTGAGTCGTAACTAATAAAATGGTTCCTGAAATATCTACTAATTACAGAATGAAGTAAATTTTAAACTACGAAATAAGATTGTTTATATGCTTATCGAATTTTTTGCTGTTCATACACTATTTCTGGATGTGACCTAATTATGGAGTTTTAGAGGCTTGGACCATAACAATTGCTATGTTTAGATCCAGAAGAGATCAATTATTTTGGTTCTATTAAAGACAAGGTTTAATTTTTTTCTTGTATTGTAGCTATGTGGATCAGATACGTGTACGTTACAGTATTTGTGAAAGTATTTTAAAAGTGTGAGCTTATAAATTTGTTCTACAGTCATAACTAGGGTTCGGAAGTTTATGACTTTAAAAAGTGGAAAATATGACTGCAGCTATGCCCTTAAAAATTACTAATTATGACACAAAAATGCTAAATATTACCTAATAAAATAACGTATTTTCACAAAATAAATGTTCCATTTTAAAACACTAAATTCTTACATCAATCGGATAATCACCTATTAACAGTTTTGATAATTTACAGTTTTACTTGTAAATGAACTTATATTTTTAAAGACTTTTCTCCTGTTTGCTGTGTGTCCCTATAAAATATAAACAGTTGCATTGTTTTTAAATTTAAGCTACCCATTAATGGCCGGTTTCTATAAACTCGCGAATTACCTATGGGTAAATTATCCAATGGACAGAATTTACACAAAAATAACACCACACAAACACAAATAATTTAAAGATAGCAATCACATACACTTCTGGCGAGTTTCTAGATAAATGTCCTCTGGATAAATATGAAAATGAGAGAAAAAATGTTCCTACAAACTCGGGCTAGATCTTTCCAAGGGTAAATCTTCGGGTTAATTTATCCTTTCATGGATGGCTGGATAAAATTTAACCTTTCATAGGATCAATAGTAATATTTAAACAATGAGAATCAAAGCCTTCTGAATTAAATTAACTGTACAACTCCAAGGCCTTGCTCATTATATCATTGTAGGTTAATGCCCGGTTTCTACAAACTAGTGAATTACCTATGGGTAAATTACCCATGGACAAATTAGTTCCATTTAACCTACAATGATATAATGAGCAAGGCCTTGGAGTTGTACAGTTAATTTAATTCAGAAGGCTTTGATTCTCATTGTTTAAATTATTATTGATCCTATGAAAGGTTAAATGTTATCCAGCCATCCATGAAAGGATAAATTAACCCGAAGATTTACCCTTGGAAAGATCTAGCCCGAGTTTGTAGGAACATTTTTTCTGTCATTTTCATATTTACCCAGAGGACATTTATCTAGAAACTCGCCACAAGTGTATGTGATTGCTATCTTTAAATTATTTGTGTTTGTGTGGTGTTATTTTTGTGTAAATTCTGTCCATTGGATAATTTACCCATAGGTAATTCGCGAGTTTATAGAAACCGGCCATAAATGGAACTAATTTGACCATGGATAATTTACCCATAGGTAATTCACTAGTTTGTAGAAACCGGGCATAAGTGGCATAAATATTAAATTAATGAACCAAATTTCAAATTTAACTCGATCGTGTAGTAAATACACTGTATAATTGTGCTCCTTTACCGAATTTATAACTGAAATATGACTTTAAATTACAAATATGTCCAAAAAATGACCAAGACCAGAAAATGACCAAAATATGACTTTATATGCAAAATAAAAATGGTCCGATTAGGATAACCAGTGTTTAATTCGTGTTTAATTTGTATTTGTAGCAAAAACGGAGGTCAGGATAAAAAATATGACATGTCATAAACATCCGAACCCTTGTTTTAACATTGAATTCAGGAAATAAGAATTCTGTTGGATATTCTATGGGCTTTTTAAAGCAAATTTTTATTATTTTCTTCAGTATTAGATTCTGTTATCAAGTTAGAATTTAAAGATATTATGTTAGTAGCAATATGATTTTATCTTTTCACTTCACTCAAGCCGAGTCAAGGCTAATGTATGGCATGATACTGGGGTTCATCTACTATGATGAATATGTGTATTGCGCAGATGCATGGCGGGTATTGGCAATAGAACTTTATGTAGAGACTATTTTATAACTTACATTTGAAGATTCTAACAGTCTTCAGGCTGTACGTCTTCAAATTATCAGAATTTATGTTACTAATATTAATGTTTGCCCAATTCCAGACGAGCTAGAAACATGAGCGACGGAAAAATTCTAACAAGTTCAATATTTTAATTTCTACCCCTCAAAAACTTTCAAAAGGGCGGACGCACTTAAAAGTCTCTGCTCAGTTTCCATGACAAAAATATTGTTTGCAGTGTTCACATAGGGCTTTGGAAGTTGCAATACACTGGGTTTTGAAATAATTTCTGTAAACCGAGCGAGGAAGCCGAGATGGTAACATCTTGAACTCTCTTTCGGAGGGTTCCAGGTTCAAATCCCGTGGCCGGCCAATTTAACATAGGTATTTTCATGGTATTTACAACCATGAATCATCCTCACCATTTTGTCCAGTATCATATCCATTTAAATTAATACAAGTTGAAATTTACTCCATAAAATACGCCATTAATTTTTACCCACTTACAGGTAAACTATAAACTTGAGATTTGGCAGACTTATACCTTCTAGTTTGTAATTGATTGCAAAAAGCCCCAAAAGTTAAATTTTTTATATTCTTTACGCCGAAAAAGCCTAAAGTCTTCCCGATTATTTTTAGTTTTATAATGTCTAAACGGTAGGCCTACTTTAATAGACTGTAAGGCAGTGTATTGTTTTTGGTATCATTAAAAAATTCCTTTATTTTTAATTAAATATTGTAATTTCATTAATTTGTTAAAATAATTTATTAGATCACGAATTTGAAAAAAAATTAAAATTGAGTTTTTTTCTAGTTTCGACATCCTGAAGACAAAACGCAACTAGGCCTATAGGGAGAGTAAAGGAAATAAAACCCAATCAATAAAGGCTTTGAAAACAGGTGTAAATTTCGGATAAGCTAGAAGAAAGAAACAAGTAGAAATCAATTTGTTTGGTGCCGTGCTGCCATCTAGTGACACAGCTCAGAATCATTTGGAAGAATGAAATAAATGCGGATTTGTTTAGTTACCTGGCAACCCAAGATAATGCAGCTAATGATCAGTTTTCATTGCCTCACATCTGAACTTAAAAGTCATCAATCTGTCAGTGAATGTTTGATCTGTTATTGGTTATGCTCAGATAGTTTGTAAATGTTTTATTTTTTATAATTTGATTTACGTAGGCCTATTGACAATTATGTTTATATAGGCTAAGTTATACCTGTGTTCCCTATTACAGGCCAAGGAGGCCCAGAGGGTTCTAGGAGGATGAGGCTCCCAGATTTGTAGACAATCGGCACGTGAAGGCGGTAAGGTTGTCAGCCTTACACACCGGCCGCCTTTACCCCCAAATAATACTCCTGGTACTCATTTCTGTTAGAGGCTGAGTCGACCCCAGGGCCATAGTGCCATCAAAAGGATTAGGCCAATTGAAAAACTCCAAGGACCTCATCTGGGATCGAACCCGCGACCTTCCGGTTTGTAAAGCAGCGCATCAACCACTACGCTACGGCGTACCCCCTAAGTTATACTTTAGGTAGACTTTATTTACAATTTGCAAACTTTGTAGGCCTAATAAGGCCTATATTTTAATATATACACGAGTCGCGTCCATAAAGTAAGTTTCCCTGATTCCGTTTACCAAAACAAAACACAATTTCAAGTAAATATTTATTGCAACAGATACAGCCAGTGTTTAGCTATTTTTCAACATATTAGCCACCGGAATTGAAACATTTGTCATACCGTGGAACCAACTTTTGAACACCTGTGTCGTAGAAGTGTGCCGCCTGGGATTTGAACCACTGTGTGACAACCATCTCCGCTTCTCTGTCATTCTCCGTCATTTCTTGAGGTATAGAAAAAGATGAAAATCAGTGAGAGCGAGGTCCGGGCTGTAGGGTGGAAGTTTAAATACCTCCCAGCCGAACTTCTGCAGGAGACTTGCTGGGAGGTGTTTAAAAATCCACCCTACAGCCCGGACCTCGCTACCAGTGATTTCCATCTTTTCCTACACCTCAAGAAAGGACAGGGAATGACAGAGAATGACAGAGAGGAGAAGATGTTTGTCATACAGTGGTTCAAGTCCCTGGCGACAGACTTGTACGACACAGGTATTCAAAAGTTGGTTTACGGCATGACAAATGTTTCAATTCCGGTGGAGAATATGTTGGAAAAAGGCTGAACACTTGCTGCCTCTGTTGGAATATGTATGTCCATTAAATTGTGTTTTGATTCCGTTAATGGCCTATGGGAAAATTACTTTATGGTTTTAATTTTTGAAGATATGTAGGCCTATACCTAGAAATACCCTTTTTTCGGTACAGATATTTTTAAGCTTAGGTAGGCCTTGAAATATGATCTATGGATTATTGAGAGAATAAGGTTGTATAGGCCTATTATATATTTTTATTTGTAAACAAGGGGAGAGATTAAACTCAGATAAAGAAGATGTAATAGCCTATATAGGCCTATAGGCCTACCCTTTAGCCCACTGGTGGTGTGGAAGAAAAGGTCTCATGGCTTTAATTTAACCAGGATAATTTTCGTCTTCTGTCCAAAAATCTAAAAACTACAGTTTATAAGACAGTTATAGGCTACTGCCGGTTGTATTATATGGATGTGAGACATGGTCGCTTACTCTTCGGGAAAAAACATATTCTGAGAGTGTTCGAAAATAGGGGGCTTAGGAAAATATTGGGCCTAAGAGAGATGAAAATGGGGACTGGAGAAAACTGCATAATGACGAGCTTCATAACCTGTACTCTTCACCGGATATAGTAAGGGTAATAAATCGCGGAGGATAAAATGGGCCGGACATGTTGCGCGCATGGGGGAGGAAAGATTTCTCAAAAGTATTGAATGGGAGACCCGAAGGGAAAAGATCACTTTGATGACCTAGACGTAGGTGGGAGGATACTATTAGGATATATTCAAAGGAAGTAGGATTTGCGAGGGATAATTGGATGGAGTTAGCAAAGAAAAGGGTTGAATGGCGGGTCCAGGTAAGCGCGGCAATGAACCTTCGGGTTCCATAAAATAGATAATATTCCTTTAGTTTCCTGCGGAATTGTCTACTGCCATTGAGTAAGTAAGTAAGTAAGTAAGTATAATAATAATAATAATAATAATAATAATAATAATAATAATAATAATATCTTGGCTAACTTAGTGGAGTTGTCCTGGCATATGAATTATTGTATTCATGTAACCCGCACGCACATTCTCCTCAAGGCCATTGTAATTGTGTGTTGTACCGACCTTGGTCACCTGTCTGAATGTTTACAACTGACGTAATCACAGTCTGGGGTCATTCCGTCGCTAGCTATTCAAATTATTACACTTTTTTTTAGTAGGCCGATAATTTTTTTTTTCAGATGCCAAAAGCATTTATGTAGGCCTGTATTAAAATTAGAAGTGCGCTTAATACTAGGCCTATATTGCGGGAAGTAGGCCTACTCTATGTCTTAACAGAACTGAGGAAAATATGCTATAAAAGATACGAGACTTCTAAAAATAAAAGTAGCTAATTATGACACTAGTGCTAAAAATCCATTGTAACCAACTTTGGTTACAATCACATGGAAAATACTTCTTTAGACAGTAGAAAGGTAAAAGAAAAACTTTTAACGCTAGATGATCTTAATTAAAGGAGAAAATTATGCCACTGAACGGTATTAAATTATACTAGGGTTCGGATGTTTAAAAAAGTGGGAAATATGACTGAAAATATGCCCTAAGAAATGACTAATACGGTCCAAAAATCCTAAATATAACCTAATAAATTAAAGCATTTCCAAAAAAAAATAAATGTTACAATTTAAAACGTCTGAAGACACAAAATTCTTACATTACATTACATTACGTTCAACTTCTGCCACCAATCTTGCATCGAAATACGCGGCCGGCCAGATCTACGTTTCCTATGAAAACTTCCGGTCGCATTATAGTGAAGTACCGTACCCACCTCTTTAAGAAATATGGAACCTTCTCGCTGCTTCAGAGGCCGAAAAATGCAGGTCAATTACAGCCCTAACTACACTTTCTCTCAAACTAGCATTTGTATGTGGTGCGATGACAAAGCAAAATAAATTATGACAATACATTAAGTTGAATATCGTGTATTGCGCTTTCCGCGTTTTTAATTTTTCCCCTCGTTGTTCATTTTTTCCCTCCTGTCGCATGGCCTCATATGTTCCGAAAATGACCTGTATTTTGTGTTTTTTATAGGAAACTTGTGAACTAATGCGGTAAAACTTTAATTTTAACTGCATACGAGTCCCGACTTTTTTTATTTGACCGACTATACGGTAAAGGTAACAGAGAAAATGGAGGAACTGCTTCAGATTGCTGCACTTGGAGGTTTTAACAATGACTTATTGGAGGATATGATACCAAATTGTTCCCCGAATGTGATAGGCCTACAGATAAATTTAATTATCCATTGTTTCTGTTATAAGACTACAGATATATACACCTATGAATTCCACAGCACCTCATAACAGGATATAAATATTAGGCCTAACATAACCTCAAAATGGAATTTTAATCAGAAAAATATGTTAACATGTAAAAATTTATCAACACTGCTACGTAAGTTTATTGAAGTGTTTCTGGGTATGTTACATGCATTAAATTATCTGCAGTGGTTTATTATAGGCCTACTAGAAATAATTGAGCCTATAAATATGCATCATTGAACCACCGATAACTGGGTAGTAATTTATGTTAACCTTTACAATGCTGAATTTATACAATCATATAAGCCATCATCAACTGAAATCATCAGTGGAATCTAAGTTTGAAATCAATAGTGAGAAATGCAGTAGAAGAACTAATTACTATGGAATACAGTAGAACGCAAGGATAAAAATTCTCACAATTTTACATGTAGCTTTACTCTATAAATATTACATTTCTGCTTTTATACAGTTTTTGAACGAACGAATTTATACGTCGGTAGCAGTGAAAAGGTTAAAGCGAAGTCGTTCCTGTTTTTCGGGATTCGTGACTATTACCGTATGCTTCACGCTAATCCGTCCGAAATAACGTGTCACCTTATCAGATATAGCGTTAAGGTAAACCTGCGCATGCGCAGAGCATCAATCACGTGACTTTAGCGTTTACGGTAACTTGACGTAAGCTGGGCAAAAACTCTCTAATCTAATATATAAAATCGAAAGTGTGTATGTATGTATGTTTGTTCCTTATACAAATCTACATTTCTTTACCAATTTACACGACATTTTGCACACATACCCAGTTAAGCCCGGGAAGTATAGCCGTCAACATTAAAATTGAAACAAATCAGTCCTTCCCTTGAAAATTATAAAATTTCTGAGAATATTATGCAAAAAAAATGAAATCCCATTCAGTTGTCAAGACAACAGTGTATTGTTTACACAGTTCACATGGGGCTCTGGACACTACATAATAATTTATTGGACTTTAACGAATTCTGATGCTAACGTTTTGTGAAAATAATTCTTGAATAAAATCCACGAGAATAAAGCACATTGTAATGCAGTCACATAACTTTCTCTACCCTCGACACAAGAAATATTTTCTCACTTCACATTTTGATGTAGAATAAGAGGTCGTATTGCTGGGATAACTTAAGTGTGTGAGTATGCTATATCAGAAGTAGGTAAACAATCCTTTCCGCTTATACGTTATCCATAGCTGTATACTTTGTATTAGTTGAGAAATAAGGATGTTTATCATAGGCCCTAAGCATGGGATGGAACATTTTGAGTCCTATGCTCGCAGTATTTTATGTCCCGGGTTTTAGGGGAGGAAAGTATGAAAGTGATACTGCATTTCTCTTATTTCAGAACCGAAACGGTTGTATGGTAACATGAGAATGAAAAATAAAATTTTCCGTCAAGTCAATACAATCTTATTTAATTTATGTTTCTTCTTATTTCAAATCCTCCCAAGCATGTTGTGTAGAAGCAACGGAATGCAGCTTTCGACATCCTCTATGAGCCATAAAAAGCTATATCTAGCGTTTTCTGATGGAATAGTTTGAGTGTGATAAATCTTTTTCTTCATTTCAAGTTTTACATACATAAAGTCCTCCATAAGTTAATTTCAAATTAAAAAATACAAAGCCCGGGCGATGCCGGGCCTTTTCAGCTAGTAACTCATAAATTGAACTTAGGCTAACCTTTTCAATGCTCAATTTCTCACACAATTAGAAACCCATACCGGACTGCAAAGAAAGCAGTTGATACAATTATTGAAATAACTCATTTTCAACAGATAAGGGTTAATATTAAATATTTAATACACTATTCCACCTTTACCCTTAACATATAATATACAACTTATTATGAAAATGCATTTCGGCGTATGCTGCGCCATCTTCAGTTCAAATAAGATGTAATGAACACCACAATTCTTCTCAAACAATGTTGTTTATACTGAAGATGGCGCAGCATACGCCGAAATGCATTTTCATAATAAGTTGTATATTATATGTTAAGGGTAAAGGTGCAATAGTGTATTAAATAGTTGATACAATGGTTAGACCTGTATTTTATTTTTTTGGTAGCTTGTTCTGAATTTTGCATGAAATTTAGATTTTTTCTTTCAATTTCTTTTACATAGTTTTGTTAAAACTTTAAAATAAACTACTGTATCCATACGAAACCTATGCATTTAAAGGTTAATACGGATTTCGGATGTTGGTTGTTAAATTTCGTCTAGTTTTTCCTCATGCTTTTAATTTTCTCCTCTCACAAACACTCTAAAAGAAAACTACCTTCTCTTGAATCCTTAATTTATATGTTTTGTTCTCTTTCGTATTTATTGTCACTCTATATCACTGCAATATTGTATCGGTTTTATAGTCCTGAAAAGATCAATTGTACAAAAATAAACAAATGACAACTGTAAAATATCATACTTGTAGATGGACTTGTATAAAAACTTTGGTGAATGTGTGATTATTTTATGAAACATTGGTAATATGTAATAATTATGTAATACGTAAATAAGTCTACCTATATGTTTTCCTCCAAAACTATTATAGGCCTATTATTTATTATTTTCGTTTGTTCCCTTCATTAGGTAATTTTCATTTGAATGTGTGTTTTTTTATTATTCAGAAGCAATTTTCGAAAAGGTGCCTCTTTACCTTACATAGGCCTATATCTTACATAATTTATAATTATTCTAGCACATGAAATATTAACATTTAGAAATTTAGTTGTGGTATTAGTTTAAATATTTTTATTATTACATTAAATATTTATTTATTTATTGTACTAAGAATATTACAGGCTAATGCCCAATTACAATATTCTCGCTAAATATCTAATATTTGTAAATTTAAAATGGTGTAATAGTATAAGAAAATATTGTAATTAGGCAATGAACCTGTTATATTCTCAGCATAATAAATAATAAAAAATAATAGTAACTAAAAATAGTACTCTTTGATTCCAGAGACCTCAGAACGTGTATTTATGTTGAAAACGTGAAATGGAACTTCAGGGGCGAAAAAACGTTGTTTCCTCTGTCTAATGTAGGCCTACCTATTGTATGGGCAGAGAGAATAAAAATTGTTATTTCAAACTCAATTATAATTATGACGATGAAGATAATAATACTAATCAGGTAAACTGATGTAACAAAGTACCAGTATGCTTTTGTTTAATCAGTGATAATTGCAATTATGATACGCAGAAAATATTAGTACTTTTCTTAAAACTGTTTTCCGAGTTAAGCTCTAGATTGATTCATTAAGCAGGGCTTACGGAAAAACAAAGGTCTAGTTTTAAAAAATCATATTAAAATCATCCAGCATTAACAGTACTATACAGATTTGTGATATCTTGACAATCACACAATCACATAGAAATACACAAAAAAAAAAAAAAGTCAAATTGGCCGGCTATGAAACCTCTAAAATGCGAGTCCAAGACATTACTACCATCTCGGCCACCACGCTCAGTTTAACAGTTTAATAGTGTTATTTGTCAATGCTAACTGTATTAAAACTTCCAAATCCGTATATGAACACTGTAAAACAATATGATGTCATGATAACTGATTCGCATTTAAAAAATTCTTTCTAATATATTATCATAAAATAGGCACTAAATTGGGCTTTACTCCGATACCGGTCAACCGATTTGGTCCAAAATCAATACAATTCTTCCCATGGACGTTATAAATGCGTATACCAAGTTTCATGAAAATTTGTTAAAGCGTATTTGAGTTATCGCGCCTTTAAAATAGACACTAAATTGCGTTTTACTCCGGTACCGGTCAAACGATTTGGTCAAATATCAATAGGCTTTTCCCCATGGACGTTATAAATGTGTATGCGAAGTTTCAAGAAATTCAAATAAAGCGTATCTGAGACATCGCGCGGACAGACACACGGACGAACGGACAGACATTTTCCCGTCCCCCACACAAACTCATGAAGTACCATTCTGGCACTTAATAATAATATAGGCTAACGATGACGTGGATGATAATGGCAACAAAGGCTTGTGAACGACCTAAGATCTTGAAATATGGTCTTGGTATATTTAGGAAATGTTCCCATGACTACAAAAGAGTTAGATCCTACTGACCCATCCGTTACGGATAAATCTTTAATATAATGTTGGCAGTTTTTTGGCAGTTAGTAAGGGCAGGTGTGAAGCTGGGCACCGGAACACTCTGATATCGATTAATTGCGATCTATCGTAAAGAGCGCTGAGCAGCTGTCAGTGATTGTATCGCTTAATGAACACCAACTTTGTGGGAATAGGAGGCTTTCTCGGGGCCTCCCTCTTCTTTGGCATTAGTCACTACTTGCGAATCTAGGGACCATATTGTGTTCTGTTCCTGCTTCAAGTGAGGTCAATGAACTATGGACGATTGATATGTGTTATGCCTAAATAAAATTAAACATTTATTAATGAAGGGACTTTCTGAGCTAAAGTTTATTCACAAAGCTCATGAAAACGCAATTTAACATTAACTTATTGACTAATTCGTACTACCTGACTAAGGCAAGGAATTTAATAAATTTAGTATACAATAATATTTTAATTTTCATTACATTTTGTAATAACTAAGAATGTATTTGTTTAGTCTTTCATCTTTCTTTTTTCATTTCTTTATTTTAGTCATTTGTATTCACTTATATATTATTCAAGTAGGCTACTTATATTCGAATTTTTTTCTTTGTTTTTAATGTACGTTTCTTGTATTCAGGTATATAATTTCTTGTTTTAATTTATTATTATTATTATTATGTAGGCTATTTCATGTTTTTGCCCTGGCTGAGTGGTAGAGAAGGCCTTATGACCTTAACTCCGCCAGGTTAAATAAATAAATAAATAAATAAATAAAATAGTGAAAAAAAATTCAAAATATAACATCCAATTATGTCCTAAAATTGTGAAAAAATGGCACAAAATGGGAAAGTTTTTAAAGTAATGAATTATTGCTAAAAGCTACATAATGAATTTACAATAGAAAACACACTTACTTTGTTGCTAAAGAAGTAAGTAAATTTATACTACTTGGACACCATCAGTCTGTCTGTCTGTCTGTCTGTCCGAGATGCCCAGCGAAATCTACTCAACGCAGAGATCTGAAATTTTAAACATAGGTGGACTGAAGGGTCGGAAAATGTACCTCGAAGCCGGAATTTTAATTTTCTCTTTCGTTCGTGAGTTATGAGTGAAAAACGGTTACAGTTACACATTTCAATGTCAAATCAATTACAGTTGGCTTTGGCTATTTTTGTCATAGGCTACCTTGGAAATAAAAGCATCGCGATCGCTTGAATGTTGAAAGCCCTAAATATGGTCAAACATTGTTTTATTTGGACGAAACTCACTATACAGGGGTTTTCTGGGCCAAGGAACTCGAATCTGAGGTCGCTTTTACCAGGTGACGCTATCTAATCGTGGTATGTATCGTGATTTAGGTGTTAATAAATATAATGATTTAACTATTAAGCTCTTAATTTTTAATTTTTGAAATAATTATCGCGGGCGAAGCCGCGGGCACATGCTAGTATATAAATAAATGTATTTTGAACCAGATGCTAAACGATAGCTTATATGACAGGATACGTATAGGCTTAAAATATATTTATACTATATCTTGTATTATGGGCCTATTTTGTTAGCCTATATTCTGTGTAATAATTAAATACAGAATTTCCAAGCAAATCCATGTTTTTATATAGACTAAGTTTGTTACAGTTCTTAAACTTGCTAATTATCCATTTCATGGCTTACTGATTCTTATAGGCCTAAGGAAAAAATTATTATTAATCTACATTAGCAGGATTTTACTTTCATATAACTTCCTGGTCTCAATATCAAGACGAACTTAATGATAGGATTTTTCACTTCTAAATTTTAAAAAAATAAGAGTAGTTATTAAAAATATTCTAGATAGAGCTCTCTCTCTTGTGATACTGTCTTTAAGTTTTTCTAACAATAGCCTATCTGTCTATTATTTATGGGGGAACTTGAAAAATAAAGTATATAGGTCAATTCCCCACATATTAGAACATTAGAAGAGAAATTAACTCTATCTCGGAAGCTGAACTTACGCGCGTGAAAGAAAATTTCCTAAAAAGGTGCCAGTATTGTGTGGACGCAAGAGGAAAACATTTCCAACATATTTTGTGATGAGGTACGTGGTTATTTTAATTGTAATGTTAACTGTAAATGTGTGAAACCTGAATCATTGCACCAATCGCGGCTTTATTAGCGTAGATATTTCACCCGATCGCCCGGCAGTTGGAGCCGTGCCCTCTGCGACGCAGAAACCCGCGTCATTGGCCAACTCTTGCGTGGGACTCACTGTATATACACTTTTTAACATAAAACATTAGACCTAATATTTAATTATTGTTGACATTATGGGCACATTTTGCAGATTTTCCTCGAGGGCACGACCTCGAGCTGGTTAATCAAGGTTAATATTAACGTAACCTTACTCTGCTACTGACGTATACATGCGTCACAGAAAAAAGTTAATAAAAGCGGAGATATAAAATTAATAGAGTAATGCTTTGCGTTAAAATATGAAGAATTTTATCTACGTGAGAGAAATGCCATGCATGAAAACCAACTAATCCACAGCAATTTTCTTAATTGAATCAAAGTTGTAATGCCGCTGATATTAATTACTGAACGCTTACATTAAAACAACTTCAGCTTTGTGAAAGAGCTAAATAAAATAGTTAATTTCTTCATAGGAAGTATTCAATATAGCCTTTAGGATCATTTTAAAATGTTCAACTGTTGAATTTCGACAGGCAATCCATTATAACTGCTAACTGGAGATCTTATTTTATGGTGAATAAAATTGTTAAATTTTCGATACAAAAGTTGGGTTATTTTTGGTGTTATTTCACATAAAAGTATACAATATCGGTAGCCTATTATTTCATAGTAAAACCAAATAGATTTAGGCTTATATGGTGCAAAATATTGAATATTTCTGCAACAAAAATACAAATTCCTTGAACTTTAGGCCTTCTATTTTGTAGATGTTAAGTTAACAATTGTTACTAGTTGACTTGCCTGTAGGAAGCCTATAGATAAACTGGTATAGGCTAACGTAGTCTAAAGTAAAGTGTTCCATATACAGG
Source organism: Ectobius pallidus (assembly GCA_964059195.1). NCBI lineage: Eukaryota > Metazoa > Arthropoda > Insecta > Blattodea > Ectobiidae > Ectobius > Ectobius pallidus. Next base: position 177,586,938 of record CAXKWD010000005.1, read on the forward strand.
ACATAGAGGGTTCCAGGAGGTTGAGGCTCCTAGATTTTAGACATTCAGGACGTGAAGGTGGTAAGGTTGTCAGCCTTACGCACCGGCCGCCCTTACCCCAGGATTGCTCCTAGTAGGCCTACTCATTTCTGTTAGAGGCTGAGTCGACCCCAGGGCCATAGCGCCACCAGAAGGATTAGGCCAATTGAAAAATCTCAACGACCTCATCGGGAATCGAACCCACCATCTTCAGAGATGTAGTGCAGCGCCTTAACCACTACACCACGGCATAACCCCAAACGTAATAAATAGACTAATAAATAAATTCGGCTATGAAAAATTTATGTGGTGACCCCCTTCCCTTGATTTCCTAAGCTTATTTTGCTTATAGGGTTAATCCAGCATTGGTCAATTGACAATCTTATAGACAAATTAAAATTGTTTAAATTGAAATCGTGATTAATTTAATTTTTTTACTGGTCCCTTCAGCGTAATACATATATATTTTTTCAATTAACGGAATTCAAAATTTAAAATTTACATTGTATAAAGGTTTCGTTTAGGCCTATAGTAAAAAAAAAAAGTAGTCTACTAACTTACAATGCCAAGAGCTTAAGGAGGGACATACAGCTTTGGGTGAAATCCATAGGTGAGAAGTAGGTGAATTTCATTCTTCTATTCCCCCCTCAGCAATGAAGGTTTCGTATACAGGGAATTAATGAATAACACCGAAATATTTTACCGGGGACAAAGACAAACAACTTTTGTGAGGAGATTTTTGCTCTATGGATTCAATTTTTCTTGTTACAGCATAAAATCTCCCAGGGCATGGCCGCCACTGACTTCTAACATTAGAAAAAAATGCAAAACAAAGAAACTTCGTTGTTAACACTGTAGTCAGTAGTTATGAATAAAAGAAAAATAATGCAGTGACGGCCAGTCATGTGATTAGTCTGTAAATTTCGCAGATTATGGAAACATTAAATTATGATATAGCTATTGACGAATGATTAAGAGTCAGGTTTTTATCGCTCATTAGGAAGGCATGAAGTTAATTTAATGAACATTTTAACTCTATTTTGCGTAATTATTGATTTATGATCACCAAATTATAATGACTTTAATGCCCTGTAGCATTACACATTTTACGCCATAGAGCAAAAATCTCCTAACAAAAGTTGCTTGTATGTGTCCCCTCTATATACAGGTAAAATATTTCGGTGTTATTCATTAACACCCTGTATATATATATATATGTAGTCTACTAATTTACAATGCCAAGAACTTAAGGAGAGACATAGAGCTTTGGGTGAAATCCATAGGTGAGAAGTAGGTGAATTTCATTCTTCTTTCCCCCCTCAGCAATGAATTGTTCTACAGTCTTGCAATCTGACATAGGCTACTCTTTATTGACTACTTGTAAAATTTAATACTATTTTCAAAATTAATCAAACTGTTACAGTTACGGGTAATTATCGTTTCAAAATGGCCGTATCCTTGATAACTTTCACAAATAACTTATCCATTTTGTAACGATAACCACTCATAATTGTAACGGTTTTATTAATTATGAAAGTAGTATGCAATTGTAGAAGTAGTCAATAAAAATTATGTCAGATTGCAAGATTGTAGAGCAATTCATTGCTGAGGGGAAAAATAATGAAATTCACATAGACTATTAAATTTATCACCAATGAATTTCACCGAAAGCTGTTTGTCCCGCCTTAGGCCTAACTAAAGTTAGCTGATGTCGTCAGCAACGTAAGACACTATGCAAGTTAACAGCACAAAAATCGTTGATCCCTCGCAGCATTCACATGTAAAAAAAGAGTGCGTGGAACGCCACGCGACAGAAGTAAAACTTTATTTTATTTTTTTATTTTTTCAATTTTTGATTATTCGATTTTTTCAATTTTGCATTATTGGACTTTTTAATATTGGGTTTTTGGACTTTTCAATTTTGGATTTTGGACTTTTTAATTTTGGATCTTTGAATTTTTATTTCTGGATTTTTTAAATTTTTGATCTTTAAATTGTTTGTTTTTTTTTTTTTAAATTTTTATTTTTTTATTTTTAAATTTTTGATTTTATTATTTATTAAATTTTGGATTTTTGGATGTTATAATTTTTAATTTTGTTTTTTAAATTTTGGAAATTTGTATATTTTAATTTTGGATTTTTAATTTTGGATTTGCTCGGTAATGAACCTCCGGGTTCCATAAAATAGATAATATACCTTTAGATTGCTTAGGAATAGTCTATTGCCATTGAGGAAGTAAGGTCTGAAAAATTTCCTTTGATTACTCCTAATCATTGAGTTGATTGTTTTCTGTGCAGTCCGCACCGAAACAAGTAGTCTAAGAGTGTGACTGATTTCGTGACTGATTGGGTCTGATTACGTGACGGTTTTAGTGTGACTGATTTTCCAGATTTCCCCTCTACCGCCACTAAAGAAGTTTTACTTCAAAAATGGAGTGTAAATGCAAATTACTTCCATAACTATTTCATATTTTCCCGGATTCACTGAAAAAAAACCATCCAACTTGCACTAAGCCTATAAATATATTTTACGCACACATAAATGTCATCGACCTAGGCCGGGATCGAACTGATGAATTTGTCCTATCGAAAGTTTGACCCAGGCCAGCCAATTTTTAATTGAAGAATGACTCACATGGGATATTTATTTTAAAGAGACGGGGAAATTGCGTTGGAGAAGAGAGGTGTGTATATTCAGATGGATCGCTGTCTGCAGGGAGATCTCGAATACGCGAAAAAAGCTGAAAAATAGCAGAGTAGGAGGCCCAGTCTGCACTGCAAGGTCAGGCATGCGTACTGGCAGCTCCAAAAACATCAATCCTGTTGTACTACCCTCAACAAACACATCTCTTCCTTTTAAAAACTCACCAGCGGAGAATTGTGAGTCTTGAAATGTTGAGGATGATTCATGGTATGTAAATATCCACTTCGGTATTTGTCTTTACGACTAGGGAAACACCCATATCAAATTGGCCGGCCACGGGATATGAACCAGGGAGCTCTCGAATGCGAGACGTTATCAACATATTGTTGTAGACAGTGTTAATGTTATATAAAAAAATTCTTCTGAAATAGTTAAACCTTTTCTCTCTCTTTCTTTATATACATATATTTAATTATAAACTGTACAGTGCATATAGAGGCCTCTAACAGGAATGCAGGACAGGGGCCAATAAGTATTAATGTATTAAATAAATAAATAAATAAATCGGGTGCGTGGAACGCCACGCGACAGAAGTAAAACTAGGATTTTTTCAATTTTTCAGTTTTGGATTATTGGATTTTTAAATTTTGGATTGTTGGTCTTTTAAAATTTTGGGTTTATGGACTTTTTAAATTCTGGGTTTTTTTAATTTTTTAAATTTTGGATCTTATTTTTTTAATTTTAGAATTTTGATTTTTTAAATGTTGGCTTGAATTTTTTTATTTTTTTGGATATTATAATTTTAGATTTTCGATTATTTAATTATTTATTTTAAAATTTTTTATTTTGGTTTTTTTTTAATTTTGGTTTTTAATTTTTTAAATTTAAGATTTTTTTAATTTTGGATTTTTTATTTGTTACATATTGGATTATTGGATTTCTTTAATTTTTAATTTTTTGGATTTTTTAAATTGGGTTTTCGATTTTTAATTTCGGATTTTTAGATTTTTTAAATTTTGGATTTCGGTGTTTATTTATTGAATTTTGGATTTTTTCATTTTGGATTTTTGAACTCGGGATTTTAAATTTTTTGAATTTCATTGAGTTGATTGTTTTCTGTGCAGTCCGTCACAGCCCCGCTACTTTCGTGACGATTTTCTTCGTAACGCAAGTTTGGGTTAGTTCTCGATTTACTCCTAGCGCGCCTAAAGAAGTTTCACTTTAAAAAAATCCCTTTAGGCAGGCCTACAGGCGGAGGTAGATTTCGAAGTGCTTTTGGTTTAATTTTATTGTCGCTGCATAGCACTCTTTTTCTTTAGCCTTGGCATGGTAAACCTGCAGTAATAAGAACTGAATTCGGTAAAGAGGAAGAGCCTACAATCATTTGTTTCGACAACAAGAATAGGATATAATATTCTGGGAGGCCGTGCGCAAGATCAACAATGAATAAAATTAGCAAAGCCGCTAAACAAGACAAAATTATGATATTATAATAATTCTTTTAAGTGTTATTATTTTCAAACATTAAAATCTCGCGTCATATGAGAGCTATCAAGAAACTATTTATTGATTTGTAGAGTACTCATCAAGAGCTTTTCAACGATACCCCACAAGACGTGGTTTCAAAAGTTTCGAATTTTCATCCCCCACCCCCACCCCCACCCTCACTCGAACCCCCGAATTGTTGGTGTCACTGTGAACTCCATAGGGAGTACTCTAATTTATTCAAACAAAGTTTCCCTCTATACTTCATAGGGGCCGAGATATAAATGTTTTAAAATTTCAACCCCCTCCCCCGACCACCCCCTTGGGCCAATTTTGCCCATTAACGAACTTGTCCGAACTATTGGGCCTAGAAATAACATAATAAAATTTGGTTCAAATATCTTCAAAATTACGGCCGCTATCGTGTAAAGATATATATATATATATATAAATATATATATAAATATCACAAAAATTTTTTTTGAACGGGCGGTGGTTTCGTACTTAGGGGAGCATGAAACGTAAAGATATGAAAGAATTTTTCGAAAATCATAAAGTGGTATCCATTGCAATAGGTAGATTTTTCTTCGAAAATCTACCTAAAAATTACGAAAAGTATTCTAATTTTTATGACATATAGGGAACCACTCCTGGATAATTGAAGCTTTTTAACTATTTTTAGAAAAACTAATATGACTTTAGCACTTGCTACTCTATCCTTAAATTAATACCCTGTGCTATCACTCACTATTACATTACAGATCAGTCAAGGAAAGCTTGGAGAAATGGATACATTTTATTTTAGGATCTCTTTGAAGAATTCTATTTCACTTTTTTCATAGAGAAGGAAACGAACAAAGGCTTTATTGAGTCGAGTGTCACTAAATGACCTGGAACGCATGGGTCAGTTGGCAAAATTTTCTGTCAAAAATTTCTTCGTAAGACGCCTGATTGTACTGACCTATTTTACCGTTGTAGGCCTACCGAGGAAAATTATTTTTTTTTAATTCAGCTGTGTTTATACTCCTTTTAGCTACGAGGCCATATCAGGACTTCGTGATCTGTAGAGTAGAGTACAGGTGGTACCAAAAGTTTAAGGCCACCAGCATATTTGAAAGAAATGTGTATTGGCTTTGTACTTTTGGGCTGAACAAACTGATTTTTTGTTTGTTTACTGTGATTGTAATTAGATGCTTGGAAATGAAAATAAAATGGAATTACTGCTATTTTCTTCACTTTTACGATTTTTTAAAAATATATCGATAATTTAAAATCACTACATTTTATAACGTTTCAGGGCATGGGAATTCTATAATAATACAAATAACGGGTTACTTTTTTGTATGACGGTAGGCCTACATGTATAGTTGCACAAGAAATTGATACCTAAGGGCACTATCTGGATGTGTTTTTATAAAAATTAACACAGGTGAAACTGTTTTTAATATTCCAGAAAAAGTTACTACGATTAACACATTTGAAAGAGTGAATGTCGAGTACAGGAAATTAATAATTTTAAATGTGGACCATGCTGCACTCTCCTGAGTAGCTCCAGACTAGTATCCGGCATTGTTACGATGCCAATAGCTCAATTGAGAATACTCGACATTCATTCTTATGAAATGCTGAGGATGATTCATGGTAGGCCTATGTAAATATCCAATTCGGCATTGGGGAAATCATGAGAAAACCCATCTCAAATTGGCCGACCCCGGGATTTGAACCTGCGACCTCCCAAATCCAATTCCAAGTCGTTACCATCTCGGCCACTTCGCCCGGAGGAAAGGGCGTTACAGGGATTCTGAATGCAATCGTAATGGAGAGGTTTATCGTTGCTAAGAGTATCGTAGAATAGAGGGGGATTTTTATATTATTTTAATGAAATAACCTAAATGTATGGACTATAATATTTTATCGTTGTATCAGTAGGCCTAGGCCTAATCGTTGTATGGACATTTCATTGCAGTCTACTTGATTTTTCTCATGGAAATCCTATCAGTTATTTCCTGAAGTTAAGCAGAACGTTTGTGGAACACCCGGTATATGGAGGAGTACAGCAGCCTGCAGAGTCCATAACCCACCTTAAATCTCTAAATACGGATTCCAGGCTGATTTTCAAAGAATGCGTAATGTCTGTGACGTACTTAAATCAAATTGTCTACTTCGGATGAATTGAGACGTTTTCTGGTGGAAATGGGTCAGACCGCGCCCACCTGAGCAAGTATTGAGCAGGCGGCGTCTAGACCTGTTCCCATAGCAACGCTCCAGCCTGCTTGCTAGGCGACGCGGCGCTGTTTCTCCAGGACTCAAAATTAAATATCCCTCTCTCTGCCCCTCTCTTTTTCTCTCTCCACACCGCCGTTAGAGTTCAGCGACCCTTCGTGGAAGGGAGTTTCTGTGGATCACATACATACTATTTTGCCCAGACAATAACATAGAGGTCCTCCCAGACGAGTGATCAGCCCAATGCCGGGCCTCCTCCGAGATAACACGAATACTTAGAACGAGACATGTACACTAATGCCGAACTAGGCGCGGATAGAAAGAAGGTGTTAAAGACGGCCAGATGATATCCAGGGATCACGAGGGATCTAAAATTTCCCGACATTCGTCTCATTATTGAAGAAAAACCCCGGAAAAACCCACCTATGGCACTTGTTCCGGACGGGAATCGAGAGGGTAAGCATCCCCTACGCCAATTAAATTGCTTAATACTGTGCACATCAACTTTTAACTCTGCGTCGCTGACTACAGATCCCTAGGCCCGGGTTCGATCCCCGGTACCTCCTCGGATTTTTCTGAGGTATTGAGGCCTGGAACGGGGTGCACTCAGCCTCGTGATTCAAACTGAGGTGAGCGGCTCCGGTCTTGGAAACCACCATTAACGGCCGTGGGTGTCGGCATGCTGGCCACATGCCCCCAATCCTGCCATCCGCCTTCGCTAGATGACGCAGCGGTCGGGTGGTACGCCAAGTCACTCGAGGGATGTTGTGCCACGGAGTTTACAGTTTAGAGGTGTATTAAGAAGTATGGTAGGTTATTCTAACGCCCAAATATACAAAGAAAAGGAACTTCCTGACAAGCTTCTTAATTCTTCTGATAAATATTCTAATGTATTGTAAACATGATTTCTAATGAGACCCATTTTGAAATCCTATTCTCGTAATCGTTATTAAGTGAGGCAGAGGTCGCCCCATGGCTGAGTGGTTAGACTGCTGGGACCCGGGATGGAATCTCGGTGGATGCAAGTGGGATTTGTGGTAGATAAGATGGAGTTGGGGCAGGTTTTGTCGGGGTACACCCGTTTCCCCTGCCAGATGTCACTCTACCGTTGCTCCGTTCATCATAGTATGACAATTTGGTTGCAATAAAGGAATTATGAACATTGATAAGAGTGATTTTTTTTAAATTCAGTTGTATTAATACTCCTTTAAGCTACGAGACCATATCAGGAGTTCGAGATGTGTGTTATACAATAGGATAGGGGATGGAACTATTGATTGTCAATAATTGTTTCTATTATTGATGTATTTTTATGGAGTAAATTTCAACTGATATTAATTTAAATGGATTTGATACAGGATGAAATGGTGAGGATGATTCATGGTATGTAAATATCCAATTCGGCATTTGCCTTTACGACTGGGGAAACCATAAAAAAAAATGTCAAATCGGCCGGCCAAGGGATTCGAACCTGGGACATCCCGTATGCGAAACCAAGACATTACCATCTCGTGGTTGTGATTTAAATACAAGAATACGCACGGTGTATTTAATCCTGGTTTGTTCATTTCTAACATGTCCCGCTTTTCTTTTACGACATAGGCCTATCCCAGTTTTTGCAAGTGAAAAATCCAGATGTATTTTTCCCCCTTCAAATATACTGTATGGCACAGTTTCTCAACCTATGGTCCGCGAAGATGGTGCAGATGGTCCGCAGACATTTATAAGTAAAGAAGTAATTTTTTTTTCACATATTTCGTTACAATGACCTATAATTAATATCCCAAATATTAAGGATATAGACCTTCTTTTAAAAATGGGATGCAAAATTAGGGGTCCGTTAAATTTTTTAGACATTTTAGAGGTCCTCGGGTTCAAAAAAAATTCAGAAACGCTGCTGTATGGGAATCTTAGAGCTGAATTTTTCGGCTCTTCCCGGGTTCCCGAGCTACTGGTTGGGAACCAAGTTCTATAGAGTTTGGAAGATGATTTTTGTTGGAGCCCTGGAGCGCAGACAACAACAGATTTCTGCAGGAGACGTCTTTGTCAGGGACCGGGCGTGCGTCTGGAGTCTGGAGCAGACTGTGAGGTCACTCGAGGTCAATCTCTCGCTCTCTGACCTTCACCGCATCGCACTTATGTATTACATAGGCCCAGAACTTCTTGGACCTTAGGTCGAAATCTGTATCCATTTTCAAATTTCTGCTATCGTCCTAACTCTAACTCCGTGGCGCTAACATCCCAGACTTTCCCATCTTAAAATCAAATTAAAGTATGATTAAAGGTATATAATCTGCAATACCACAATAAAAGTTTCAAGATTCGTACTTAAAAGTTTTTAATTGTAAAGATGAATGATTGGAAAATGGGAACTGGAGAAAACTGCATAACGACGAGCTTCATGACCTGTAGGCTACTCTTCACCAGACATACTAAGGGTAAGGGAACGCCGGCGTGGTCTTGTGGTTAGCGTCGCGTCGGGAGGTCTGAAACGGGGTGCACTCAGCCTCGTGATTTCAATTAAGGAGCTACTTGATAGAGAAGTATCGGCTCCGGTCATGGAAACTACCATTAACGGCCGTGGATGTCGGCATGCTGACCACATGCCCCCAATCCTGCCATCTGGCTATGATAGATGACGCGGCGGTCGGGTGGTAGGTGTTGTCCCTTCAGGGATGTAGCGCCACGGAGTTTAGTTTAGTTTTTAATTAAATCACGGAAGATGAAAAGGGCTGGACATGGGGAGGAAAGACATATCTAAAATATATTGACTGGGAGACCCGAAGGGAAAAGACCACTTGGAAGACCTAAACGAATGTGGGGGGGAATGGAATGGAAACATATCTGTATGTGAAAAGGGTAACTCGAAAACGAAAAATAGTAAATATATATATATATATACATAATTGTATAATTGTATATATATATATATATATATATATATATATATAAAAAGGCCTATATATATATTTGGGTCAGGTTCCGGGGATATAACCGGTGACGACTTCCTCTGACATAGGGGGACATAGGCCTACAGCTTTCGATGCTGAAAAATATGTGAAGTTCATTTTTTTTTTTTCTCAGTAATGAATTGTTCTGTTTCCTTGTAAAGTGGGATGCACTATATTGACTAGTTCTACAATTGCATGATAATTTCAGAATTAATTTAACTATTACAGTTAATGGGTAATTATCATGACAAAATGACAGCCAAATTTTGAGCACTGAAGTGCCGATTCCCTCATAACTCAAACATTTATTAACACATTGGGGTGAAATTTTGCATAAAAGTATATTTGATATTAGTGAACAACACTATCTAGAATCATTGATGTAAATTTAATAGTTTCTTTTTAATATTTCTGATGAAAAAATTTGTAAAAAAATTAACAAGTGATGAATTTTTTAAAAATATTTATACTGCAGATAATCCAAAGGAATATATTATGTTGTTCTTATGTGGCTCAGGGATGCGTTCAATCCTCTCACGCAGCGGGCCCGGGTTCGATTCCTGGTCGGGACAAGTTACCTGGGTGAGGTTTTTTTCCGGGGGTTTTCCTCACCTATGAGACAAATGTCCGGTAAATTCAGGCCCATGTAGTCCCCGAATATCATCTGGCCGTCATTATCACCTTCATCCCATCCTCGCCTTGTTCAGGGTGAATGTGTGTGTGAATGGTGTGTCTCGTCCTATGTGTTCGTGTTGTCTCGGAGGTGGCCCCGGCATTGGGCTGATCACTCATCCGGGAAGGCCCTCCATGTCCTTGTCTGGTCAAAAAAGTATGTATGTGGTCCAAAGACAATCCCTCTCCCGACAGTTCGCGGCCCTATAAGGCCTGGGCGCACTTGGATCGCTTAAATCTTAAAAGGGAGAGGTAAAACTACGATAAAGAAAGAAAAAATGATGTAGCCTATCTTCATGTGTGCATTTGTTTATAATTGTACCTATTAAGCATTTTCTAAAAAAAATATTGTGCGTTACTTTTCGATATAACTTACTCTCGTATGTGGATTTAGCCAACCTAATCTCTTATCTGAGTTACTGGCTACTGAAATTTGGGCCATACAAGGAATACAGACAGAGTAAGAGGAGCAGAAGTTTTGTGAATATTGATCCATACAGGCAGTGCCTGGTTCTCTGCTGTCTGCTACATCCACATGTGTGTTAGGGCTTTTGGTCTTCGAATAATGTTATTAAGAAATTGCTGCAACTGAATCAAGGACAGAGATGTTTAAACATACACTTTCTTTCTTTACTCTTTCTTTTTCTTAGTTTTACCTCTCCCTTTTAGGATTTAAGCGACCCAAGACATCCGACCCGTACAAGGCCGCGAACTGTCGGGAGAGGGAATATCTTTGGATCACATAGGGCCTACATACTTTTGTGACCAGGCAGGACACGCAGGGCCTCCCCGGATGAGTGATCAGCCCAATGCCGGGGCCACCTCCGAGACAACACAAACACATAGGACGAGACACACCATTCACACACACACTCACTCCAAAGATGATAATGAGGATGAAGATGATAATGACGGCCAGATGATATCTGGGGACCACAAGGGCCTAAAGTTACCCGACATTTGCCTCACAGGTGAGGAAAAACTCCAGAAAAAACCCACCTGGGTAACTTGTCCCGACCAGGAGTCGAACCCGGGCCCGCTGCGTGAGAGGAGCGAACGCATCCCCTACGCCTCACCGGTGGACTAAACATACACTACAAACGGTTAATAAGAAATCCTTTGTAGCCTATACTTACTTACTCAATGACAATAGACAATTCCTAAGCAAGTTAAAGGAATATTATCTATTTTATGGAACCCGTAGATTCGTTGCCGCGCTTATCTGAGCCCGCCATTCAACCCTATTCTGTGCTAACTCCATCCAATCATCCTTCGCAAATCCTACTTCCCTTAAATCTATCCTAATATTGTCCTCCCACCTTCGTCTGGATTTTCCAAGTGGTCTTTTCCCTTCGGGTCTCCCATTCGATATTATTGAGATATGTCTTTCCTCCCCCATGCGTGCAACATGTCCAGCCCATTTCATCCTTCGTGATTTAATTACACTTGTTATATCCGGCGAAGAGTACAAGTTATGAAGCTCGTCGTTATGCAGTTTTCATTTCTCTTAGGTCTGAATATTTTCCTAAGCCCCCTGTTTTCGAACACTCTTAGATTATGTAAGGGGCCATGTCTCACATCCATACAATACAACCGGCAGGGTAATTATCTTATAAATTTTTATTTTTAGATTTCAGGACAGAAGACGAGAAGATAAGAGTTTCAGACCTGTATAAAACATGTATTTTCTGATTATAGCCTAGTCGACATTTAACTTCTACCTTAACATTATTGGTCCCAGATATTTGAATTTCTCCACTTGTTCTATGGATGACTGATCCAGCCATCGTAACTGTTTACAACTTTTTCGTTAATTGTAATTTTGTTTTAATTGTATAGTTACCTCACAGATTATTCATTTGAATACTTCGTAGTTTTATATGGTGAGCATTATTACACTGTACTTGGATAATTGTACCATTTATATAAATTTCAAACGATAAATTAGCTCCAGAACATAAAACACAAAAATTCTCTGCAGGAATTTCCTGACATAACATACAAATCACATTGAACTAATTCTATTGCCAAAGCAATACTCCGATTCTTCTATCCCCTCTTTTTGGTATATCAAATGCTCGGCTCCCTCTGGTTTTGTATTTTGTAGTTAGAAATTAACTTATGAAGGACTTTCTATTTTCAAAGTCTAGGTCCTCAAATATGTACGAAGATTTTAAATGTGGATGAACGACTTATCACACTCAAATTATTCCCTCAGAAAACTTTTGATAGTTTTTTATGGCTCATCGAGGATGTATAATTTTGCACCCCATTAATTCTACCCACCATGCCTGGTAGGGGTTCAAATAAGAAGAAACAGACTTTTTATAACAAAACTGTAGGCTATTGTCTTAAGGGAATATTTTATTTCTCCCTCACATGTTACCATACCGGTACAATCGTTTCGGGGCTGAAATAAAAAATAAATTCAACACCACTTTCGTACTTCCCTCTCCTCAAACCTGGGACATAATAATAAACTGCGCGCATACGATAAAAATGTTCTATCCTATTTTGTCTCCTTTTACATGCTTAGGGCCTATGATAAACATCCATATTTCTCACCTAGAAATAGGAAGCCTACAGCTATGAATAACGTATCACTGGATAGAAAGTTTTACCGACTTCTGATGCGGCATAACTTACTCGTTGACACACACTCGGGCTGAGACAGCTGGATTAATCTGTCCCCGCAATACATCTTATTTAACATCAAAATTTTCAGAGAGAAAATGGTATTCTCTATGTCCAGGGCAGAGAAAGTTATGTGACTGCATCACATTCTGCATTATTTTCGTTGATTTCATTCTTCAATATTTATTTACACCGATGAATTCTATCGATAGGTTCTCTAAAGTCAAGTCCCATATCACGCCCTTCCAAAGGTACCTGTGACCACTGGCAACAATACACTGTTGTCAAGAGAACTGTACATGGAATGTGATTTGGATTTGATAATTCTCTGTAAATTGATAATTCTTATCCTCAAAAACATGCTATTTTTTTAATTTAAAAACAAAATTTTGCAAAAGCACTTACATTACTGTCAAAATTCCAAGTCTCTACCTGTTATAGTTTAGGTTCTATTTTATTTCTCTGTCAGTCAGTCAGTCAGTCAGTCAGTCAGTTAGGACAAAGCTCATACATATAGAAATTAACAATATAGCCTTGCATAGGCCTAGGACATGAAAATAAATTTCTGTACAAAATCTGATAATTTCTATGTAATTTCTAAGCAATCCCAAACATCTTATGACAGTTTTTGAAGGATTGATTGAGGGTATATGGTAGTTAAAAAAAAAATTAAAACCTCTTTTCTGAGGTTACGGATCTGATTCTCCCTGTAAAAGAATTTCTTCCCCTAAATTATTCTCATGTTAGTTAATAAGCGTATTAGGCCTATATAGTATGGTCGAATAAAAAACGAACACTAGATGTTTGGTCCGACCGCCGGCCGTGGTCTTGTGGTTAGCGTCGCTGACTACAGATCCGTCGGCCCAGGTTCGATCCCCGGTACTTCGGATATTTCTGAGGTAGTGAGGTCTGGAACGGAGTGCACTCAGCCTCGTGATTCAATTTGAGGATCTACTTGATAGAGAAGTAGCGGAAACCACCATTAACGGCCGTGGGTGTAGGCATGCTGACCACATGCCCCAAATCCTGCCGTCTGCCTATGGTAGATGACGCAGTGGTCGGGTGGTAGGCCAAGTCCCTTCAGGGATGTAGCGCCACAAAATTTTATGTATTTTGTCCATGTTTTGACTGTTTTCGTAGGTCTTCAATACGTTATTTGTATTCTTTTCATTTATTTTTATTTTACTTTTCTTCTTTTTCTACCTATTATTATTATTTTTCTCATTAATTTGTTCTAACTTACTTAGGCCTACAATGTTGAATTTCCATTATTAGGCTATAGTTTGATATAGTCTTAATTATAGTTTTCACCAACATAATCTACATCTAACTTATACAATAAAATATAATCATGTTTCTCTATTTATTATTATTATTATTATTAGTTTTATTTATTTATTTTCTTTTTAATTTTTAATTAGATTATTTGGTAAGGTTTGAATGTATCCACCTCTGGTTAGTGGAAGAGAAGGCCTTAAGGCCTCAACTACACCAGAGGAAATATAAATAAATAAATAAATAAATAAATTATTATAAGCACTAACTCGATCTGGGGTCTGTTGGTGGCCTGACGTAACAATGAGAATATGGCCAAGAAACCTACTCTGAACTTAAACAATAAAATAATTCAATAATAATAATAAACTAATTAAATAGATTTAGGGGAAAACTTTTAAACACTGAGTAGAGAAATTGTTCAGTCTTTAAAACTAGACACTTCAGGGTTTCTCACGACATAAAAACTCAAAATTTAATTTCAGAAGAATCATTGAAAATTAGGTGAGATGAATACTTGAACATATATTCGCATCCCTCTGGTATAGATACAAAATAGGAAGGACAGACAGTTGTTTATTTTGCATAGTGGCATTGCTATTTTGTTTCCGAACAGATCTCGTTGTCATGGTTTATCAGTGTTTGCTTAGGCGCACGGGTCTGTGAGAAGTGTGCTGGATTCGTTTTTAGGAAATAGGCCTATGTTAAAATTGGTTAGAGAGGAATTCAAAATGTTTTATTTTTGTGCTGAATATGCCCAAGAAACCTGCTCTGAACTTAAATAATAATAATAATAATAATAATAATAATAATAATAATAATAATAATAATAATAATAATTATTATTATTATTATTATTATTATTATTATTATTATTATTATTATTATTATTATTATTATTATTATTATTAGGGCAAGGCATTTGATGATTCTGCATTTTTTTTATACGAAGGTTAAAAGATAGCTCCAATATATAAGTTGTACCATGAATATCTGGAAAAAGGCTGTAACTAAATTTTCTTAGGATTTTCTTCTTGACTGTGTAATTGAATTGGACAATAATAATAATTGGTGTAATTGAATTGGACAATAGAATGAAGCATATAGCTAGTTTTCTCTATGTCCAGGGTAGATAAAGTTATTGACTGCATTATTTTCGTGGATTTCAATCTTTAATATCTATTTATAACATTAATTATATTGATAGTTTCTCTAATTTTCCCAACTGCCATTTCATTTACTTCCAAACAAATCTAAGACCACTGGCAACAATATGTTGTACGGATTAAGTATTCTAAAAAAAATAATTTTTGGCATTTAAAACCAAAATTTTGCAAAATCCTTTCTTAGTGTGCACTTAGATTATGAAACGAAGGTACTGTCAAAATTCCAAGTCCCTACCTATTATAGTTTATCCTCTCCGTTGATTCTCTGTCAGTCAGTCAGTCAGGACAAAGCCTCTTTATATAGAAGACTAGCATGCGCCCGCGGCTTCGCCCGCGATAATTATTTCAAAAATTAAAAGTTAAGAGCATACTAGTTAAATCATTAGGCTATATTTATTAACACTTAAATCACGTGGATTACATACCACGATTAGATACCGTCGCCTGGTAAAAGCGACCTCAGATTCAAGGTACTTGGCCCAGAAAACCCCTGTATAGTGAGTTTTGTCCAAATCGAACAACGTTTGACCACATTTAGGCCTATATTGTTTAGGCCTAACCCTCTTATAATAGCAATGATATTGCATGGTCCACAGTACCTGAACATAACGTATTTTAATGAATTATATCGATACCTGTGATCACAACAAAATTTCCTCAAGCGTGGAAATTATCCTATACCGAATTTTGTATCCTATCGCTTGTACACAGCAAGCCGGGTAGGGGTTCAAATAAGAAGAAACATAAATTCCGGTAACATAAAATTGTAGAGTAAACCTGCCAAATATGGGCCCCGGCTTAATATGGGCCCCTATGATATTCGGCGTGATTCGTATTGCCATCTTCAAATTCAAGTCAGATATCCTTCAACACGACTCAAACAGTGTCACGGTGTGTTTAGTCTGTGTGAGAACCTACCGCGAGAGCTCACACAACATCATTTTTAATTTCGTTGGTTTTGAAGTTTTTGCAGCGTTTGACGTCACTTCATATTATTCATCAGAGGTAAGATATATTAATATTTAAGTTAGTATTTCTTAAGAAGCTGTAACTGAGGTATAGAAACATTATGATACATAAAGATTTCAGACTCAAGTTGCTTGTAGAAAAATGGATGACCGCTGTACATTATACCTGCCTTTTATGGGCCAGGGGCCCATATTAGGAAGGTCATCCATTGTAAACCCAAGTAAGTGAAATAGATCCATTCTGACTGTACACAAAATTCAGTCCAAGTGAATTTCATTTGTGAGAAATGCCTGAATGGCTAAAGAAAGCATTAACAATATTGTGTCTTAATTTTTAATAATTTTTTGTAGGGGCCCATAATAGGACATATACCTTCCTAATATGGGCCCCTCTTACTATTTAAATAATCTATTATATTTGCAATTACTGTGTAACAAAAACTCTTTTTTTGGTTTCATCATCTATAATAAATGCTATTGAATACATTTGGTGCTTTATAAAGTCTTGAAAAAATTATGAACCGGAAATATCAGCAACTTAAAAAAAGGGGCCCATATTTGGCTGGTTTCCTCTATTGTCTTTGCGGAATATTTTATTTCTCACTCTCATATTACCATAAAACCGTTTTGGGGATGAAATTAAACAGAAATGTAATATCCCTTTCATACTTCTCTCTCCAAAAACCTGCGATAGGCTATACTAATATATATATATATATATATATATATATTACCATACCTCGTATTGTATTCTCTATGTCCAGGGTAAAGAAAGTTATGTGACTGCATTATTTTCGTGGATATTGATAGTTCTCTAATTTGTCAAATTCGAGTTTCATTTTTTTTCCAAACCCATCTGAGACCCACTGGTAACAATATGTTTTAATGTCAAATGTGATTTGGATTGGATAATTCTGTGTAAAAAGGGATTAAGTATTCTCAAAAACATTATATTTTTGGCATTTAAAATCGAAATTTTTCAAAATCCTTTCTTAGTGAGCACCTACATTATGAAACGAAGATACTGTCAAAATTCCAAGTCTCTACCTGTTATAGTTTAGGCTGTACGTTGATTCTCTGTCAGTCAGTCAGTTATTCAGTCAGGACAAAGCCTCTTATACAGGGTGTTAATGAATAACACCGAAATATTTTACCTGTGTATAGAGGGGACATAGACAAGCAACTTTTATTGGACATTTTTTATCTATGACGTAAAATCTGTATGCTACAGGGCATTAAAGTCATTACAATTTGGTACTCTTAAGACAATAATGAATCGAAATAGGGTTAAAAATTTCATTAAATTGACTTCATGCCTTCCTAGTGATCGATAAAAACCTGATTCTTAATAATTCATCAACAGCTATACCATAATTTAGAATTTTCATAATCTGCAAAATTTACTGACTAACCACATGATTGCCCGCCACTGCATTATGTTTTTATTCCTAATGCCAGACCTAACAAAAATGTTTCGTTTGTCTTTTTTTCCCTCGGAGTTGTAAGATATCGATCGTCATTTTTTACAATTTTCCCGACCACTACACAATATTCACTGTTCCTTTGTTTCCCATCATTTCAAGTATTAGAAGTCAGTGGCGTGCATACCCTTGGGAGATTTTATGTTATAACAGGAAGAATTGAATCCATAGAGCAAAAATCTCCTAATAAAAGTTGCTTGTCTATTTCCCCTCTATACACAGGTAAAATATTTCGGTGTTATTCATTAGCATCCTGTATATATAGAGATGTACATGAAATATATTCGGGACCATGTAAAATGCATAAGGCTGAAATGTCTAAAGCATGAAGGAAGAAGAAGAAGAAGCCTTATCATTGTGTTAACTGTTTTCATTGCAGTCCGCCAAAGGTTTATAAGTTTAATAGATATAGAATATAATTTTATTGGGATAATTTTATTATCATCATTGCTTAGCTCATTCATCTTTCAGTATGAACATATAAAAAATTTAAAATGAATATTTCCTACAATAAATTTTGAGTTAATTTGAGTTAATTTGAGAGCGACAATAGTAATTCATAATAAGGCTATAACCGTTAAATTATAAAACTTGCACATCTAATATATAAATTCGAAGGTGTGTATGTGGGTATGTATGTATGTTTCCTATACAAATCTACATTTCTTGACCAATTTGCACGAAATTTTGCACACATACCCAGTTAAGCCCGGAAAGTAACGCGGTCAACATTAAAATTAAAACAAACCAATCCTTCCCTTGAAAATGTATATAATTTATGAGTATTATACTGAAAAAATGAAATGCAATTCAGTTCTCATGACAACAGTGTATTGTTTACAATGTTCACATAGGGCTTTGGGAACTACAGAAAACTGGGCTTTAACAAATTCTGATGCTATCGATGTAATACATTGGTGAAAATGATTAATGAAGAATAAAGTCCACGAAAGTAAAGCACAATGTGATGAAGTCACATAATTTCCTCTACCCTCGACATAAGAAATATTTTCTCACTTCACATTTTGATGTGGAATAAGAGATCATATTGCAGAGAAAACAGGACGTGAAGTCGGTAAAAAATCCTATCCACTGATACGTCACTCATAGCTGTAGGCTTTGTATTAGTATCATAGGCCCTAAGCAAAAGAAGACAAAATAGAATGGAACATTTTCAGTCCTATGCGAGCAGTATATCAAATCCCAGGTTTTTGGGGAAGAAAGTATGAAAGTTATACTGATTTTTTTTTTTTTAATTTCAGCTCCGAAACGATTGAATGGTAACATGAGAGTGAGAAATAAAATTATCCGTAAAGATGATACAATCTTATGTTACCGGAATTTCTGTTTCTTCTTATTTCAACCCCTCCCAACCATGGTGTGTAAAAGATATATCCAGCGTTTTCTGAAGGAATAGTTTGGGTGTGAAAAGTCGTTCTTCCTCATTTCAAATTTTACATACATATAAGGACCTAGTGTTCGAAAATCTTTCATAAATTAATTTCAAATTACGAAATACAAAACCCGGGCCTTTTAAGCTAGTTGTAGGCCTATATATAATACTAGCAAGTACCCATGGCTTCGCCCGCAATTATTTAATCAACTGCTATATTTTTACATAAATTGCATGAATTACATAATCTAGTTCTTCAGTCTATTGTTTTGCACAATAAATATAAATAAGTAAACGAACAGAACGTATGGGCATAAAGATTCGAAATGTACCACAGACTCATGAACCTCACCCAAATTATGCACAAACAATTATTAAAAGATTGATAATTAACAGGGCCCGGATTCTGATGACCTAAAATTGTTTGAAAAATGACCTAAATTTTAAAGAAAATGACTTGATAATTATAAAAAGTGACCTAAAAACTGATATTTTATTTATAAAAAATTATTATTGTACACACAAAGTTATAGACTAGTTTGTACATAATTGTAAAACTGTAAATAACTGTAATGGTGTGAATGTTCTTTCCTCACGGAAATTTATACTGGCACTGAGGCACTGGTGAGTCAAAATTCGGCATTTCCTTTTGTGGTTTCCCGCATTATATTGTTGTTTATTGAGGGTAAACAGTAGTTTGCACTCTCAAATCCAAGCAGGTGGCAGACTCTGGTGCCAAGTTAATCTAATAACAATAGTAATATAATACAAATTTTGGCGTTTCTTTGATTCTCACTTCCGATTGAGACATGTCAACACTTTAACGCCGAATTTTTCCTTCCTGCATTAAAGAAACAACACTTCAAAGACAGCACCGCTAGCGACGAAGAAAGTTATTACACTCAATGTAAATACATGAAAATGACAAAATAAGGAAGCAAATGACACGAAAATGACAAAATAATGACCTAAAATTGAAATAAATGCCCTAAAAATATAAAATTGCATAAAATGACAAAAAATGACCTAATAAAAATGCATTTCTACAAGCTAGAGGCCATGATTAGGATTTATCTACAAGTTGGCAATGTCTATGCAGCATCAATAAAAAGATGACATGTCATTAGAATCCGGGCCCTGATAATTAAGAAGCTAAAATCCCGGTTTCGATGCACATTTCACGATTAAAGTGCGATGTCAGGGGGAAAAATACCTCAGATTCGAGTTGCCTAGCCCAAAAGCATAGTGAGTTTCGTCCAAGTCATTCAATGCTTTCTTTTCCCCGGTTGCTATGGCAATTAATCTAACAATTTAATACTGTCTTGTTAATAGGTGGCAGTGAACTTACACATTATTCATGACATGGTTTTTATATTACAAAATCTTCAGACTATAAAAACATTACCCTGAATAGTCATCTAGTAATTTAAACAATTGAGTTGTATTCAACACTATACGGTAAAAATTATCACATTATATATGGATAATAATACTATTTTTTAAAAATTGTTAATAATAAATTAACTGCAGAACAAAATACCCCCAAAACTCGCCAAAGGAATTCCCCGAAATAGTATATAAATTACACTGTTATAATACTATTGCTAAAAGCAATTTCTAATTTCAGAGAGTTTTATCAATTCTAGTTACTTTTCAAAACAGAAATGACCAATGAAAGTTATTTGGCTAGAAAATAAATAAGTGGCTATACAACAAAAATACTTTGAATTTAGAAGAGAAACTGTTCACAAAAGTGTGAAAGAAACCAGAACAAACCTCAATTAGGCCAGTGAGAATGAAGGAAGAATTAGATTTTTTATTACATTAGGTTTTAGCCTATTTAGTCCATCAGCGCCCAAAATATTGCGTGAGACAATATTCGAAAATCTGTCGCAGTCTGCAGAGGAATTTATGTCAAAAATCTGATGCGAAATTCACATAACTTCCTCTGCCCAAATAGCCTCTTAGCACGGAGCCGTTTTCGAGACAATCGCGAAAAACGAAATTTTCTTAAATAAGAGAAAATCGTCGCCAATCTTCGTGTCACATCCCCGAAAGGACCTAACCCAAAAACAAAATTTTGTTTTCGTACGATTCTTCGTTACAAGAGGCCGTATTGCAAAGAGCGCGTATTTAGAATGGATGGCTTATAACTACCCTTCAGAGAATTTTTTCGAAAAAATGTTTCAAATAAAAGTTTTAGCTCTTAGTATAAGCAACCCATATGCAAAATGTAAAGAAAATCATTATAACCATTTTCGAGAAAATCGCGAAAAACGAAAATGTCTTCAAAAATAAAAGAAACTTGTCGCCAATCTTCGTGTCACATTTTCAGAAGGTACCTGACTCAAATGCAAAATTTTGTTTTCGTACGATTTTCCGTTACAAGAGGTCGTATAAGATATATAAGAAAGTAACCCCCCCCCAAAAAAAAAGCTTTAATGAAATATAATATATTTGTTTAATTTGTATTATTTTTCCTTTGCATTATTCATTAACACTGCAAAGTGGAAGACGAAAATATATAAAATACACACATCCATAGAGTTATGTAATGCGGACTACAGATATTGGAATTCGAAATTAACTTCTGGAGGACAACTCTAGGTCCTTATGTACGTATTTAGAATTTGAAATATAATTATAATTCTTCGGGAAGAACATGATCTGATAGTGTTCGAACAGGGGGCTTAGGAAAATATTCAGACCTAAGAGAGATGAAAATGGGGACTGGAGAAAACTGCATAACGACGAGCTTCATAACCTGTACTCGTCACCGGATATAGTAAGGGTAATTTAATCACGGAGGATGAAATGGGCTGGACATGGGGAAGGAAAGACATTATCTGAGAAATATTGACTGATAGACCCGAAGGGAAGAGACCACTTTGGAAGACCTAGCAGTTTTGCAATTTTACTTTTTTTTTATTGACCAACTGTAGAGCAATACACTTATTATTATTATTTATTATGCTGAGAATGTAACAGGCACATTGCCCAATTAAGTTACAATATATTCTCTTACTAATTACACCAGTTTTACAAAATGGCACTACAGCACTAAGGCGTTACAACTACAACTAAAAAAAAATAGAAAAAAGAAACAAGAAACACATACAGTATGGAACAAATGAAAACAATAAATAATAAATAATTGGCCTATAATAGTTTTGGAGGAAAATATAGCCCCTATATATAAATATATATAGTCTACATAAATTTCTTACTCTCATGTTACCATACAACGGTTTTGAGGGTGGAATAAAAAAGAAATGCAATATCACTTTCATACTTTCTCCCCCAAAACCTAGGATATGATATATATAATATATATACCTATTTCTGTATCTGTATCTTGTACCCTATGATCCCCAGGTGGGGCGAAGGGGCCTTCAATGGAGGTTTCATTACCTATACTAATTTTGATATGCTTATTTTCCGAGAGAGGGTAGAGGGACAGGTGGTAAGTCCATCGTCTCGCAACCCCCCTCTGGAAACTAAGTATTTCTTGGACGTGAAAGGGCCGAGAAATTTTGTCCAGAGGCTCTAATTTAGGCTTGGAGTTCTTTTACTTGCCGTAAATCTACGACACGGCCCCCCCCCAGCTTAAAGTCCCCCCGGAGGACTCCGTGCCCAGGATTTTTACGTCCTGAAAAATCCATCGACCGCGGCCTGGTTTGATCCCGCGCCCTGCGGATCTAGAGGCGGGCACGCTACCTCTAGACCACCGCGGCCGACATATATACCTATTTACATATTACATATTACCAATGTTTCATAAAATATTCGCGTATTCACCATAGATTTTATAGTTTACTAGCTGAAAAGGCCCGGCGTCGCCCGGGCTTTGTATTTTTTAATTTGAAATTAACTTATGGAGGACTTTATGTATGTAAAACTTGAAAAGGATTTGTCACACTCAAACGATTCCATCAGAAAACGCTAGATAGGCCTATAGCTTTTTACGGTTCATAGAGGACGTCGAATGCTGCATTCCATTGCTTCTACACATCATGCCTGGGAGGGGTTGAAATATGAAGAAACATAAATTACATAAGATTGTATTGACTTGACGGAAAATTTTATTTCTCATTCTCATGTTACCATACAGCCGTTTCGGGGCTGAAATAAAAGAGAAATGCAGATTCACTTTCATACTTTCCTCCCCTAAAACCTAGGACATAATATACTGCGAGCATAGGACTGAAAATGTTCCATCCCATGCTTAGGGCCTATGGTAAACATCCCTATTTCTCAACTAATACAAAGCCTACAGGTATGGATAACTTATCAGCGGAAAGGATTATTTACAGACTTTTGATATAGCATACTCACACACTTAAGTTGTCCCTCTTATTCTACATCAAAATGTGAAGTGAGTAAATATTTCTTATGTCGAGGGTAGAGAAAGTTATGTGACTACATCACACTGTGCTTTATTTTCGTGGATTTCATTTTCAGTAATTATTTTCGCCAATATATTACATCGATGGAATCATCATTCGTTAAAGTCCAGCATTAGGCTATATAGTTGCCAAGGCCCTATGTAATCACAGTAAACAATTCACTGTTGCCATGTGACCTGAACAGCATTTCATTTTTTTCAGTAGAATATTCACAGAAATTATATAATTTTCAAGGGAAGGACTAATTTGTTTCAATTTTAATGTTGACAGCTTTACTTCCCGGGCTTAACTGGGTATGTGTGCAAAATGTCGTGTAAATTTGTAAAGAAATGTAGATTTGTATAAGGAACAAACATACATACATACATACATACATACATACACACTTTCGATTTTATATATTAGATAAGTCTATCTACAAATCTGATATTTTACAGTTGTCATTTGTTTATTTTTGTACAATTGATCTTTTTAGGACTATACAACCGATACAATATTGCAGTGATATAGAGTGACAATAAATACGAAAGAGAACAAAACATGTACCTCAGAGCCAAACGAGCGTAACTGCCAAAAACTAAATTTTACAGGAGGAGCGAAAAACAAAATTATGAACAATAAAGGGGAATGGAGTTACTACTATTTGGCTCTCAATATCTTGGTTTCTAATTAAATTATGGATTTAATATTAATTGGTTCTATAGAGGTCAAGAAGTTAGTAAAGAATATGAAAAAAAAACAAAAAAATATGAAATTTGGAGTTACGTTCCTTTGGCTCTGAGGTACAGATAAGGATTCAAGAGAAGGTAGTTTTCTTTTAGAGTGTTTGTGAGAGGAGAGAATTAAAAGCATGAGGAAAAACTACACCGCAACATCCGAAATCCATATTAACCTTTGAGTGCATAAAGTGTCATATGGGATAAAGTAGCTTAGTTTATTTTATAGTTTTAACAAAATTATATAAAAGAAATTTAAAGAAAAATCTAAATTTCATGCAAAATTCAGAATAAGCTACCAAAAAATAAAATACAGGTCTAACCATTGTATCAACTGTTTTCTTTGCAGTCCGACATTGGTTCCTAATTGTGTGAGAAACTGAGCATTGAAAAGGTTAAGTTCATATTCTGAGCTAGTATAGCGTTTGGTTCCTTATTAACTTTTTTCTTAAGTACTCTCGTCTTGAAATTGATGAACATGCTCACAATATCCATCACTAAAAGCATTTTGATCACTGACTTTCTTGTCATCAAGACTACGGATCCGCATGTCTGGGTTCGATCCCCGGACCTCTTCGGATTTTTCTGAGGTGTGGAACGGGGTGCACCTAGCCTAGTGATACAAACTGAGGATGTGCTTGATAAAGAAGTAGGGGCTTCGGTTCAGTGAACCATCAATAACGGCCGTAGAAGTCGGCATGCTGACCACATGCACTCAATCCTGCCATCTGCCTATGGTAGATGACTCTGGGGTTGAATGTCAGACCATGGTGGGAGGGCAATGGAGTTTACTTTATAATATAAATTAGTTCGTTTATTGTAATCTTAACTCTTTTAGATTTTAAATACATTTTAAGCTGTTTATTTAGGCTACTTGACTTTGCTTATTACACGTTGGGTGTGTATAACGGCTTAAAAGAGAGAAATGCAATTTGTATAATAGTTTTGCAGTCTGCATTGTAACTCTGGTGGAATATCTAGCCATTCTTTTATAACATACACCTCGTAGTAAAATCAGGTAAACTGATGTAACAAAGTGCCAGAATGCTTTTGTTTAATCAGTTATAATTTTAATTACGATATGCAGAAAATTATTTTTTTGAATCGATTTCCGAGTAAAGCTCCAGATTAATTCATTAAGCAGGACTTACTGTAGAACAAAGGTCTAGTTTAAAAAAAAAATCAGATTAACATCGTCCAGCATCAGCAGAACTATACAGATTTGTTATATCTTGACAATCGCACACTCACATGAAAATACAACAACAACATAAGTCAAATTGGCCAGCTACGATATTTGAACCAGAGACCTCCAGAATGCGAGTCCAAGAATTTACCATCTCGGCCACCTCACTAAGTTTAACGATCAAGTGTGATAAGCATGAAATAATAGCGTTATTAGTCATAGCTAGCTGTATTGCAACTTCCAAAGCCTAAAAATAATATGTTGTTATGATAACTAATTTGCATATATGATAAATGTTTTCTAAAATATTACCATTAAAATATGCACTAAATTGGGCTTTACTCCGGTACCGGTCAACCGATTTGGTCCAATATCAATAGGCATCTTCCCATGGACGTTATAAATGCGTATACCAAGTTTCATGAAAATCCAATAAAGAGTATTTGAGTTATCGCACGAACAGATACACACACAGAAAGACGGACAGACATTTTCCCGTCTTCCACACACTCTTATAATGTACCATACTGGCACTTAATAAACCTGCTCACTCTGGTATTAAAATCAAGTAGGCCTACTAGATGTAAAATGTCTGAATGTATAGGAACGGGCGCTTCTTTGGTATAGTTTTGTTCGAAATTATACTATTTTACAGTGTTAAATCAGAAGTTCAGAAAAATTGAGGACTGAAGACAAAGTTAGCTGTTTTAGATCAACAATTAAATTGAAGATTGTTAGTTGTTGTGGTCTTTGTGTATAAAGGAACAAAACTTACACAATTGTTATTATCTCCACATTTTTCAATCAGCTTTGGTAAGCAAAAGTATTTTTTTTTTCTAGGATTTTAAAATAGAGTATTTTGTGTCACATCCGTTACAAGAAAATGGAAAGTTTAAATTGCATCAGATTGAATATTCTGATCATGTTGTAACTTCTTATGTAATACTGTAGCAATAATACTGTAACGTTTGTTTTAAGTAATTATTTAGTATAGGTTTTTCTCATATATAGAACTGAACCACCCCCGAACACAAGCTCTGCTTCTTCGGGTGGTGTATCAACTTTTTATGTATATTTTTCGTGTAATTTGAAACAATAAATTGTAAATTGTAATTGAATTCATTGGATGGAACTAATATTTCATGTTAAATAAAGAAGGAACTTGATTTTTATGCATACCTGTCACATCCGTTACAAATTTATGTCACACCCGTTACACTGCAAAACATATATTTTCTAAAAACTTAAATAAAATTATGATAATCACCAGGGCCCGGATTCTAATGACATGTCATCTTTTTATTGATGCAGCATAGACATTGCCAACTTGTAGGTAAATCCTTATCATTGCCTCTAGATGATAGAAATGCATTTTTATTGGGTCACTTTTTTGTCATTTTATACCATTTTATACTTTTAGGGCATTTATTTCAATTTTAAGTCATTATTTCGTAATTTCGTAATTTTCGTATCATTTTCTTCCTTATTTTGTCATTTTCATGCATTTAAATCGAGTATATTCTTATATATTTAAATAAATTACTAGGTTGAAATAATGCAACATTTTTGTAGGATCTACTTTAAAAACAATTTTCTTATTTTTCTTCTCAGTTGCTCCCATGAAGAACAAAGAACAAAGCTTTTAGACCTACATCATCCTTCCTGCACTTGCAATTTTTACAATTTTGTATGTATGTACAATAATAATTTTTATAAATAAAATATCAGTTTTAGGTCATTCTTTATAATTATTAAGTCATTTCCTTTCAAATTTAGGATCATTCTATAGGTAATTTTTCAAACGATTTTAGGTCATCAGAATCCGGGCCCTGATAATCACCTAGCCTATTTGGGCAGGTAACCTTAGCCATTATATAACACTGTAGTATTTTAAAACTACATTTATTCAAATATTTTAACAGATTTTAGAAGCCAATATAGAACTACCAATATTACAAGTTATAATAATAGTAATAATTTATTGCATCTGTAGCTATACATTGTATAGGTAGACATTGTCAATATTATTTAGAACAAATAAAGGTTACAGTAACTGCAAAATCATTTATGTAAAAAATCCTTAAAAGAATAAAATGTCTTCTCCTACTAATATTCTTTCAGTTTAAATTTAAAACATCTGAGATTTTTCACATTTAAAATACTAGCTGGTAAGCTATTTATAACTTGACTAACAATGTAATCTGGCGATTTAGTGTATCTAAAAGTTGAAGTGTTCTTCTTTGATAATAGGCCTATGTTATGTTATGTTTTATCTATAATAGTTTGTAAGATGATATGCCTATATGTCTTACAAACTATTATAGATAAAACATAACATAACATAGGCCTATTAGGCTATCAAATAAGAACATATAACTTGTAATATTGGCAGCCATTAGTTTTTATTCCTTAGGAATATCAAACAAAGAAAAATCTCTCTCTCTCTCCCTCTCTCTCTCTCTCTCTCTCTCTCTCTCTATATATATATATATAAGGCTTTGTCCTGACTGACTTATTGACAGAGAATCAACGTAGAGCCTAAACTATAATAGGTAGAGACTTGAAATTTTTACTGTACCTTCGTTTCATAATGTAAGTGCTCACTAAGAAAGGATTTTGAAAAACTTTGATTATAAATGCCAAAAATCAAATGTTTTTTAGAATACTTAATCCCTTTTTACACAGAATTATGAAATCCAAATCACAGAATATATTGTTGCTAATGGTATCAGATGGGTTTGGAAAAAAAATGAAATGCAAGTTTGACAAATAAGAGAAGTTATCAATATAATTTATGTTATAAATAAATATTACAGAATGAAATCCACGAAAATAATGCAGTCACATAACTTTCTCTACCCTGGACATAGAGAAAACAATACGAGGTATGGTAATATGTATATTATTATATAGCAGGTTTTTGGAGAGAGAAGTATGAAAGTGATATTGCATTTCTGTTTAATTATATCCCCAAAACGGTTTTATGGTAACATGAGAGTGAGAAATAAAATATTCCGCAAAGACAATACAATTTTATGTTACCGGAATTTCTGTTTCTTCTTATTTGAACCCCTTGTACAAGCGATGGGATGCAAAATTCGACATCCTCTATGAGCCATAAAAAGGTATATCAAGCATTTTCTGAGGGAATAGTTTGAGTGTGATAAGTCGGTCTTCCTATTTCAAATTATAAATACCTATATAAGGACCTAGAATTTAAAAATCTAAAGTCCTTCATCAGATAATTTCCAATTACAAAATAAAAAAACCCGGGCGATGCCGGGCCTTTTAAGCTAGTTATAGATAACTTAACATAGGCCTATTATCAAATATGAACATATAACTTAAGAATATCAAAGAAAGAAAAATACAATATATTGAGGGTATAAGGAGATCTTTTAATAGTAAAATACATATTGCAAAATTTTCATTTTTGTTAGGTGCACTTTAGTTCCTTTATCAATATCTAAAAATGCTTTAACTGGGATGGGGCCTAGAGGTCCCTCCTTCAGACCTTAGTAAACAAAATACATCATACAGGATTCAAAACAAAAGGCCCATTATCTGATCCCATTGTTTTCATTCGGTAATAAAAGAGGGCAATCAACTTACAGAAATTTCCCTCCCGGAGGGAGAGAAATTTCCCTCGCGCTGCGCTATGAGTTTTTTTTTTTTTGCTACAGAAGAGATGCTGAAATGAGCTTACCTCGGCTTCGATCCCAGAGCACAGGAGATGAAACATTCTTCATTCTTATTTCAAAACCGCGGATCCATAATGCACCGCAATCAAAACAAACAAAAAAACAAATGACAGTCGCGCACTCTGTATGAAGTTATGATACAACCCACACCATTCCTGTTTCCCAAGGAGTTTGACAGAATCACACCATAACCACACAAATCCACTGCTGGTTGCGTCACTCGAGCTACAGGGGCGCCTCGCTGCGGACACTGGACGCATATTTACGTCCGCTCTTAGCATTAGTGATGACAGACTAGCATTTCTCATAGTTCTTGCTTACCCTTCGCGTATTCTTCACCCCACATGTCCACTGGCCTATCTCCTGTATTAACCAGCACACGGTTTTAAAAAATACGCGTCTCAGATGTAACGATTCGCAAACCGACGCTTCACGGAAGCACCCGACGCCTGCCGAAGTCTCTCTATTGATCTATCTGCCCAAAACATTGGATGTAGGTGTTCTGGGGGGGAAAGCTTGGGGAGGGGGTCATGAATTTGGGTTTGGTACGGGATCCAAGCACCCAAACTGCCAGAGCCAGCCAGCGAAAGAGTAAAGAAATACGTAATGATTTTTTATCCAGTAGGCCCATGTGAGATTCGGAAGTTTCTGTATATAAACTTTCGTAGGTAATAAGGAAGAAAGAAAGAGAAAGATTGAGAGAGAGATAAAAAGAATGAAAAAGTTTATTATTATTATTATTATTATTATTATTATTATTATTATTATTATTATTATTATTTATTTATTTATTTATAGAGATTAAGAGAGCGAAGTTGAAAGAGAGAGAGATTAAGAGAGAGGCAAAGAGAGAGAGAGAGAGAAGTAGAATGAAAAATATTATTATTATTATTATCATCATCATCATCATCATCATCTTATGGAGTAAAAATATGTTATATAGAACTAACAAATTAATATATCAGGCATTATTCCAAAGCACAACATTATACAGCGCTGAAACTTGGACCATAAGTAGACAACAAGCAAACAAATTAATGGTATTAGAAATGAATTTTTGGAGGCGTTCAGCAAGAAAATCCAGGAAAGGAAAAGTTCGGAATAATAGAATAAGGGAAATAATGCAAGTTGAAAATAATATTTTGGAAATTGTAGAAGAAAGACGCTTGAAATGTTATGGACATGTACTCAGAATGACAGAGGATAGAATACCCAAGAAAAATTTGGGTTGGAAAGTAGAAGGAAAAAGATGAAGAGGGAAGCCCAAAGAGTGCTGGATGGATGGGGTGAAAAGGAATATGGTGAGAAAAGGATTAAGTGAAGAAGATGCTATGGACAGGGACTTATGGAGGCAAAAGATTGTTGTGGGATGAAGGAAAACCATTGTATTGTGGAATATTTCTTAATATAAAAATGATTATGGTTATTATTATTAATTTATTTATTTATACTGGCGAAGTTAAGGCCATAAGCCCTTTTCTTCCACTGCACCAGTAAAACTACACATACGTTATTACTAGGGCAAGGCATTTAATGTCCTAAAATAGTGAAAAAAGGCAAATGAAGAATGCATTTGAGGCTTAAAAATAGTGAGAAAATAACACAGAATTTAAAAATTGACTAATAAATTTACCATTATTACTTACAATTAGTTTTATTTGAAAGTAACGGATTTCTAAAAGCAACTTAATGGATGACAGTGTGTTATATATGAATTTACAATATAAAACACATTTATTTTGTTACTAAAGAAATAAGTACATTTATACTACAGTACTTGAACACCCTTAGTGAAAAATAAATTCTTTCTGAACTGGCATGTCTAGCAAAAATGTGCCATTTAAAAAGGAAGAAAAAATCTTTATATTGCTACAAGACAAACTGCTGTGGTGTTTACAATAAACCTGAATTAAAATGAACTATGAACACTTGGCGGAGATTCTCAAATAAAAACCATTGTCTGCTGTCTGAAAGTAACGATTTGTACATTGAAAAGTTCCTCTCTACCTCCACTAAAACATGACCTAAAATGCCGAAAATTACCTTAAAAGTGCAAAAAATTACCTACCTTTTGAAAATTACGAAAAATGGGGAGAAAAATTCAAAAACAAATTGCAGTTATTTAATCAATTAATTCATTATACACATTTATATATATTCGAGCTTTCTTTTAACCTTCAAATAACAAAGATACGAAATCATCAAATACATTGCCCTAGTTATCACAAATAATACCAGATTTGAAAATTAGAAATTAAAACTAAACATTCTACAGACAACAAAAATTACAAGGATTCAATTACAAGTTTGATAAACGAAACTAAAATAAAATTAATGACTAATAAAACTATATTCAATTTATTTCTAAATTGACAGAAACATTTCGACAGTCTCTCATATGACAAGGCAACGAATTCCAAAAGCGAAGGACTGACACACTAAAAGATGAACAGTAGAATGATTTTGAATGATGTTGAAATCTCAATTTCATGCAAAATTCAGACTAAAGTACCAAGAAATAAAATGCAGGTCTAATCATTGTATCAACTGTTTTCCTTGCAGTCCGGCATGGGTTTCTAATTGTGTGAGAAACTTAGCATTGAAAAGGTTAAATTCAGTTCATGCGAGGGTCTCCTGTCGTCAAATTGATGAAGATGCTCACAATTTCCATCACTAAAAGTATTTTGTTCGCTGGCTTTCTTGTCTAAGGTTTGACAGAATAGCCTAGTCCTGTGAAAAATCGGCTGATTTGTATCCTCAAGACAAAAGTTTTTAGAGAAAGTGAGAAGAGAGGGCACACGAATATGTGAGGTAGAAGAGATTATTGCGATTCGGCCTATTATCATATTATATTATTACTGGCTTGAAAGGCCCGGCGTCGCCCGGGTTTTTTATTTTGTAATTGGAAATTAACTTATGAAGGACTTTCGACTTTTAAATTCTAGGTCCTTATATAGGTATTTATAATTTGAAATAGGAAGAACGACTTATTACACTCAAACTATTCCCTCAGAAAACGCTTGATATAGTTTTTTATGGCTCATAGAGGATCTAGAATTTTGCATCCCATCGCTTGTATAGTGCACAGCAAGCCTGGTAGAGGTTTAAATAAGAAGAAACAGAAATTCCGGTAACATAAAATAGTATTGTCTTTGCGGAATATTTTATTTCTCACTCTCATGTTACCATACAACCGTTTCGGGGATGAAATTAGAAAGTAAATTCAATATTACTTTCAAACTTCCCTCTCCAAAAAAACCTGCGATATAATAATAATATAAATATTACCATACTTCGTATTGTTTTCTCTATGTCCAGGGTAGAGGAAGTTATGTGACTGCATCACATTGTGCATTAGATGAATTATATCGATACCTTCTCTAATTTGTCAAAGTCCCGTATTATTTATTTCAAAGCTACCTGATAGCACTGCCAACAATACACTGTTGTCATGTGAACTGTGATTTGGATTTGATAATTCCGTGTAAAAAGGGATTCATTATTCTCAAAAACATTTTATTTTTGGCATTTAAGATCAACATTTTTCAAAATCCTTTCTTAGTGAGCACTGTCAAAATTCCAAGTCTCTACCTATTACAGTTTAGGCTCTATGTTGGTTCTATGTCAGTCAGTCAGGACAAAAGCTCTTATATACAGTACTGTACTATATACAGAGAAGAAGAATAAATTAAATTTAGATACAACTAAAATTTTTCCAGGTAACTTTCCATACGTTTGGAATGTGTAATTTTGCACACCAAAAGGGTTTAGTAGGGCTGCTTGTTTTAATTACACTAGCTTTAATTTGGAATATAACACAAATGCCTATGCAATTTGCAGCATAAGAGATACAAATCACTTAAAGCCATAATTAAGTAGCCTATTTTACGGTGAATAAAAATGATAAATTCCTGTACCTAATTTGGGTTAATTTCGGTGTTATTTCATACTAAAACCAAATATTAGTTATGGCACATGTGGTTCAAAATACAGCATATTTCAGCAAAGAATATCAAATCTTCTTGGGTCTCATAAAGTAAATTCTAACAATTCTTACCAGTTGATATTAACACTTCCTGTAATGTAGGTAAACTACTGTAAAATAACCTCCTTGACCTACTTACGTCCAGGATACTTTGAGGATATAAATTACTGGGCACCAAAATACAGTTATTTTTATGTTGGAATATGAAATAATAAGAGCAAGTGTTTGTCTGTGTGTCTGTTTGTGCGCGATGCCCAGCGAAATCTACTGAATGGAAAGATCTGAAATTTTAAACATAGATGGAATTAACTGTGGCCGAATGCACCTAGAAGCCGGATTTTTAATTTTAGCTTTCGTTCGTGAGTTATGGCTGAAAAACGGGCATAAAACGTGCATTTTTTTCGCTTTCGAATCATCAGTTTTCAGTAATACATTTCAATTGTCAAATCAATTGCAGGTGGCTTTGACTATTTTTGTCATGCCTTGGAAATAAAAGCATAGCGATCGCTTGAATTTTGTAATCCCACACTGGTCGATTCCTTTGTTTAAGGCACGCAGACATCTGAAATTTTCAACATAGACGGAAGAGGGATAGGCCTAATGAATATCCTAAATGGGCAAACATTGATCGATTTGGACGGGTTTTCTGGGCCAGGGAATTAGAATCTGAGGTATTTTTCCCAGGCGGCGCTTTCTAATAGTGGAATGTACTCCAAAGCAGATTTTTAGCTGTTTCGTTATAATTATTAATCGTTTAGTTTATTAATTATTCGCGTGTAAGTTAAGTGTTAATAAGTATGTTTTATTTAATTTGCTCTTCATTTTTAATTTTTAATTAATTATCGTGAGCGAAGCCGCGAGCACCTGCTTGGTAAAATACAAAATAAATTATTAATTAATGTACTAAATCAAAATAGGCATATGCTGTATTAAAAATCAGGTACAGGAACATCTCTATACATTAGATTATTTTTATTTTATTTGAAAAACGAGTGGAGTAATTTTTAAATTCTTTACACTTATATCACCGAAATACCGACAACTCAATGTTTACTTAATTTATTTAATTAATATATACGTACTTATTGTATTTATTCGATTTTCGTTAAATAGGTCTATATCTTTTAAGTCCTCTAAAAAGACCTTTCTAAAAATTATCACTAAAAACGAAAATTTCGCGAATTCACAAAATTTTGTGTTTTTTCCCCGAATGTAAAAGACAGTATTTTGGCATAGACGTGTTTGCAAAAAAAGAAAGAAGAAAAAATAACTTTATAAACGGCCATAGAGCTAGAATCACTTACCAATGTTTCATAAAATAATCGCACATTCATCAAAGTTTTTCTACAAGTCTATCTACAAATCTTAAACCTTACAGTTGTCATTTGTTTATTTTTGTACAATTGATATTATTAGGACTATGCAACCGATACATTATTGCAATCATACAAGTTGCTATGACAATGAATACGAAAGGGAACAAAACATATAAATTAAGTATTTAAGAGAAGATAATTTTCTATTAGAGTATTTGTGAGAGAAGAAAATTAAAAGCATGAGGAAAAACTACATCAATTACAAGAACATCTCTATATATTAGATTATTTTTATTTGAATTCATTTAACGGCAACATTCGAAATCCATATTAACCTCTGAGTGCTTAAAGTGTCATATGGGATACAGAAGTTTATTTTAAATTTTTAACAAAATTATGTAAAAAGAAATTTAAAGAAAAATCTAAATTCCATGCAAAATTCAGAATAAGCTACCAAGAAATAAAATACAGGTCTAATCGTTGTATCAACTGTTTTCTTAGCAGTCCGGCATGGGTTTCAAATTGATGAAGATCCTTATTTCCAACATTAGGAGTATTTTGTTTTCTGTTTTTTTTGGTCGTGTATTAAAACACTATTTTTACTTCCTCTGCCCGTACCATAGGTACTCTAGGTAGAGGAAGTATTGTTTTCGACCCTAAAATTCTAAGTTGAGTTTTTAGCATATATAGGCTACACGTTTCAAGGCCCCCTGAATCCAAAAATACTATTTTTGGAAACATGTCTGTGTGTGTGTCTGTGTGTGTGTCTGTGTGTGTGTCTGTCTGTGTGTCTGTCTGTGTGGAAGTTTGTGAACAGGCTAGCTCCGAAACGGAGAATCGTATGAAAACAAAATTTCGTATTTAGGTCAGGTACCTTCTGAAGATGTGATTCGAAGATTGGCGACAAATTTCTCTTACTTTTAAGGGGACTTTACATGAAGAAATTTTCGTTTTTCGCGATTTTCTCGAAAACGGCTCTAACGATTTTCTTTAAAATTTGCACATGTGTTCCTTTTACTGAGAGCTAAAACTTTTATTTGAAACTTTTTTTCGAAAAAATTCTCTGAGGGTAGTTACAAGCCACCCACTGTTCACCCACTGTTTGTAGAAATTTTGTCTTGCGTGATGAACAACTGAATACGCGCTCTTTCACGGCCTCTTATTCTATATAAGAATGTGAAGTGAGAAAGATGTATTGTTGGCCATGCATAGAGTAAAGAAGTATCTGAGGGAAATATTCGATAAAATTCGGAAATTATTCTTTACGGCGGAAAGTTCAATAAACGTCTGCAGTCACTTGTTCTTTTTTTTTTAAGTTTGAGATATTTATAGGATAATTAGCGTAAAATTGTGTCTTGCGATTCTGTAAAAGGATATGTGAATACTGCTAACTTTTATTTGGGCAGAGGAAGTTATGTGACTTTCACATCAGATTTTTTTACTTCCTCTGCCCATACCATAGGTACTATAGGTAGAGGAAGTATTGTTTTCGACCCTAAAATTCGAAATTGACTTTTTAGCATATATACACGTTTCATGGCCTCCTGGATCCAAAAATACTATTTTTGGAAACATGTCTGTGTGTGTGTCTGTGTGTCTGTCTGTGTGGAAGTTTGTGAACAGGCTAGCTCCGAAACGGAGAATCGTATGAAAACAAAATTTCGTATTTGGGTCAGGTACCTTCTGAAGATGTGATTCGAAGATTGGCGACAAATTTCTCGTATTTTTAAGGGGACTTTACATGAAGAAATTTTCGTTTTTCGCGATTTTCTCGAAAACGGCTCTAACGATTTTCTTTAAAATTTGCACATGTG
The DNA here is from genome assembly GCA_964059195.1 of Ectobius pallidus. Classification (NCBI taxonomy): domain Eukaryota; kingdom Metazoa; phylum Arthropoda; class Insecta; order Blattodea; family Ectobiidae; genus Ectobius; species Ectobius pallidus. The sequence continues at coordinate 177,622,972 of CAXKWD010000005.1, forward strand.
TTCCTTTTACTGAGAGCTAAAACTTTTATTTGAAACTTTTTTTCGAAAAAATTCTCTGAGGGTAGTTACAAGCCACCCACTGTTCACCCACTGTTTGTAGAAATTTTGTTTTGCGTGATGAACAACTGAATACTATATAAGAATGTGAAGTTAGAAAGATGTATTGTTGGCCAGGTATGGAGTAAAGAAGTATCTGAGGGAAATATTCGATATAGGCCTACTGTATTTCGGAAATTATTCTTTACGGCGGAAAGTTCAATAAACGTCTGCAGTCACTTGTTCCTTTTTTTACTTCCTCTGCCCGTACCATAGGTACTATAGGTAGAGGAAGTATTGTTTTCGACCCTAAAATTCGAAGTTGAGTTTTTAGCATATATACACGTTTCAAAGTCCCCTGAATCCAAAAATACTATTTTTGGAAACATGTCTGTGTGTGTGTGTGTCTGTGTGTGACTGTGTGTGTGTCTGTCTGTGTGGAAGTTTGTGAACAGGCTAGCTCCAAAACGGAGAATCGTATGAAAACAAAATTTCGTATTTGTGTCAGGTACCTTCTGAAGATGTGATTCGAAGATTGGCGAAAAATTTCCCTTATTTTTAAGGGGACTTTACATGAAGAAATTTTCGTTTTTCGCGATTTTGTCGAAAACGGCTCTAACGATTTTCTTTAAATTTTGCGCATGGATTGCTTGTACCAAGAGCTAAAACTTTTATTTGAAACATTTTTTCGAAAAAATTCTCTGAAGGGTAGTTATAAGCAACCCACTGTGAATACGTGCTTTTTGCAATACGGCTTCTTGTAAATCGTACGAAAACAAAATTTTGTATACCTTCTGAGGCTGTGAAGATTGGCGACAACCTTCTCTTATAATTAAGGAGACTTTACATTAAGAATATTTTGTTTTTTGCTATTTTCTCATAAACGGCTCTTACAGATTCCTTTAAATTTTGTACATGGATTGCTTATACCATTTCAAAAACATTCTCTGAATGGTGGTTGTAACCTACCAACTTGCTTGGTGAACAACTCAATACACGGACATTTAAGGCATTTTATTCTATATAAGCACGTGAAGTGAGAAAAATGTACTCTTGGCCTTGCTTACAGTAAAGAAATGTCTGAGGGGGATATTTGATAAATTTCGGAAATTATTCTTAACAGCGGAAAGTTCAATAAACGTTTGCAGTCACTTGTTTTTTTCCCCATAGCCTGCGTTTTTAGTCGCAACATTCAAAGAAGGGGCTATAAGATATTTATAGCATAATTAGCGTAAATGCTGCAAACTTTTATTTGGGCAGAGGAAGTTATGTGACTTTCACATCAGATTTTTTTTAATGTATTCATATTAACGTCGCTTTAACTAAAAAGTCATATCGCGACTATAACTCAAATAGCCTACAATGGATTTACATAATCAATATGCTTTCATTACAAAGTTAGTGTCATTAAAATGTAAAATAACTTGGGAGATATTCAAATTGGGTTCAGAATCCATTTAAATTCCACTGAAGTTTTGTTGGCTCCAAATTCATATTATAGTAGTGCTAGTATTCTCTAGGGAGACTACTGGTTTAGTGGCTAATAATCTCTTCTCAATTCGGGTGGTTTTGTTCCTCAGGGTCTTACTTGATAAGTGGGGGTGTAGCTTACGAAGAGTGATAGCTAATCCATGTATGTTGTCAGTGTAACTTTCAGCTACTTTCACGACGGCATTGGCTCCAGAGGCATTTTCGTAGGAACTGACAAGTTGGATAAAATTCAGTACATATTCTTCAGGATTATCTTCAATAACGTGTGTCCTTCACACAAGGATTGAGTTTTTGCTGAGGCCTTCAGTTTCTTTGTCGTTGGCTTGTTAAGAGGTTTCAAGATATCATCACAGTAGACTATAAGTTTATACTGTGATATCATCATCAGATGACGACTCTTGCACTGTTAACGACCTATTGGACTATTGGCCACACTTATCTATATATATATAAAAGGCTTTGTCCTGACTGACTGAATGAATGACTGACTGACTGACTGACTGATTGACTGAATGACAGGAATCAACGTACAGCCTAAACTATAACAGATAGAGACTTGGAATTTTGACAGTACCTTCGTTTCATAATGTAGGTGCTCACTAAGAAAGGATTTTGAAAAATTCTGATTCTAAATGCCAAAAATTAAATGTTTTTGAAAAAACTTAATCCCTTTTTACATAGAATTATCAATTCCAAATCACAGAATATATTGTTGCCAAATGGTATATGATGGGCTTGGAAAAAACAAATGAAATGCACTTTTGACAAATAAGAAAAGTTATCCAAATAATTCCTGTTATAAATAAATATTATAGAATGAAATCCACTAAAATAATGGAATCACATAACTTTCTCTACCCTGGACATAGAGAAAACAAAACGAGGTATGGTAATGTGTATATTATTATATTATATCGCAGGTTTTTCGAGAGAAAAGTATGAAAGTGATAATGCTTTCTGTTTAATTTCATCCCCAAAACGGCTTTATAGTGGGAAATTTCCCGCCTCGATATTACAATTTTATGTTACAGGAATTTCTGTTTCTTCTTATTTAAACCTCTACCAGGCTTGCTGTGCACTGTACAAGCGATGGGATGCAACATTCTAGATCCTCTATGAGCCATAAAAAACTATATCAAGCGTTTTCTGAGGGAATAGTTTGAGTGTAATAAGTCGTTCTTCCTCTTTCAAATTATAAATGCCTATATAAGGACCTAGAATTTAAAATTGAAAATCCTTCATAAGTTAATTTCCAATTACAAAATACAAAACCCGGGCGACGCCGGGTCTTTTAAGCTAGTATGTTAATAGCAGGGAAACTTTTAATATATATATATATATATATATATATATATAATCTCTCAAAAATCAGAAGTTAAAAATTTTAAAAATTATTTTAAAGACAATATAGGCTGCAGGGTGTAAATGAACAACATCGCAATATTTTCCCTGCATATGGGGGGGGGGGGCATAGATCGGCAACAGTAAATTTTGTGTATTCATTAAATTTTCGTTTTTTAGGCTTTATTAGAGGAATTAAAAGATATAGGCCTATTTAACGAAAGTCGAATAAATATAAAAATTACGTACATATGAATTAAATAAAGTAAGTAAATAACTTATTGAGTTGTCGGTATTTCGGTGATATAAAGTGTAAAGAATTAAAAAATACACTACTCGTTTCTCAATTCAAATAAAAATAATCTAACGAGTAGAGATGTTCTTGAACACTGATTTTTGCTACATAGGTAGGCTACATCAAGGAAAAGATGGACTGATGAATATATTTGGTGGTAGAATCATGAACGTGCGATCTGGAGAGAGTCCTTTATACCTTCGCGTCCGTAAAAGATTTAGGCTACCATAGTAACACTGAATAAAAATAAACATAAATGTTTCTTAACAGTTTCGGGTTCTGGAACATCAGCGACAATAACCGAAAATTTATCATCTACGGGACTGCATGTTGATGACCAGTTAGGCCTAGTGCTTCGATTAATAGGCTATTGTAAGAAACTTTCTTCCTGAATTTTATATTTTCTTATGCACGAATTTAAAATTAGCTATTCATGTATCAGGCACGCAAAATAACGCTTCAGCGGACGAATCTACACCATTTCAACCTCAATTTCGGAAAAAGTAATTTCAATTTCGGAAAAAGTAATTTCAAATTCGGAAAAAGTAATTTCAATTTCGGAAAAAGTCATCTCAATTTCGGAAAAAGTAACTTCAATTTCGGAAATACGAGGGCTATTTTTTAAAGCATTCGATGGGGCATAAAATGAAAACCACAGTGAAAATCAAAACTGTTTTATTTGGAACATTTAGGTACACCTTCTAGCTACTTCTCTACATAATCTCGCTCCGATTGAGTCATTTGTCTTAGCGTGGTACCAACTTTACTATACCCTCTTCATAGCCCTCGCATTTCCGAAATTGAAGTTACTTTTTCCGAAATTGAAATTACCTTTTCCGAAATTGAAGTTACTTTTTCCGAAATTGGAATTACTTTTTCCGAAATTGAAATTACTTTTTTCCGAAATTGAGGTTGAAAAGGTGTAGTATAGCGGCCGAGGCGAAAGCCGAGTCTGAAATACTGGATGAGTCCGCTAAAGTTTTTGCGTACGTGGTGCATACAATATTTTTTAGTAATAGCTCTCTAAATTATATGAAACGAAACAAAAATATCGTATAATTAATTATAATGAAAGATAGTCAACCATTTGTCATAGGCTACTCCCCCCAATCGGGAACAACAATGAACCGTAAGTACCAATACGAAATGCGATATAGATGCAATGTGACTCGCTTTTTGTAAACAATAATGCATACGAACTAGTAACTTTTTATAAAAGTTTGTGAAAATATGAATGATCCCGAGAAAATTCCAATCCAAGCCTGAAACACTGAATTGGAGCTGGTGTCAGCAAAATCACGGCAGCAGTAGAATATGAGAAGGAATATATTGCAATTAAATGCTGGTGCATTTAGTTTTTGGCTTATATTTGTTGTTATATGATGATGTTTTGCGGAAAATCCTGGTAAAATTTCTGATTATCATAAAGAAACATGTTGGCTTAAATTTGTTGTTTTATGACCAAATGTATTGAATGCAGTTTGAGTGCAGTTTTATGCAATTTTAGCGGTCTTGGTTGCTAAAATGCAATTTTCGGCGTCTTACAAGTCCGACAAGCACCTGCTTTTAGAGAGCGTGTACTAAAAAAGAATTTAAGTGGTTTATTTGGCTTGTGAATATGTTAACAATCCAGTATAAGATTTTATGAAGTATCAAGCAATTTCAGGTGTTTATCGTTTTATTAAGTGCCAGTATGGTACTTTATGAGATTGTGTGGGGGACGAAAAAATGTCTGTCCGTCTGTCTGTCTGTCCGTGCGTCTGTACGCACCATAACTCAAGTACGCTTTTTCGGGTTTTCATGAAACTTGGTATAAACATTCATAATGTCGATGGGAAGAACCCTATTGATATTGAACCAAATCGGTTCACCGGTACCGGAGTAGGCTAATGCCCAATTTAGTGCCTATTTTAATAGGCACTAAATAATTTCTCATAGAAAGGCGCCATCACTCAAATAGGCCTACGCTGTAACGGATTTTCATGAAACTTGGTATACCAATTTATGACGTCCATGAGAAGTGCCCAATTGAATTTGAACCTAATCTGTTGACCGGTACCGGAGTAAAACCCAATTTAGTGTATATTTTAAAGACGCGGTAACTCAAATACGCTTTACCGGATTTTTATGAAACTTGGTATACACATTTACAATGTCCATGGGAAGACGTCTATTCATAATGGATAAAATCGGTTGATCTGTTTCGGAGTAATGCTCAATTTAGTGCCTAATTTATGGCAATATACGTATTCGAAAGAATTTATAAAAAAAATTAAAATCAGTTATCTTGACAACATAGCCTATTGTTTTACTGCGATCTTATAAGGCCTTGGAAATTAAAATACAGGTAGCTATGACAAAAAACATATTGATTTACATGCGCTTATCCAACTAGACCGTTAAAATGACCCAGGTGGCCGAGATGGTAAACCTTTCTTCTTCCGTAAGCCCTGCTTAATGAATAAATCTGGAGCTTAACTTGGAAATCAATTTAAAAAAAAAACATATTCTGCATATCATAATTGCAGTCATAACTGATTAAAGAAAAACATACTGGCACTTTTTTACATCAGTTTACCTGATTTTATTTTTATTGCATTTGGGTAAATTCACAGCCTAAGGACTGATAACTGAAACATCTTTATGTCGGTAACTTATTTGATAAAACAATCATTCAGCACATCGATTGGGTATATATGAGATGCATACGAGGAAAAACAGAGAATAAAATAATGTACTATTTAACGTGTGGTGAAGCATTTTAAATCTCGTATAATAATAAATACATTAGATTTTGTAATAGCAAAGAAAATTATAAAACCATAGGCTATACTTCCTTGCGTTTACAGGACACAATTGGTTGTAAAGAATTGGTTGCAATTAGGGATGGGTCGATACAAGAATTTCTCGATACTCGATACTCGATACCGATACATGATTTTTTCCTCAATACTCGATACCGTCAACATTTCCAGTTTCAATAAATAGGTACATTAAAAATTAAAAGTTGAGAGAACTGTATAATACCAACTAAATTAATTAAGTGTGCATATTTAATGAGACAAAATTTAATATCATGAGTAGCCTATCATTATTTTTAAACTCTACATTAAAACTAAACGTTTGACAGGAAACGAAACAATTAAGAATCTCTTCTGTTTGGATTTTGAAAGTCGGAAGTCTTTATTTATGACTAGACAAAAGTCACAGAGTGCTTTTCTCCATTTCAAGGAAAAATAGAAATATTTACTGTATCTAGTAGACTACTAAAAGCAGAAAGAGATACCGCATTTTCTTAAATTGCAGAATTACCAAAGTATCGAAAAAGTACCGAGCGAGTTTTCTGAAGTATACCATGCAAGTATCAAGATTATCGAGGTATCGAAAGTATCGAGAACCCATCCCTAGTTGCCATAGATGCATTAGGGAAAAGGTCTCACTTAAATCTATGACTTATCACTATGGCTCAAATTTTAGGTAGATATTAACCCCGTTTTAGTTTTTTTAACACATACAAATAGTTTTATTTTAGTTTTTTACTGTTTTCAGATGATTTTTTTTAAGTTTCACTTTAATAAGTACCGTACAATAAACTCATTGAAACAAATATATTAATTCATTTTATTTTCACTTAAATTTCCATGGCTCTGAAACAAAAAAACTTTACGAATACTTTTTGAACTACCCCTGTCATTTCCAACGTTTTTCCATTAATCAATCAACTTCTAGAATACTTGACTTTCTCCATCTTTCTGAACCAAACACTGTGAATAAACTGCGAGTGTAAGCTTCTTAAGAATGTATCTATTTTGATTCTAAAGAAGAGGATTTCGGTTCACTTAAGATTTCCTATGCCTGTACCGGGACGATAGGGTTAAAAAATGACCAAATTACAAAAGACAGCTATAATATTTTATCTTATAAAATAATATATTGGCAATATTGAGCAAGATTCGAAATGTAGCAAGATATTTAAAAAAGTAATTTTTAGTAGAACAATAATAATTAGATTAATTATTATAATTATTATTGCTATTTTAGCGTATTTTACTTGAAAAGCAGATTTAGCCATTTTTTAGTTAATAACGTCTTATTTAGCCATTTTTAGGATTCATAATATTGGACTATGTGACTGTAATGGCAATGAAACGGATAATTATGTTAAAATATGACAGTTAGCTAGGAAGGAACAAAATATTTTAAAAACCTAAGAATCCGGGCCCTACTTATCACTAGGGGGCAGATTTCTATGTTCTAAAAAACATTAAAATATGACCTATAACATTTAAAATATGACTTTACCATTTACACATTGTGTTTATTTTTTTTAAAGTGTCATTACAATTTATTTTATTAAAATATAATGTTAATTATTTTAAATATCTGTACATTCTCAAAACGTATCATTATAGTGCAAAATTTACAAAATATGATATGAAACTTCAAAATTTATTTAATATGCACACAAATATGCCAAAAATATGACCTAAATATACATATTCAGACTAAATATGCTACAATAGTTGAACATTTCCTAAATATGCAGTTATATGCACAATAAAAGCCGTTCCATTTTCACCAGGATGCTTGGAATCTGGTTTAAATTAGTCAAAAACCTGAAATAATGCAAAGGGGAAAAATATGACAAGTCATAGAAATCCGCCCTATACTTATCACATATAATTATTATTTTTAACTTACCAACACTTCACGAAGGATCAGCTGCGGGGTTAAACCTGAAAAAGAAGAGTTAAATTACTGCATGAGACAACTCCTGTCTAAACAACACTCAATATTTATACAGGCTAATGCTATAGGCTAACTTTACAACTGACATCTGTACTCCAGGCGAGAACAAGCCAAGGGTCTAGTTGGGCAAACATTTGTGTTATAACCAGGGTCCGAATTTTGATGACCTAAAAATACTTTAAAATGAGCTATAAAATGACTGCGAAAATACAAAAAAATTATTTGAAAACTATAAAATTGACCCAACAATTTGTATGAAAATGCTAGTTTATTCATCATTCATCACTTTGTCTATTCAACATTATTTTATATTGTCAACCAAGTAATAGGCTTGTAATTAGTTAATTGGTACATACAGTTAAATGCAAACACCGTCTTTCTGCATCCAAATTAAAATTATAACAAGGTTTGTTTATTTATGCTTGTTTAGAGTTCCGATAATATTCAATGTAGGCCTACGTAAGTAATGCACAAAAACTCTATATAATGCGAGAAACAATACAAAATAATAAATCCCTTTTAGGCAGGCCTACAGGAAGAGGTAGATTTCGAAGTGCTTTTGGTTTAATTTACTGTCGCTGCGTAGCACTCTTCTTCTTTAGCCTTGGCATGACAAACCCGCAATAATGACTGCAAAAAAAAAGTGGAAGAGCACTTTTTTAAACTTTCAAATATCGCCTTATATGAGAGCTATCGAAAATCTAGTTATTGATTTGTAGAGTACTCATCAAGAGCTTTTCAACGATACCCCACAAGACGTAGTTTAAAAAATTTTGAATTTCCATCCCCCCCCACTCGTACCCCCAAAACCCCGAATCGTTCGTGTCACTGTGAACTCCATAGGGAGTACTCTAATTTATTCAAACAAAGTTTCCCTCTATACTTCATAGGGGCCGAGATATAAATGTTTTAAAATTTCACCCCCTCCCCCGACCTCCCTTGGGCCAATTTTGCTCATTAACGAACTTGTCCGAAGTATTGGGCCTAGCAATAACATAGTAAAATTTGGTTCAAATATCTTCAAAATTGCGGCCGCTAGCGTTATATATATATCACAATTTTTTTTTAAACTGGCGGTGGTTTCGTACTCAGGGAGGCATGAAACGTAAAGATATGAAAGAATTTTTCGAAAGTCATGATATGGTATCGATTGCAATAGGTAGATTTTTCTTCGAAATCTACGTAAAAAAGACTTTGTATATATTTTTTTTAAATACCTGAGATTATTAAATGTGGATTAAAAGACCGTAAAATTACCAAAAATTAACCATTTAATAACATTGAATTATAAAACTGACCTGAAAATAAAAATAACAAAAAATCGCCCTAAAAATGACCATTTTTATGATCAGAATATCTGCGCTAGTGGGCAACGTCCATGATGTACCAGTTAAAATATGACATGTCATCAAAATCTGGGCACTGGAACGAGCACAGTGGATATATCTCAGCGAAAATTGAGCCCAGCGTCTTATGCAATAAGATCTATAATAAATCTTTGTGGAATTAATGTAAGAAAATTAGCTTCCTTTGCATATTTTGCTTAAAAAATGAAATAGGCTATTTATTTAGTTATTCATTTATTTAACCTGGCGGAGTTAAGACCATTAGGCCTTCTCTACCACTCAGCCAGGGCAAAAACATGAAATACATAATAATAACAATAATAATAAATTAAAACAAGAAATGATATATAGATAGATATATAAGCTTCATGAACCACAAATTATTGTCTCTGCTGGACATTACATGAGCATATTATAGGAGAAAAATTCCTCCGACACTGGGACTTGAACCCAAGACCTTTGACTATTCGCACCAATGCTCTATCAACTGAGCTAAGCCGGAGTTCAATTAACAGCGCCAGATGGAACCTCTCCTGGGTTCAAGTCCCAGTGTAGGAGGAATTTTTCTCCTATAATATGCTCAAGAAATGATATACCTGAATACAAGAAACGTATATTAAATACAAAGAAAAAAATTGAAACATTACAAATGACTGAAATAAAGAAATGAAAAAAAGGTAAAAGACTAAACAAATACATTCTTCGTTATTACAAAATATAATGAAAATTTTCAAAAAAAAAATATATATGGGGGGGGGGGGACCTGGTTGACAGTAGAAACAAAGAAAACCTTTCGAATAGCATAGACCAAATTTACAAGTAGGCCTACATCCTACTGGGCTATTTTCATAAAAATCGTGGCAAATATAGGTCAAAAGATCATGAATATAAGATGCGAAGGAATGAATTAAATTTATTAACTGAATTTAAAAGATTTACAACTAAGCACTGTTCAAGTTTCCGCCCCAAGACTGTTCAATTCACTTAATTGGCAACCATCCTGAATTAAGTGGCTTAAACAACAAACAATATTAAGTCTAAAATTAGACAATTTATATAATTACTACTACAACATTTTCAATATTTTCTTTCTTTCTTTACCTTAGTTTCACCTCTCCCTTTTAGGGACACTTAAGCGACCCAACCCGCCCGGGCCTTACAGGGCCGCGACCTGTCGGGAGAGGGTTTATCTATGGATCACATACATAGGCCTACTTTTTTGACCAGGCAAGGACATGGAGGGCCTCCTCGGATGAGTGATCAGCCCAATGCCGGGGCCACCTCCGAGACAACACGAACACATAGGACGAGACACACCATCTATTCACACACTCACTCCAAACAAAGCGAGGATGGGATGAAGATGAAAAGGTGATATCCGGGGACCACAAGGGCCTAAAGTTACCTTATATTTGTCTCACAGGTGAGGAAAACCCCCGGAAAACCCCCACCTAGGTAACTTGTCCCGCCCAGGATTTGAACCCGAACCCGCTGCGTGAGAGGAGTGAACGCATCCCACAGCGGTGGATCATTAGCAATAGGCCTATTCATTTTTAAAAAAGGCCTATAGGTAAAATTGCTTTATTTTATCTTAAAATTTGTTTGAGTTAAAATTGTATTCATTATTATTGTATTGTTAACTCGTACATTTCCACTGTTGTAAATAAAATATGTTGGTGGTGTTCTTACTGTAAATAATATAAACTCATACTTTACTACGTTTGTAATTCAAATTTTTGTATTACTGTAAATAATTAGTTTTGTGTTTGACTGGGACACCCGAAGGAAAGATACCATTGGGAAGACCTAGACGTAGATGGGAGGGCAATATTAAGATAGATTTAAGGGAAGTAGGATTTGAGAGGGATGGCTGGATGGAGTTAGCACAGAATAGGGTTGAATGGCCGGCTCAGGTAAGCGTGGCAATGAGCTTTCGGGTTCCATAAAATAGATAAAATTCCTTTAGCTTGCTTAGGAAATGAGTAAGTTAAGTAAGTAATTATTTCATTGTTTGTTATTTCATTGTATTGAACTGAACCTCCCCTGAGCACAAGTTTTGCTTCTTTGGGTGACATTCGAATTAACATTTGTAAACTTTTTATATTGTAATTTTATTATTAATATTATTATTATTATTATTATTATTATTATTATTATTTATTATTATTATTTTATTTATTATTATTACATTCCATTACTTACATTATTTCACATTTAGTACAAGTAAAAACAAATAGAACCATCATGCCCCTCTATGAGCAAAGCTCGTGTTTAGGGGGTACAGTAGATTATTATAAATCTAATTATATATCAATGCACAATATTGTATCAACAAAATTATTATTTTATTATTATTATTATTATTATTATTATTATTATTATTATTATTATTATTATTATTATTATTATTATTATTATTATTATTGCTGCTGTGGTCTGTTACGTGAAACATGTAGCCTATGCTACAGGTTATTAAAGTCATTACAATTTGGCGCAGGTAGGGTTAAATTTTTCATTAAATTGGCTTCACACCTTCTTAGTCATCGATAAAAACCTGATTCTTAATCATTCATCTACAACTATATCATAATTTAGTGTTTCCATAATCTGCAAAATTTACAGACTAATTCCATAACTGGCCGTCACTGCAATAATTCTTTCATTCATTACTCCAGTCTTAACAACGAAGTTCCTTTGTTTTGCATTTTTTCAAATGTTAGAAGTCAGTGGCGGCCATTCCCTTGGGAGATTTTATGCTACAATAGAAAGAATTGAATCCCAAGAGCATAAATCTCCTAATAAAAGTTGCCTCCTCTATACACAGGTAAAATATTGCGATGATGTTCATTAACACCCTTATATTGTCTTTAAAATAATTTTTAAAATGTTTAACTGTTGATTTTCGTGAGGCAATTCTTATCTATTAACCGTTTCCCTGCTACTAACATATAAATGCGTCTGTTCGGGGATAATATAGACATATAATATTAATAGAATAATGTTTAACCTGAGAATTTTTACTGACATACTATATTTGTCTTTCATGGGAACTAATTATTCATCTAAAATTTTCTGCATCCATTTTAAACTCAGAGCCCACTGATGTTTTAACTCGATGACTGCCTTATTAACAATGTATAAAATCAGGTCTGAAAGGGATAAAATAAATGGTTCTCTTCTGAATTGTCAGTAAAATACCGAATTTTCTGGCTGTGTAGGCCTATATGCAAATACACTGTAATTCGTAGGCTATTACTGTATCATTAGAATGTATTTGGTATACGTTTATGTTTTGTTGTAAAACGACTTTGTTAATCACGATTAAACAAAACTTCCAGATTATTATAATTCATGCTGTATTGAACCTTAAAAATATATTAGGCTATAAAAGTAGGCCTAAGTGTTATTTTAGCAGTATTTTTACAGTCATTGTTTCCGTAATAATATACAGTTCTTTAGTTGGATAGCCAACCAAATTACGAATGGCTGAATTTTTAATTAGTTGAATATTTCCAAGATTTTTTTTTTACATGGAATTGGATCCCTAACCTAAGATTGTCTAGAAAACGAGGCACAGTGCTTTTAACCACATTATCGCTATGCCATTTATTTCGCCAGTCCTTCCTTATCGACATTTGATGACACTTAAATTAGAAAAAAAAGAGTTCCATAAACAAGACATTTATGACCTAAAAATTCATTAAAAACTCCCTAGAAATTGTATACAAAATCAACTAATTTCATGTGGTAGATGACAACCGGGGTACGCCGTAGCGTAGTGGTTGAGGTGCTGCGCTACAAATCAGAAGGTCGGGGGTTCGATCGTCGATGAGGTCGTTGGAGTTTTTCAATTGGACTAATCCTTCTGGCCCTGGGGTCGACTCACCCTCTATCAGAAATGAGTACCAGGAGTAATCCTGGGGTTAAAGGCTCACAACCTTACGACCTTTGCGTGCCGAATGTATAAAATCGAGGAGCCTCAACCTCCTGGAACCCTCTGGGCCTCCGTGGCCTGTATAGGGAACACTTTGCTTTTTTATGTGACAATCAATGGTCTTAAGAGGTTCTACCTAATATACCACTAGATTCAATTACAGCTGGAAGCTGAAAGAGGAAGTCCTATTCAGGATTACAATACAAATGGTCACGTCTGTTAAATAAATTTTTTAATAAACTTATATGTTTATTAGAATGAGGCTACCATTTTAAATACAACGATGTATAATTGGATTAAAATTACATATAATAAATTGTAGACATTTATAGACACTAACCCATATTTATTATACGTAATTTTAATCTAATTATACAGCCTTGTTTTAAAAACTGTAGCCTAATTATAATAAACATTTAAGTTTATAAATTAATTTGCTTAATAGACGTGATCATTTGTATTGTATTCCTCAATACTTTTTCCTTCAGCTTCCAGTTGTAGTTGAATATAATACACTGGTATATTAGGCGGAACCTCTTAAGACAATTGTATAAAAAATACCTAAAAATAAATTTTATATTCTAAAATTACTTACTGGAAAAGTAGGGAATAAACTTTTCTTTAAAGTCAGCTTTAGTTATACCACAATTATTTTCTATTGTTGATCTGTTAATGGCGTCTGTTAATTATTAACTGATATTAATTTTAGTGGATATGAGGATCTTCCATGGTAAGTAATTATCCAATTCAGCATTTGCCTTCACAACTGGAGAAACCATTAAAAAAACAATCAGATTAGTCGGCCACGAGAATTGAACCCAGGACCTCACGAATACGAATACATCTCAATTACAAACTCAGCCACCACTCTCAGATATAATGCTTTGTTACGATTTAGAGTGGTAAGTTTTATTAATAAATTAATTTGCTTATTTAACTCAAATACAGTACCTACCAACTTTGAAGACTGAATATTTAAGTCTTCCTTAATTCATTTGTAGGCCTATGGTTTATAATAGAGGTGCAAGTTAAAATGAAAAGTTTGAAGTGTATAAAAAAGATTAAATTGTAAACGAAAATAAATTTTTATGGCAAAAATGAATAGAGAAAATGTCAATTGATTCAACAAAAAACAGAAAATTATATTATTATTATTATTATTAGGACGTTCAAAACAAAATTGAGGTCCATACCCCATTTATAGAGGAAGATCCTCTTTTTTCTTATGCCTAATAATTCCTCAAAATTCCTTTTTCTCTCAGTACTCTTTGTAGGTGTAGCCTATTTATTACAGTTTCCTTAAATTCCTTATTAGGAGCCTGAATAGATCTAGTAATCAATTTATTATCATTTATCCCAATTATTTCAAATAGATATTATATTTTCACAACTGAAGCACCCATAAACTATTTCCTCAAAATTACAAAATGGATAAAAAATGCTCTGGAGAAAACTGCATAGGCCTAACGACGAGCTTCATAACTTGTACGCGTCACTGGATATAGTAAGGGTAATTAAATCACGGAAGATGAAATGGGCTGGACATGTTGCACGCATGGGGGAGTAAAGACATATCACAAAAGTATTGAATATGAGACCCGAAGGGAAAATACCACCTGGAAGACCTTAGATGTAGGTGGGAGAACAATATTAGAATAGATTTAAGAGAAGTAGGATTTGAGAGGGACGACTGGATAGAGTCAGTACAGAATAGGGTTAAATGGCGGGCTAAGGTAAGCATGGCAATGAACCTTCGGGTTCCATAAAATAGGTAATATTCCTTTAGCTTGCTTAGGAATTGTCTATTGCCGTTTAGTAAGTAAGTAATTAAGTAAGTATAAAAATGCTCTTAAAAGACAAAACACGCATGTCAAAAAAGACTGCATTTCACGTAATAAATGGAAATACGAAAACAGCTATGTCTGTGTTGCTGGAAGAAAATGTGGAATTTGATGAGAATCATCACCATCATCACCACTGGTTACAGCTGATGATACAGGTGGTGGTGTTACGGTTTCGGACACAAAGGCTGCGCGGGCAAACAAGTCGATATGAGTGGTTGCTAGGATACCAACTGCTTCTTACAGCAGCCGCCAGATCAATGGCAGCATCCCGCAAGCTCTCAGTCACTCCTGCCACAGTTTTCTTCTGTTACTCCCACCCAATTGTTTACACTGTAATATCCTCCCCTAGCATTTCTATAATCCTGGGCCCTCTTTCATAACTTTTATATTCATGACCTATATTGGATAATATTGTATTATCAGTAGACCTGGGATTTTAGGCTCTAAAAAATTAGTTTTAAGCACCTAAAATAGGCCTTTAAAACAAGTAAATAGGCTTTAAAAAAGAGAAAATAGGCACTTAAAATATGCTTTAAAAATGTGCAAATAGAAAATAGACTTTAAAATATTACAACATACACTTGAACTGTAACATGGTCCTTTTTTTAATGCAAGAAACGTGGTATACCTATTCTTATCAGAATTAACTACAAAATTTGGCATCACGAACTATATTCACTTAAACAGATGTTCTTTCACTGGTGATTTGACACAGTAGTCCTTCACCCTTAACCCTCCCCCTCCCCCGTCAGTCAGCATTCTTTTAGCGACAATTGTTTGGAATAATCAAGTTTCTGTGAAAAACCCACCTCTGCTGTTCTGCTTTTCATTGAGGGATGTCCATTATAAGACTGTAAAAATTACAGAAGTTGAATTTTATTTTAAATGCACAGAATAGGCATTTTAGGCACTAAAATAGTAAAATAGGCTCTAAAGGTCTAAATAGGCATTTTAGGGCACTATAAAACTCTATAAATGAAAGTGATTTATCATGAAACATCCACATAGCCTATTTAAAAATTGTCATGTTATTTCATAAGGAACAAAACAGGCATTTGCCTTAAAATCCCAGGTCTATTTATCAGTTACGAGTTCAGAGTAAGGCTGACAAATTCAATGCCAAAGCCGGAATTTGAACCAGGATCTTCGGCTCTGCTATTGAGCTATCATGGTAAGATGCTGGTAAAACACTAAATGGATATATTATAACTAGCAGGTCCCCACGGCTTCGCCCACGATAATTAATTAAAAAATAACAAAAATTAAAAGAAAAATAATTAAATCATTTTATGTATTAACACTTAGATGCGAATCATTCATAAATTAAACGATTAATAATTATGACAACAGTGTAACTTATTGTTGGCATTGATCTCAGGTAGGTATGGAAATAAATGATACGGGACTTTGACAAATTAGAGAAGCTATCAATATAATTAATTGCTGTAATTAAATAATTAAGATGAAATCCACAAAAAAAATAATGCACAATGTGATGCAGTCACATAACTTTCTGTACCCTGGACATAAAGAATACCGTATGAGGTATCGAGATATGTAAATTATTATATCCCAAGTTTTGGGGGAGGAAAGTATGAAAGTGATTTTGAATTACTTTTTAATTTCATCCCCGAAACGGTTGAATGTTAACATGAGAATGAGAAATAAAATATTCCGTAAAGACAATACAATTTTATGTTACCGGAATTACTGTTTCTTCTTATTTGAACCCCTAGCAGGCTTGGTGTGTAGAAGCGATGGGATGCAAAATTCTATATCCTCTAGGAGCCATAAAAATCAATGTCAAACGTTTTCTGGAGGGAATAGTTTGAGTGTGATAAGTCGTTCTTCTTCATTTCAAATTTTTAATACCTTTATAAGAACCTTAAATTTGAAAATCGAAAGTCCTTCATAAGTTAATTTCCAATTACAAAAAAACAAAACCCGGGCGACGCCGGGCCTTCTAAGCTAGTAAACAAATAGTGCAATTTTAATGGACAATAGAACTGAAGGATTTGTCCCTGAGACATGGTACAATTTCTTTATGCACATTATACCTTTGCATGCAATTTTAGCACATGAGGTGGTAGACGGAGTCGCGAATAATTATTGCAAAGCCCTACCGTTAAAGTAATGATGACGTCACACATAATAAATGTGCCATGGACGGGAGAGTTGCGAAATATGTCTGTCTCTGTCGGTCACTGCATGCAACTGAAATTTGCAAACTTTGCAGAACAGGATTTCTGCAAGTCACAACCCTTCCAGCACGTTTGAATTGCAACGGCCAGTGCGAAAAAAAAAGAAACATGTGAGGTTGTCTCTAGCACCCCCGCTCTCTTGCCCTCCCCCTCTGCCCTCCGAGAGAGCTACTTCACATCCCAACCCTTCATCCATCATCTATCTATCTACCTATCAATCTATTTGCCTATCTATCTACCTACCTATCAATCTATTTACTCATCTATCTATCTACCTATTAATCTATTTACCTATCTATCTATCTATCTATCTATCTATCTATCTATCTATCTATCTATCTATCTATCTATCTACCTACCTATCAATCTATTTACTCATCTATCTATCTACCTATCAATCTATTTGCCTATCTGCCCATCTATCTACCTATTTATCAGTGTGTCTATCTGTCTACCTATCTATCGTCTGTTTGTATGGCTGTCTGTCTGACTGTATATCTGTATCCGTGTGTCCCTCTATAAATCTATCTGCCTATCTGTCTGTTTGACTATCTGTCAGTGTATCTGTCTATATTTCAGTCTGTCAATCTGATTATCAGATTATCTGTCTTTCTATCTGTCTACCTATCTACCTTCCAACAATCCATCTATTTGCCCATACATCCTTCTATTCATCTATCCATCTATCCACCTATCCAGTATCCATCTAACAATGTACCCATCTATCGAATTATACATTGATCTTATTATTATTATTATTATTATTATTATTATTATTATTTATTTATGAATACAGACCCCAAAGAGCAACAATGTTCATAACTAGGGTCAGAACATTATAATACATAGAGAACAACAATAGGCTATATTTACTAAGATCTAGGAAAAAGTACACTTATTAAATATAATCTAATGAAACTTAGCATACTACTAAGATTATTACAGAAGGCATCTATGAGCGGTGTTTTAGTAAGTACCGATATTTAAAAAAAAAATCAGTACTTACTTTAAAAACAAGCCTCGAACCTCAATTTCTCGATTAGATCTTTTTGTAATATTCTTAAGTAAAGTTTATTAAACAGTAAACAATTAAACTGAACAGTCTATCCTTGCAGAAGAATCCTGAAAGTAGTTGTGACACACTGACAAATAAACAGGTAGACAGATGGGCAGATAGGAAGATAGTTAGGCAGATAGATAGGTAGGTAGATAGATAGGTAAATAGATAGACAGAGAGACAGATGATACACAGACAAATAGACAGATGGGCAGACAGATAGATAGGTAGACAGATAGATAGGTATAGTATATCCATCCATCCATCGATCCAACTATCCATCGATCCAACCAACCATCCTTCCATCCATCCAGCTATCCTTCTATCCAAATATTCATCTATTCATCAATATCATATATGCATCTATCCACCCATCCACCCACACATTCATCTATGAATTTATCAATCTATTTCTTCCCTCTGGGTTGAAGATGTTGGTGTGGGAGTCTTGTCCACACGTGGAGGCCCCCCCCCCCCCGTCTTCTTTCATCCCTATAACGGTCCAGCTGTCCTGCATGCATCAAGGACTCATGTCACCTGTCAACTCCTGAGTTCATGGACCCTCTCACACGTGCAAGGCCTAACTTCCCACAGTGACTAGGCAATACCTTCACTTGCATCTTCAATTCTAGGCATAAGTAAGTCAACAGCTGGAAAAAATCACATAACTTTCTCTACCTTAATAAAATCAGGTAAACTGATGTAACAAAGTGCCAGAATACTTTTGTTTAATCAGTGATAATTGCAATTATCATATGCAGAAAATAATTTATTTTTAAATCGATTTCCGAGCTAAGCTCCAGGTTGATACATAAGCAGGACTTACGGAAGAACGAGGGTCAAGTTTTTTTTAAACAGATTAAAATCGTCCAGCATCAGCTGAACTGTACAGATTTGTGATATCTTGACAATCGCACACTCAGACAAAAATATAGAACTGGCCGGTTTCGGGATTTGAACCAGAGACCTCCAGAATGTGAGTCCAAGTAGTTACCATCTCGACCACTTCGCTCAGTTTAACGGTCTGGTTTGATAATGAGCATATATAAAGGAATAGTGTTATTTGTCATAGCTAACTGTATTGCAACTTCCAAAGACGTATATGAACACTGTAAAACAATATGTTGCCATGATAACTAATTTCCATTTGATAAATTCTTTCTAATGTATTACCATAAAATAGGCACTAAATTGGCCCTCATTTTCAAAATTTAAAGAAATTCATTTCATGGATCGTTTTTCGATATTTAAACTGTGGTAGATGTGAAAGACTTTATACTAAACATTCAGTTTTTTCATACCTTTATGGCATCTAGAATCACAAAATTTGGCATGCTTATGGCAGTTGTATGTGCCAATATTTCTGCCAAATTTTATGATTCTAGCTGTCCTATAAGTTTGTCAAAAATTACATAATGTGGAGGAAATGTACGACATTTATTTAAAATTTAAAAATCAGACTCCATTTAGGCATAACCGATGGAGATTCGACAAAAAATAGACAGTTTTAGAACTCTCAATATCGATGGAAGTGCATCGATTTTATGACTCGACTTACAGTTTAGCTACTAAAAGCCTTCAAAAAAGGTCTGCAGCTACTTATCCGCCATTTTAAAGGTTTTTTAAAGGGTTATAAGATATTGAACTTTTTGGAATTTTCTCGTCGGTTATAGGCTAAAAGCTATGAGTCTACGAAATTTCAAGTACAGTGAACGCCGCTTAATGTAATCGCGGATAATGTAATCAATAGGGTAATGTTATCAATAGGGTAATGTTATCAGTAGGGTAATGTTATCACTTTTATGAAGTCCCGTACGGATTAGCCTAATACTGATAGGCCTACATTGAAATATGCTGTTTATTGTGATCAAAGATTCGGTTTATGTTATCACTTTTTTTTTTGCTTTATTTCCAAGTACTGTACGTCATTCAAAATTTCGTTTTTAAGGGTTTCGTTTCTAACTCAACTGTATTTTATTGTACTGTACTGGAGGTAGCAATTCTGTTCCCAGCTTACAGGATGACCATTTCGAGGGGATGGTATTACCTAACTTTCTGTTTTAAGCAATAATTCACTCCACAGTTAAGCTGCAGCTTTTGATTTATGAAGATAAAATGTCTTGACATGCAGTGATGGGTAGTGTAAAGTAAAAAGACTTGAATAGAGAGGCGTTAGATGTTTTGCTACGCAGTGTTCACCACAGATCAGTAGGTCTATAATCTTCCAAAAACACTCGTAACTCGTACCTAAGTATGGAGTAATGGATAATGGACTCCTACAGGAAAGTAAAAAAAAAAAAAAAAATTTTTACTGGTTAAAAAATAGTTGCTTGCAGTCTATTACTGTATTATTTTATGAATAAATAATTTAAATTCGGTTTTGTAGTGTATTATCTTATATATGAATAAATATCCTTCCTTTAATTCTTTCGGCTACTGTTATCAATCGGTTAATATTATCAGATTAGCTGCGTCCCGAAGTGATTACAATAAGCAGCGTGCACTGTATCTAGCTAATCTGGAAGTAGGTAAACATTAATTTCTTTGATTCAGCTAGTGATATGTAGCTTTATATTATATTAACAAGTATACAACTGATTCATATAGTATCATAAGACAAGATTAATAGTTGAAGAAATTTGTAAAAGAAAATTAGGGGGAGCAATCAGATAAGCAAACCGCAAATTACAATGAATGAGCAAAACAAACAGCTTTCGCAGAGTAAATCGCGAGTATCCTTTCGTTCGGAAAGGGTCGGACATGTTCGGGTAGAGGGGTTGGTATATTCAAGTTTGCACAATCATCCTGCAAATTGAACATCTGGTTCCATATGCATGAAGTGTACATTATATCCTTTCGCATCCCAACAGGTAGCTGTAGAACGCTCCACAATCAATTGGAAAACGAAATTTTGTAAATTCGTACAAATAATATAGCCCTTTTATGCCCAGTTTCTATAAACTCGTGAAATACCTATGGGTAAATTATCCATGGGCAAATTAGTTCCTAATCATCCACAATGATATAATGAGAAAGGCCTTGGAGTTGTACAGTTAATTTAATTCAGAAGGCTTTGATTCTCATTGTTTAAATTATTATTGATATTATGAGAGGTAAAATTTTATCCAGCCATCCAGGAAATGATAAATTAACCCGACGATTTACCCTTGGAAAGATTTAGCCCGAGTTTGTAGGAACATTTTTTCTGTCATTTTCATACTTACCCAGAGGACATTTATCTAGAAACTCGCCACAAGTGTATGTGATTGTTACCTTTAAATTATTTGAGTTATCCTTGTGTAAATTCTGTCCATTGGATAATTTACCCATACGTATTTCGCGAGTTTATAGAAACCGGGCATAAGTCATGGTTTAACTTCTTAAATATTTTTCTCAAAGCATATTTTTTGATAGATTTAGAGTAAGCCTATCCTAATTTAGAGGAATTTTGGGGCCTAATTTAGGTCTATTTAGATAGATTGTCTTGAGGTACGCATCAAAATTACTTAATTCTAATTCGTATTAACTTGACTAGTTGACTTAACGCTTCGAAAAAGCACCCAAAAGACTATTATGGTTACCACTGTTTCAGTTGTAGATTTTATAAACAATTGTAAAATATTATAATAAGTAAAATCAGGTGAACTGATGTAACAAAGTGTCAGAATGCTTTTGTTTAATCAGTGATAATTGCAATTATGAAATAATTTGTTTTTAACCGATTTCTGAGTTAAGCTCCAGAACGATTCATTAAGCAGGGGCTACGGAAGAACAAAGATCTAGTTTGATAAGCACATGTGACGAAATATGTGGGTACTGTTATTTGTCAAAGCTGATTTGCATTTGATAAATTATTTCTAATATGTTACCATGAAACAGGCACTAAATTGGTCATTATTTCGGTACCGCTCGACCGATTTGGTCCAAAATAATTATGCTTCTTTCCATGGATGTCATAAATGCATATAGCCCTATACCAAGTTTCATGAAAATTCGATAAAGCGTATTCGAGTTATCACGGACAGGCAGACATACAGACAGACATAAATTTTTCACAATGTAGACTACTTTACAATATGAGCAATAAAAGGCTATTCATATTTTGTATATAGGCCTTGATCCTTTTTAAAGCCTAGTATAAAAGAAATTAGTACTTAACCTTTCGTTATTCTGGAGAAAATATTTTTAAACGGAAACTATAAACAATATGTCTTTAAAAAACCATCAGTAAATTAGTAAAGAAAGCATCAAAGATTCTCATACAAAATTCGGGTTCATGTTTCTATAGGCTATCTGTCGGAGGAGAAAGATTTTAATTTTGGTTTAAAATAGCCTATAGGCTATATATTTATATTTATATATATATATATATATATATATATATATATATATAAGGCTTTGTCCTGACTGACTGAATGAATGACTGACTGACTGATTGACTGAATGACAGGAATCAACGTACAGCCTAAACTATAACAGGTAGAGACTTGGAATTTTGACAGTACCTTCGTTTCATAATGTAGGTGCTTACTAAGAAAGGATTTTGAAAAATTCTGATTCTAAATGCCAAAAATTAAATGTTTTTGAAAATACTTAATCCCTTTTTACATAGAATTATCAATTCCAAATCACAGAATATATTGTTGCCAAATGGTATCAGGTGGGCTTGGAAAAAACAAATGAAATGCACTTTTGACAAATAAGAGAAGTTATCAAAATAATTCATGTTATAAATAAATATTACAGAATGAAATCCACTAAAATAATGGAATCACATAACTTTCTCTACCCTGGACATAGAGAAAACAAAACGAGGTATGGTAATGTGTATATTATTATATTATATCGCAGGTTTTTGGAGAGAAAAGTATGAAAGTGATAATGCTTTCTGTTTAATTTCATCCCCAAAACGACTTTATGGTAACATAAGAATGGGAAATTTCCCGCCTCGATATTACAATTTTATGTTACAGGAATTTCTGTTTCTTCTTATTTAAACCTCTACCAGGCTTGCTGTGCACTGTACAAGCGATGGGATGCAAAATTCTAGATCCTCTATGAGCCATAAAAAACTATATCAAGCGTTTTATGAGGGAATAGTTTGAGTGTAATAAGGCGTTCTTCGTATTTCAAATTATAAATGCCTATATAAGGACCTAGAATTTAAAATTGAAAATCCTTCATAAGTTAATTTCCAATTACAAAATACAAAACCCGGGCGATGCCGGGTCTTTTAAGCTAGTATATATATATATATATATATATATATATATATATATATATATAGCAAACAGGCCTAATTTCGCAGTATCTTTTTATTTTATTTATTGCTAAATTGGGAACAGTAGTGGAAATATTTCATCTTATTCATAAAAGAGGGCATCTTCTTTTCTATTTTATAATTTTTTATTTATTTTTCCATTACTGTTCATGATTTTGCAGTAGGCCTAAATAAAATAAAAAGATACTGCGATATTAGGGGTACTGCGAAATTAGGCATGTTTGCCCCATCTCAAAAATAAATTACTCATTTCAATAAAATTTTAATTTCGGTTTAAATTTTAATCAACTGTGAAAACTTTCAAGTTTTTAGTACAAGTAGATTAGAAAGCCACTCACAACAATTCGATCATCCCTTAATACGGAACTAAAAGCACAAACCCACAGCCTGCAGGAACCATTGTAAGAAGTATGGAAGATCTAATTTATTTAATCTAGTACCTCGTTTGTTTTGTGCTAAAATGAGCATGTCGTCAGCAGAGAGGTAGCCTACGTTGTAATTACTGATAGCAACGGCTACCAGTAAGGTGCAGTGGGCCGTGGCGGACAGGTAAGATGTGTGTACAGGAAATGGGATGCTCATTTTTATTTGCAAATCGCAATTAAAGCGCCACAGCTGCCGTTTCTATGGGGGGGGGGGGGGGCGACCTCCCCATTCCCACACCTTGTTCACTAGTTCACCAAGTTTATCCGCGATTCTGTATAGGCCTTTCTGTAGCCTACCTTAGAATACAGAAATTTGGTTTATGGTGTTGAATAAATGTTATTTATGAATAGGGGTGGGTCCTCGATACTTTCGATACCTCGATACTCTCGATACTTGCATGGTATCGGCATCGAACGATACTTCAGAAAACTAGCTCGATACTTTTTCGATACTTTTGTAATTCTGCAATTCTGCAATTAAGTGAGAATGCTAGTATTTTTTAACAAAAACTTGTAAGTGGACTGTTTAAAAAAACTTAATTTCTAGTTTTAATGTAGAGTTTAAAAATAATTATAGGCTACTGATGATATTATATTTTGTCTCATTAAATATGCAGACTTAATTAATTTAGTTGGTATTACACAGTTCTCTCAAATTTTAATTTTTAATGTACCTATTTATTGAAACTGGAAGTGTTGAAGGTATCGAGTATCGAAGTATCGAGTATCGAGGAAAAATCATGTATCGGTATCGAGAAAATCTGGTATCGACCCATCCCTATTTATGAACGATTTGTTTACAATTTTCCAAGTTATTAGGTAGATTTCGAAGAAAAACCTACCTATTGCAATCGATACCATGTCATGACTTTCGACAAATTCTTTCATATCTTTACGTTTCATGCCTCCCTAAGTATAAAACCACCGCCCGTAAAAAAAAAAAATTGTGATATTTATATATACAGTATATCTTTACACGCTAGCGGCCGTAATTTTGAAGATATTTGAACCAAATTTCATTATGTTATTTCTAGGCCCAATAGATAGGACAAGTTCGTTAATGAACAAAATTGGCCCAAGGGGGGAGTCAGGGGAGGGGGTTGAAATTTTTAAAAATTTATATCTCATCCCCTATGAAGTATAGAGGGAAACTTTGTTTGAATAAATTAGAGTACTCCCTATGGAGTTCACAGTGACACCAACGATTCGGTGGTTTTAGGGGTACGAGTGAGGGTGGGGGGATGGAAATTCGAAATTTTTGAAACCACATATTGTGGGGTATAGTTGAAAAGCTCTTGTTGAGTAGGCCTACTCTACAAATCAATAACTAGTTTCTCGATAATTCTCACATAAGGCGAGGTTTGAATGTTTGAAAAAGTGCTCTTACCTCTTTTTTGCAGTTATTAGGCCTATTGCGGGTTTGTCATGCCAAGGCTAAAGAAGAAGACTGCTGAGCAGCGACAATAAATTATACCAAAAGCACTTCAAAATATACCTCAGCCTGTAGGCCTGCCCAAAGGGATTTTATTATTAGACCTTTTACTTAATATTTTCATGACGTTGTCTATTGCTAATAAGCAGGGCCCGGATTCTGATGACCTAAATTGTTTGAAAAATGACCTTTGAAATGACCCTAGCTTTTAAAGAAAATGACTTAATAATTATAAAGAAAGGCCTAAAAAATATTTTATTTATAAATAAAATTATTATTGTACACACAATGGTATAAACTAATTTGTATATAATTGTAAAAACTGTAAATGCAGAAAGGACGTTGTAGGTCTAAAAACTTTGTTCTTTGTTCTTGATTGGAGCATTTGGGAAGAAAAGTAAGATTTTTTTAAGTAGATCCTACAAAAATGTTGCATTTTGTTTCTTTGTAGTTTATTTAAATATTACCCTATGGAAAAAAAGCTTGTAAACCCTACCGCATTAAACAAATAACATTCAGAGACATGTAAATGGATGAAAATGACTAAATAAGGAAGCAAATGACACGAAAATGACAAAATAATGACGTAAAATTGAAATAAATGCTCTAAAAATCTATAAAATTGCATAAAAGGCCAAAAAATGACCTAATAAATATGCATTTCTGTAATCTAGAGGCCGTGATTAGGATTTATCTACAAGTTGGCAATGTCTATGCAGCATCAATAAAAAGATGACATGTCCTTAGAATCCGTACCTGCTGATAAGCCATATACAAAGTTTTGTTTTCATGCGATTTTCCATTCTGTTCACATGCACACACATATACACATACACAGACATGTTTCTGAAAACAGTATTATTTTTATTCAGGGTACCTCAAAAGTGCATTTATGTTGAAAACTCAACTTCGAATTTTGGGGTCAAACCTACCTAAGTTATAGTTGGCCTACCCATGGTACGGGCAGAGGAAGGGAAAAGAAGTATAAGAGGAGAGAGAAAAATAAAAAGAATGAAAAAGTATAAGAAGAAAAAGAAATATGAGAAAGAAAGGCACAAACTCCTCTTCATGAAAGATATAACTTAAACATTCATTTCGTCCATTTGCTTCCGAATTCATTGCAGTTTTCATAGTTTCTGTGTTTAGCCCACAAAACCCAAGTTCAAGGCTGCTTTGTACAATGGAACTTTTGCAAGACAAGTTCTGAAAAACTAGGTTAAAGTATAAAGCAGGTGAGGATGACAAAAATACAGACCAGCATCCTCCCTAGTGCGGGGTAGAGGGGGTGTTCAAAGGGCGCAGTATGAACGTAGGAAGTTAATGTTTTTGCATTTTTAAATTCCAATCTGTCTATTTAAGGCTGAGAGATCATTCTCAAAACTCAGACTAATTCAGAGCTATAGGCCTACCTCAGAAACAGAATGTCACAGGAGCGATCCAACAGACTTTCTATTTTTACTTCCTCTGCCCGTACCATAGGTACTATAGGTAGAGGAAGTATTGTTTTCGACCCTAAAATTCGAAGTTGAGTTTTTAGCATATATACACGTTTCAAGGCCCCCTGAATCCAAAAATACTATTTTTGGAAACATGTCTGTGTGTGTGTCTGTGTGTGTGTCTGTCTGTTTGTGTGGAAGTTTGTGAACAGGCTAGCTCCGAAACGGAGAATCGTATGAAAACAAAATTTCGTATTTGGGTCAGGTACCTTCTGAAGATGTGATTCGAAGATTGGCGACAAATTTCTCTTATTTTTAAGGGGACTTTACATGAAGAAATTTTCGTTTTTCGCGATTTTCTCGAAAACGGCTCTAACGATTTTCTTTAAAATTTGCACATGTGTTCCTTTTACTGAGAGCTAAAACTTTTATTTGAAACTTTTTTTCGAAAAAATTCTCTGAGGGTAGTTACAAGCCACCCACTGTTCACCCACTATTTGTAGAAATTTTGTCTTGTGTGATGAACAACTGAATAGCGCTCTTTCACGGCCTCTTATTCTATAGGCCTATAACAATGTGAAGTGAGAAAGATGTATTGTTGGCCATGCATAGAGTAAAGAAGTATCTGAGGGAAATATTCGATAAATTTCGGAAATTATTCTTTACGGCGGAAAGTCTGCAGTCACTTGTTCTTTTTTTTAAGTTTGTTATATAGCCTTGCGCTTTTAGTCGCATCCTTGAAAGAAGAGATATTTATAGGATAATTAGCGTAAAATTGTGTCTTGCGATTCTGTAAAAGGATATGTGAATACTGCTAACTTTTATTTGGGCAGAGGAAGTTATGTGACTTTCACATCAGATTTTTGAGCATTGGAAGCGACACACCACGGGAAACAGATTTCAATATACTTATCGATTCAATTGCAGCATGTTTTACAATCTTTCGAAAATATAAATAAATAAATTCTTTGTATTTTGTAAAAGTTGTGCAGTTTAATATGACACACCCCAAAGTTATTAAAATACATGTTCAATACTGTTGAGCTCATTCAATGAAATTAAATTAATGTGATACCAGTTGCTCAACTATGATTTATTTTGTAATTCCTGCCTAGGCCTTTCGGTGCCTTTACACCATCTTCAGGGCATCTTTTCGCTGGCTTGGAGTTCCAGTAATTAAAATCAAAACTGCATTTTGTCACATTTATAAAATAAGATAAAATTCACAATCCCTCACACAAGTACTGTCAATGAATTGTCTTCTATAGCCTCTTCGCTGTATGTTCATTGCATGGTTGATTTTAAGTCCAAGCCAGCAAAAAGATGCCCTGAAGATGGTGCAAGCGCACCGAAAGCCTAGGTAGCGAATTTTAAAATAAATCATAGTTGAGCATATTATATCACATTTATTTTACAGTGTGTCCCACGCAAGAGTTGGCCAATGACGCGGGTTCCTGCGGCGCGGCGGGCACAGCTCCAACTCCCGAGCGATCGGGTGAAATATCTACGCTAATGAAGCCGCGATCTGTGTTATGATTCAGGTTCTCACATTTACAGTTGGAATTACAATAAAAATAACCACGTACCTCATCATAAGAGACGTTGGAAATGTCCTCCTCTTGCATCCACACAACATTGGAACCTTTTTAAGAAATTTTCTTTCACGCGCATAAGTTCAGCTTCCGAGATAGAATTAATTTCTCTTCTGATATTGTCTTTAAGTTCTTCTAATGTGTGTGGGTTTGATCTAATTTCTGTCTAGTAAGTACGCGCCGCTTGGTCCTTCGTTTACTACCGAGAATCGAACCCGTTTCCCGAAGTTTGCTTACAAGTTTTCGCACGGCTTCTCTGCTTGGAGGACGTACACCTGGGAATTTTGATAAAAACCGACGTCTTGCGTCTTTGTGAGAACCTGAACCATTACACCAACAGCGGGCTTCATTAGCGTAGATACTTCACCCGATCGCTCGGGAGTTGGAGCTGTGCCCGCCGCGCCGCAGGAACCCGCGTCATTGGCCAACTCTTGCGTGGGACACACTGTATTTCATGATACACCCCAGTTCAGCGCTGTGGCCCGGGTTCGGTTCCTGGTCGGGACAAGTTTCATAGGTGGGGTTTTTCGGGGTTTTCCTCACCTGTGAGACGAATGTCGGGAAACTTTAGGCCCTCGTGGTCCCCGGATATTATCTGGCCGTCGTTATCATCTTCATCCCAACCGCGCCTTGTTTGGAATAAATGTGTGTGAGTGCGAATGTTGTGTCTCGTCCAAAGTGTTGATGTTATCTCTGAGGTGGCCCCGGCATTGGGCTGATCATGTCCTTATATAATCAAAAAAGTATGTAAGTCTATGTAATTCATAGAAACTCTCTTCCCCGACGTGTCACGGTCTTGTAAGGCCCGGGTGGCGTGCCTACAAGGGGGAGGTTAAACTCAGGGAAAGAAAGAGGAATAGGATAATTATAAGCCAAAAACTCAGTCTTGCCTGGTGAACAAGCTTTGCAATCAGGATGAATCAACTGAATACGCGCTCTTTCATGGCCTCTTGTTCTATAACAGAATGTGAAATGAGAAATATGTATTGATCATTCTTAGAGTAATGAAAGTTAAGTGAGTACTGTACAGTCGGTCAAATAAAAAACGTCGGGACTCGTATGCTGTTAAAATTAAAGTTTTGACGCATTAGTTCACAAGTTTCCTATAAAAACACAAAATACAGGCCATTTTCGGAACATATGAGGCCATGCGGCAGGAGGGAAAATATGAACAAGGAGGGAAAAAATGAACATCGCGGAAAGCGCAACACACGATATTCAACTTACTGCATTGTCATAATTCATTTTGCTTTGTGTCATCGCCACATAAAAATGCTAACGTGAGAGAAAGTGTAGTTAGGGCTGTAATTGACCTGCATTTTTCGGCCTCTGAAGCAACGAGAAGGTTCCATATTTATGAAAGAGCAGCTCAGAGGTGGAAACGTTACTATAATGCGACCGGAAGTTTTCATAGCAAACGTTGATCTGGCCGAACGCGTATTTCGATGCTAAGATTGGTTGCAGATGCTGAGCGTAAGTAATTGATTTTGCACTAGAAGTACCGGTATTATAAAATAAAATCTTTAAAAAATGCTCCTTGAATAAACATATTCCTCGCGAATCTATTAATTATTAATATTATAAAAATTTGCAACCAAGAATATGGCGGATTTGAGGCATATAGCCACAGCCTTCTATACATGTTTGTTTTGGAACAAAACTGACTAAATAATCAAGAAAATACATGGATAGACAAGAGGCGTGTGTGAACCTAACCTTAAGTCTTCCTGTACATGCGCATATGCTCGTTCGTGATACTTAATCAAATACCGCCCGACGTTTTTTATTTGACCGACTGTACATTAGTCAAGAATTTATTTTGGTTGTGAATCCTTCGGGGATGCGATTGATGTGGTAACGACATTCTCTTTATTTTTATAATCAATTTACATGAAGAGAATGTCATGCATAAAATGTTATACTAAGAATCAAACTTTTATTTGGACAGAAGAAGTTATGTGAATTTCACATAAGATTTTATTTTATTTTATTTTGAAGAAGTTGAGTGGCAACTTTCCGATTTGAGCAGGAGAGGCGCAAACAGATCCATGGGAACTTCGTTTGAAGAAATATTCAGTGTGCAAAGACTGTAAGAAACAGAAAAATGCATAAATGCATTGAGATTGAAATTAAAAATCTCTAGTCCTGGCGGGTGATATGCAGAGTCCAAGAAAAATGTCGCGAAGAATACACATGTTCATAACGACTGAATTGCACTTTTCTTCAACCGGCAGTCCTTAGTTCGAACCCAGGGAGGGAGACATCTCTATTGAAGCTTGACAATAAGAGCGCTTCAAAGGGGCTTTTGAATCGCATCTGTGCTGCAGCCGGGAATCGAACTCAAAAGCATTTCCACTGAGTGACAGCCTGTCAAGCAACGAACCCGGGACCGTGAGAACTTCTTGATTGTTGTATTAAGAATTTTATTTTTTTAAATGTGTAAAATAGAAAAATGATTGTGCTGCCATCTGCGAGACCAGCTGCAAACTGAGGCACACAAGTGGTAGGAAGACTGAGTAGTATTCCACTTTGCTAATACAGTAGGCTACACCCATACACCTGGCTGCTCTCTTATATTCTATCCACAGAACTCTCCTGACTGACAGCTTAAGAAAATAGGCTAAGCACAGGCTATTACCATGCAATAAGTAATTTCAACAATCCACGGACTGTTTGTCTTATGCCAGGTTTCTATAAACTCGTGAAATTCCTATGGGTAAATTATCCATGGGTAAATTAGTTCCTAATCACCCACAATGATATAATGAGGAAGGCCTTGGAGTTGTACAGTTAATTTAATTCAGAAGGCTTTGATTCTCATTGTTTAAATTATTATTGATCCTATGAGAGGTTAAATTTTATCCAGCCATTCATGAAAAAATAAATTAACCCGACGATTTAACTTTTGGAAAGATCTAGCCCGAGTTTGTAGGAACATTTTTGTTGTTGTCATTTTCATATTTGCCCGGAGGACATTTATCTAGAAACTCGCCACAAGTGTATGTGATTGTTACCTTTAAATTATTTGAGTTTGTAAAAGTTATTCTTGTGTAAGTTCTGTCCATTTATCTAGAAAATCCCCACAAGTGTATGTGATTGTTACCTTTAAATTATTTGAGTTTGTAAAAGTTATTCTTGTGTAAATTCTGTCCATTGGATAATTTACCCATAGGTATTTTGCGAGTTTATAGAAACCGGGCATTAAAGAGTTTATTAAAAATCTCATGTGAAATTCACATAACTTCCTCTGCCTAAACCAAAGTTAGCCTCTTAGTATGGAGCCGTTTTCGAGAAAATCGCGACAAACGAAATTGTCTTAATGTAAAGTGCTCTTAAAAATAAGAGAAAGTCGTCGCCAATCTTCGTTCACACTCCTAAAAGGTACCTAACCCAGATAAAAAATGTTGTTTTCGTACGATTTTCCGTTACAAGAGGTCGTATTGCAAAAATTGCGTATCCAGAGTGGGTGGCTTATAACTACCCTTTAGAGAATTTTTTTCGAAAAAATATTTCCAATAAAAGCTTTAGCTCTTAGTATAAGCAACCCATGTGCAAAATTTATAGAAAATCGTTAGAGCCGTTTTAGAGAAAACCGCGAAAAACGAAAATTTCTTCATGTAAAGTCCACTTAAAAGTAAGAGAAACTTGTCGCCAGTCTTCGGGCCACATCTTCAAAAGGTACCTGACCCAAATACAAAAGTTTGTTTTCATAAGATTTTCCGTTTTGGAGCTAGCCTGTTCACAGACATCCACACAGACACACACACAGACAGACATGTTTCCGAAAATAGTATTGAGGTCGGAGTTCTTCAATTGGCCTAATATTTCTACTGGCACTATGGCCCTGGGCTCGACTCAGCCTCTAACAGAAATGGGTACCAGCAGCAATTCTGGGGGTAAAGGCCAGTGGCGTAGCCAGAAAATAATTTCGGGGAGGATCGAAAGTGCGTGGGGGTTTAGGGGCTATGGAATACCCCCCCCCCACCAAAAAAGGGGGGTTTGGGGGCTCACATATGGACATTTTTTAAATACTGAACTAATGAAAATCACATTTTACGATATTTTAGCACTGGGAAATTAGTTAGAAAATTTGTTTACTATAGGTCTACTCTAAGACATCCCAACTTACGGTAAACAATCGTTACCTAAATTATTAAATAAGAAAAAAATTATTTAAATATTTAAATATTTATAAATAAGAAAAGTTAAATAGGCCTAATACATGAAACAGTGGAAATAATAGGCCTACATTTAGAAGTGGAGTATTTTATTATTAAATAAAATAATTAAATATTTGACAAAATAGGGCTTAAATAACTTGAACAGAATTTTAGGTTTTGATTTCGGGGGATCTCAGAACCCCTGGACACCCCCTTCCCTACGCCGCTGGTAAAGGCAGACGACCTTACCAGAGGCGTAACGAGGGGGGGTTGGGGGTTTGAACCCCCCCATTGATTAAAAAATCTGATGTGAAAGTCACATAACTTCCTCTGCCCAAATAAAAGTTAGCAGTATTCACATATCCTTGTACAGAATCGCAAGACACAATTTTACGCTAATTATCCTATAAATACCTCTTCTTTCAATGATGCGACTAAAAGCGCAGGATATATTATAACAAACTTAAACAAAAAAACAAGTGATTGCAGACTATTATTGAACTTTCCGCCGTAAAATATAATTTCCGAAATTTATCGAATATTTCCCTCAGATACTTCTTTACTCTATGCATGGCCAACAATACATCTTTCTCACTTCACATTCTTATATAAAATAAGAGGCCGTGAAAGAGCGTGAATTCAGTTGTTCATCACCCAAGACAAACTTTCTACAAACAGTGGGTGAACAGTGGGTGGCTTGTAACTACCCTCAGAGAATTTTCTCGAAAAAATGTTTCAAATAAAAGTTTTACCTCTTAGTAGGCCTATAAGCAACCCATGTGCAAAATTTAAAGAAAATCGTTAGAGCCGTGTTCGAGAAAATCGCGAAAAACGAAAATTTCTTCATGTAAAGTCCCCTTAAAAATAAGAGAAAATAGTCGCCAATCTTATCCTCACATCTTCAGAAGGTACCTGACCCAAATACGAAATTTTGTTTACATAGGATTTTCCGTTTTGGAGCTAGAGTGTTCACAGACAGACAGACAGACAGACACACAGACATGTTTCCAAAAATAGTATTTTTGGGTTCAGGGGGCCTTGAAACGTGTATATATGCTAAAAACTCAACATCGAATGTTTGGGTCGAAAACAATACTTCCTCTACCTATAGTACCTATGGTACGGGCAGAGGAAGTAAAAAAGGAAAATTGTACAATTTTTTAAAGTCTGCTTATAAATTACTTAATACGAGTATAAAGCGTGGGAAGCTTAAAACTCGTTATTGTGCATCTTAATTTTTTAAATTTTTCGGGGGAGGACTCCCGAACCCCCCTCTCCATGGGGGGTATTACATACCCCCAGACTCCCCGGATGTTATAACCCCCCCCCATATGGTCGGCCTGGTTACGCCTATGAACCTTACTACCTTCATGTGCCGAATGTCTAAAATCTGAGAGCCTCAACCTCCTGGAATCCTCTGGGCCAGTATAGGGAACACTTTAGTTTTACATTGTGTCTATTTGTCTGGTCTCGTTGCTAAAGGAAGCAACAGAATCCCACAGACAAAACGCTCTTCTTAGCATTGAGAACAGTTCATAATAAGTAGGTACTGAAATTAGGAACTAAGGACTCTCAGAAGGCACTTACGTGCCCGCGTTCAGGCTAATTGCCTATTCACTCTCATAAGAACGCACTTAATATGTTTACAGAAACAAAAGCCTACACGAGAGCCATCTAGGGGTGAACTTGGGAAACCCTTCTCCAGACAACTGAAGATCAATAAAACGTTGGCCCTAGCAAGCGTCTAGACAGTAGGCTATATGATGCTGCGATCCGCAAAGGCTTTGTCCAATGACCTTAGAGCTACTGGGTTCGAATCCTGGAAATTAATTCTGCGATCGGTAATGCTTTGAGCAATGACTTCAGAGGTATTGGGTTCGAAACCTGGAATATGATACAATGTTTCAACAGGATTTTTTCATGACCTCAGAGCTACTAGGTTCGAACCCTGGAATCTGATGCTGCGGTCCACAAATGGCTTTGTCCAATGGCCTCAGAGATACTGGGTTCGAATCCTGGAATATGATACAATGTTTCAACAGGAATTTTTCATGACCTCAGAGCTACTAGGTTCGAACCCTGGAATATGATACAATGCTGCAACAGGATTTTTTCATGACCTCAGAGCTACTAGGTTCGAACCCTGGAATATGATGCTGCGGTCCACAATGCTTTGTCCAATGCCATCAGAGATACTGGGTTCGAATCCTGGAAATGAATCCACAATGCTTTGACCAATGAATTCAGAGGTACTGGGTTCGAATCCTGGAATATCATACAATGTTTCAACAGGATTTGTTCATGACCTCAGAGCTACTAGGTTCGAACCCTGGAATATAATGCTGCGGTCCGCAATTGGCTATGCCCAATGGCCTCACAGCTACTGGGTTCGAATCCTGGAAATGATGCTGCGATCCTCAAGGCTTTGGCCAATGACCTCAGAGAGACTCGGTTCGAATCCTGAAATATGTTACATTGTTTCAAACTATTTTTTCGGTGTCTTAGGCCTAAGAGCTACTGGGTTCGAATCCTGGAATATGAAAGGGAACATTGTCTACAAAGCTTTGTTCATGACCTCAAAGGTACTCGGTTCGAATCCTGAAATATAATGCTGATCCACAAGATTTGCTCAATGACCTCAAAGCAACTGGGTTCGAATACGATACGGGAATATGATACAATGTTTCAAAAAGATTTGCTCAATGACCTCAAAGCAACTGGGTTCGAATCCTGGAATATGATACAATGTTTCAAAAGGATTTGTTTGGTGACTATAGAGCTACTGGGTTCGAATCCTGGAATATGATAGGGGACATTGTACACGAAGCTTTGTTCATGACCTCAGAAATACTCGGTTCGAATCCTGTAATATAACCCACAAGATTTGCTCAGTGACCTCAAAGCAACTGGGTTCGAATGCTGGAATATGATTCAGTGTTCCACGATTCTTTGTACGATGGCCTCGGAGCTCTTGAGTTCGAATGCTGAAATGTGTTATAATGTTTGAAATGATTTTTTCGGTGACTTCAAAGCTACTAGGTTCGAATCCTAGAAGGAAACAGGGGTGTTTTTAACTGGACCAGGATCAAAACATGAAGCACAAATAGACAAGTAGGCCTAAATTCCATTTCATGTAAGCTAATGGCATCTTCCCAGGCAGTAACCAGTGCACTGTACAGTCGGTCAAATAAAAAACGTCGGGACTCGTATGCAGTTAGAATTAAAGTTTTGACGCATTAGTTCACAAGTTTCCTATAAAAAAACATAAAATACAGGTCATTTTCGGAACATATGAGGCCATGCGACAGGAGAGAAAAAATGAACAACGAGGGAAAAATGAACAACGCGGAAAGCGCAACACACGATATTCAACTTAATGTATTGTCATAATTCATTTTGCTTTGTGTCATCGCCACATACAAATGCTAAAGTGAGAGAAAGTGTAGTTAGGGCTGTAATTGACCTGCATTTTTCGGCCTCTGAAGCAGCGAGTAGGTTCCATATTTATGAAAGAGCAGCTCAGAAGTAGGAACGTCACTATAATGCGACCGGAAGATTTCATAGGAAACGTGGATCTGGCCGGGCGCGTATTTCGATGCTAGATTGGTTGCAGAAGTTGAGCGTAAGTTATTGATTTTGCACTACAAGTACCGGCATTATAAAATAAAATCTTTAAAAAATGCTCCTTGAATAAACATATTCCTCGCGAATCTATTAATTATTAATATTATAACAATTTGCAACCAAGAATATGGCGGATTTCAGGCATATAGCCACAGCCTTCTATACATGTTTGTTTTGGAACAAAACTGACTAAATAATCAAGAAAATACATGGATAGACAAGAGGCATGTGTGAACCTAACCTTAAGTCTTCCTGTACATGCGCATATGCTGGTTCATGATACTTTATAAAATAACGCCCGACGTTTTTTATTTGACCGACTGTACATTCCGCGTTCTATTGCAAACGATCATCTCTGTCTTGCATAAAGAATCTAAAATCGCGACACTTAATGTAGCCGGACTAGATTAGGCCTAATATGCTTCTATCATTTTTTTAAACCTTTACCCTTTTCTCTATTAGCCTACTATTTTAGGAATATGCATTCATCCAATGTTTGTAGGCCAGGGCCTAGGGTACTTGTCGCGAATTTGAATTATTTGTTCAGTAAATCGGTTTTTTTAGGTGCCAGATTAGGTAAGGGACGGGAAAATGTGTGTCTGTCCGTCCATGTGTCTGTACGCGCGAAAACTCAAATACGCTTTATCGGATTTTCATGAAACTTGGTAGGCCTATACGCATTTATAACGTCCATGGGAAGAAGCCTATTGATTTTGGACCAAACCGGTTAACTGATACCGGAGTAATGCCCAATTTAGCGGCTATTTTATGGTAATGTAGGCTATTAGAAAGAATTTATCAAATGCAACATATTGTTTTACAGTGTTCATGTACGGATTTGGAAGTTGCAGTACAGTTAGCTTTGACAAGTAACACTACCCACATATTCCTTCACATATCCTTATCAAACAAGCCCTTTGTTCTTCCATAAGTCCTGCTTAATGAATCGATCTGGAGTTTAACTTGGAAATCGATTACAAAAATAACTTATTTTCTGCATATCGTAATTGGAATTATCACTGATTAAACAAAAGCATTTTGGCACCAGTTTACTTGATTTTATTTAATTTGTGCTTGGTGGTAACACTGCCCAGATGGCATTCCAAGTAGTAGGCTACATGAGATGAACCCCCTAAGGTTTAGAGGAAAATATTCGGACCTAAGAGAGATGAAAACTGCATAACGACAAGCTTCATAACCTGTACTCTTCACCGGATATAGTAAGTGTAATTAAATCACGGAGGATGAAATGGGAGTGATTTTCTAAACTGGACCTATTTATCCTAGAAACTTGAGGGTTTACCGCACTTAATGGAGACGTAAACAGATTTTCAAGAAAAAAAATTCATTTTAACTTCTTAACTTAGTTTTTTAATTATTAATTGATTTAATTTTTTTTAATCAAAATTAAAATCTATTTCCACCAACAGATATTGAAGTATGAACCTATTTTTATGTGCATTTCTTTCATGCCTACTTTACACATTTACTAGTGGATTTTTTATAATATGTAGGCCTATCGTTTTGTTTAGAAAAAAATATTTCGTCTAGAAAAATGAAAAGTTTCAAAAACTGGCATATTATTAGGCCTATAAGTTAATAATACTTTTTTTTAAAGAATAAGGCCTGTACAGAAAATGTAATTAGACATTTTATTACATAGATTGTGAAGCACATTCTGGAAAATTTTAACATTTAGGCCTATATCTCTATTTTTGTGGGGGAAGATAGATTGGGAATGTGGCAAAATAACATGCAAATTGAAGCTGAGAAAACAGGCGATTCAAGTTAGCATGCACTGTCAGTTTGAAGCGCTCTGAAGTTTAGAAATTGTGTCAGCAGCAGGAGCGTATCCAAGATTTCTTATCGGGAGGGGCTGTGATAAGCCTAACGCTATTTATCGGAAGTTGATGATCTAAAAACGACTAAAAAATGACCTATAAATGGCCTTAAATTTATGAAAATATGACATGAAAAATTGAAAATATGACTTAATACTTATAAATATATATTTAAAAAGGGAACATACAGTAGTGCATTAATAAGTAATAATAAGCTAATAAACTAAACTCCGTGGCGCTACATCCCTGGAAGGACTTGGCCTACCACCCGACCGCTGCGTCATCTCCCGTAGGCAGATGGCAGGATTGGGGGCATGTGGTCAGCATGCCGACACCCACGGCCGTTAATGGTGGTTTTCACGACCGGAAATAATAAGCAAAGGACAATATTTAAGTATTTTATATTACTACTTTAATGTTTACTACAATTAATGAATGTCTCATAGCTAAGGAATTACGAGATCGTTTTGTCTGTAATGTTGGAAAAGTTCGTTCTGAAGACAAAATTGGGAGAAAGGGAACGAAAGAATGAAAATTTCCTAAAAAATGACTAGTAGAGAATAAAATGCTGAAAAATTCAAAATAAGAGTAAGGTTTCTTTCGTTCTGAAGCAAGACGAATATACTGATACTATATCCTGCATTGTCTGTGATGTCTCAGAAAAAAGATGACATTTTATAAACTTCCGATGCCTAATTATCACACACAATTATACTGAACACGTTAGAATATGCATTATTGCTAGCTTGATCAACTGTTAGCGTAGATGTGTCTACTATCTGAGAAATTAAAGTGCCCTTATGTGCAATATATTAGCATGACTAAACGTTTCGGGGTGGGCTGCAGCCCCCTCAGCCCCCCTCTGAATAGCCTACGCCCCTGGTCAGCAGTACCTGTTCCATGCGTCCAAAAGGCATAAAATTTTGCACAGATACTCTATATTTAAAAAATCACCCTTTTTAACCCAAATGGCTAAATTACTTTAGTCGTCCATTACCCGAAACTCTCACTATTTACGGTTGCATTAGAATTCATAAGCTTGAGTGTGAACTGTGAATCCATCTGGAGCATAACTCGCAGATAGATTACAAAAATTTTACTTGTATGATAATTGTAATGTAATGTCATGTCGACTGAACACTTTCTTGCGAAGTTAAGAAAACAATGTCGTGCTTCATCTGGGAGTAATAAACATAATAATAAATTTACTGATTTCTGAATAACGGTAAGAAAATAATCTACAATTTCCAGATAAAAGACATTAATTGGAACGAAATCCCGTAAGAGAGATAGGCCTACTTACAGCAAAACCTTTATTAATCGACGACCCTTCTTTAAGAAATAATTTTCTTGGAACCAATATTAAAGCCCGTAACAAGCCTGGGTATGTAACATACCTAAGCTCTCTTAGAATATGGCGCCGTATATAAAGAAATTATCTATACCAATATGGAATTGAAATAAGAAAATAATATAATACAATAGGCCTATACGCTATCATGATAATAATGAAAAAATCTTATGTGAAACACATAACTTCTTCTGCCCAAATAAAAGTTTGCCTATAATACATTATGTAGGCCTACTAGCTGATTACCCGGTCTTCGTAAGGTGAAAAAGCTTTTTGCACAAGAAATATGAGAAAGTAGGCTATCCAAAACCACACTTCGTTTTTCAGTGCTCCCGACGTAGGCCTACTCCCAGAGTTTGGGAATGAAGCCTGTCTGGATCTAAATTTTATTACTTTTTTGCAGTAGGCTATTAGGCTCTTTCAAACAATGCATGTATGCACATAGCGAATTAAATATTTGACCAAAATGCCAGAGCAATGTCGTCTGTGTGACAAAATTACTCAGACCAAGCCCTGGAACAGAGATTGGAATTAGATGCTGGAAGTTCCCAAAGCTCTAACGATGCAATGGAAGAGCCTTACGCATCTGTTAGATAAAGATGGAGTCATTCCCATACTTCGGAAGAAGTCAGGCGCAGTGAAAAGCGAAATGTGGTTTTGGTTAGCCTACTTTCTCGTTATATTTCTTGTGTAAAAATCATGCAAAATACTTTTTCATCAGTACGAAGGACTGGTAATCAGCTGGTACATAAAGTATTATATTTGGGCAGAAGAAGTTATGTGTTTCAAATAGTGATGAGCGAGACCAGTCTTGGTCTTGCAGTCTTGGTCTTGGTCTTGCAGAAAATGCAAGACCGAGACCAAGGCCAAGACCGCATCAGCGTTAGCAAGACCAAGACCAAGACCGACCATGCAAGACCGAGACCAAGACCAAGACTACCCTGCAAGACTCTGGCAAGAACAAGACCCAACTGCAAGACTCTTGCAGTCTTGCTATTTGAAAAAGTTTTATAAAGCCCCATTGTGTATGCAGCAAGCCAGCGACCGCTACTCCAAGGCGCCGCAGTGTCGCTAGCCGGGGTAGTCCCAAGGCTGGTAGGCCTATAATGTAGAGGTTGCCTCATCGTGCGGTAACCAATGAGAGCAGACCCGGTGCGTGACGCTGTCCGTAACCAAAAACGAGCGCACCATTCAAATAATACATATGAAATCCGTATACTACCTCTCTCACCACTACGTTAAAACAAATTACTGCAATGAAAACTTTCAATTAATCTAACGGATTTCCCTGAATGGCATTCCATACAGCTAGTTCCTTCAATTGGTGAGAGTTAAATTCACGATAAACACACCATATTCATTTTTAAAATGTTTAATTGCAATAGTTCTCTAGTATTAAGGTACGAAAGACAAACAGATGTAACAAAGGTCCAAAGCCATATATGAAATTTCATTTTGCGTACAATATAAATACTGACCAAATAATTTATCAATAAAACTTAAAAATTCTGCCATACAGTTATTTAATAACTACTTTCT
Organism: Ectobius pallidus; assembly: GCA_964059195.1. Taxonomy (NCBI): domain Eukaryota; kingdom Metazoa; phylum Arthropoda; class Insecta; order Blattodea; family Ectobiidae; genus Ectobius; species Ectobius pallidus. Next base: position 177,663,947 of record CAXKWD010000005.1, read on the forward strand.
CTAACCTCTCACTGGGTTAAAAGAAAGCTATGACTGAGGATTTATAATAATTCTTTATTACAACCAAATGGTCATACTACGATGAATGGAGCAACGATGGAATTACATATGGCAGGGGAAACCGGAGCACCCCGAGAAAGCCTGCCCCGATCCCACTTTGTCCACCATAAATTCCACATGGATCCATCGAGATCCGATCCCGGGTCCCAGCGGTGGAGGGCGAGCGCTCTAACCATTCAGCCATGGGGGCGGCCTATGACTGAGGATTTGAAACTTTAAACAGTAGCCCCCGTAACTTAAAACGCCTATTAACATGCTCAGTAGCCTATTTCATTAACGATGGTATCCTTTTTTACACCTATCATTAATATTCATAGCGTACTCTCACATAGAATCTTTCCTGTCTACTTGAACAAAATATAACATAGCTATTCAGCTCATTCCATTCTCTTTGCAGAAAATTTCAAAATAAAGTGAAGTCTGAAAAAAATCAGGTTATACGCCCGGTATTCTTCATAATTATTTAATGAAACACAATTAAACCGTAGATTAATTAAAACAGGAACTTATTTGACGGGTATTTGCTAGTTATTACTTTACAGTTACGTATCTGATTGTACTGTAGCTATACAGGCCTACATTTTGCTGATGATAGATAGAACATCCACTGAAAACCTTTTTTTACTACTACAATTTTGTTATTAACACATGACGGTGGCGGTGTTTAAGTTCTTGCTGCTGATTCACATTAAGGATGCATATCGAATGGGAAAAGATACTAAAAGTAGAAAATGCCTGGTCTAGAAATATTTGCTTGCATGAAGAATAATTATAATTATTTATGACCCAATTAATTGAAGGCCCGAAACTTGAAAGTAAGTAAAAAGTAATTTATGGGAGGTAGCGGAAATCTTTAAAGTGCAGAAATGATCTTTTCACAATGTGTTATAAATTAGAACTAGGGTATATGAAAAGAGAAATATTATTTATTGCAGCCTATGGGTTTGGGTTTCGAATGGACATTGTGTGATTTGCTATAGATTGCACAATTTCTAAAGCACCTGCTTCAATGCCGTTATGTTTTGTTACTATATTATACAGTTTTAAACAGGTCAGATAGAACCTCTCTCCTATGCGGAAGTCTTTTAAACATATCATACACATCCTGTTAATATTACTTCTTGTCTCCACAGCCGTTCAATTTGAAACTTTACAATATAATATTCATAATTTTACACTCTCAAATAGTGTATAGCATCTCGTGGATTTTGGGTTTAATGTTCTGCAATAGGATAACAGAGAATATTTAAATTTACACTCAAAGTTTACTGTTCTAGCTTATATCACCATGGACGTTTCGGCAAACAGCGTGACATCACATTACTGTTTATTGCAACTAAAAGCAATTAGCTTTCGTTACTTTCGCAAGCAATCACACACATGTAATCGGTGTAACTTTATATCATGTAAGATGCGTGAAAGAAGACTGCAAGACTCTTGCAACAAGACCAAGACCGAGTATGCAAGACCGAGACCAAGACCAAGACCACTGATGCAAGACCGAGACCAAGACCAAGACCAGGGTTACCTATGCAAGACCAAGACCAAGACTGAGAGTGCAATACCAAGACCAAGACCAAGACCGCCTTGGTCTTGGTCTTGGTCTTGCATTTGCTCATCACTAGTTTCAAATCAGATTTTTTATTATTATCATGATATAGGCCTGTTGTACAGTGAGTCCCACGCAAGAGTTGGCCAATGACGCGGGTTTCTGCGGCGCGGCTGGCACAGCTCCAACTCCCGAGCGATCGGGTGAAATATCTACGCAAATAATGCCGCGGTCGTTGTAATGATTCAGGTTTTCACATTTACAGTTAAAATTACAACGAAAATAACCACGTACCTTATCACAAGTGATGTTGGAAATGTTCTCCTCTTTCATCCCCACAATACTGGCACCTTTTTAGGAAATTTTCTTTCACGCGCGTAAGTTCAGCTTCCGAGACAGAGTTACTTTCTCTTTTGATAGGCCTATGTGATATTGTCATTAAGTTCTTCTAACAGTATGTAAATATTATTTATGGGGAATCTTGAAAAATAAAGTGTATAGGTCAATTTACCATATATAAGAACTTAAAGACAATATCACAAGAGAAATTAATTCTATCTCGGAAGCTGAACTTACGCGCGTGAAAGAAAATTCCCTAAAAAAGGTGCCAATGTTGCGCGTATGCAAGAGGAGAGCATTTCCAACATCTCTTGTGATTAGGTACGTGGTTATTTTCATTGTAATTTTAATGGTAAATGTGAGAACCTGATTATATTATTTCCTATTTCTACTCCATGTCATATGGATAATTTCTTCATATAGACCCACGGTGCCATATTCTAAGAGATCTTAGGTAGATACCCAAGGTCCTCTTAGAGGTATGAATTGCATTGATGTTATGGGCTTTAATATTGGCTCCTAGAAAATTCTTTCTTAAAGAAAGGTAATGGATTAATGAAGGTTTTGCTGTAAGTTATATTTTTTACGGGAATTCTTTCCAATTAATGTCTTTTATCTGGAACTAGAAGATTCTTTTGTTATCGTTACACAAAAATCGGTAAATTTATTATTATGTTTATTACTCCCAGATGAAGTACGACATTGTTTGTTTAACTTTGCACGAAACCGTTCAATCGACATTCCAATCACGAAATAAATCTCAAACTAATAAATTTATTGTAATCTATCTGCGAGTTACGCTCCAGATGGATTCACACACAACATAAGCTTATAAATAAGTAGGCCTACTCTAATGCAACCATAATTAGTAAGAGTTTCGAGTAATGGATGACAGAAATAATTTAGCCATATTGGTCAAAACGTGCGATTTTTTAAAATTTAAGGTAAAAAATATAAGCATGCTCCAAAATATAGCATACCTGTGCAAAATTGTATGCCGTTTGGACGCTTGAAACAGGTGCTGCTAACACCATTTTCAAACCTTAGTGCGCTTCAAACCGCCGGTGCATGCAAACTATAATCGCTTGTTTTCTCAGTTTCAATTTGCATGTTATTTTGTTGAATTGTAACCATAGTTACTTTATATTAACTGAAGAAGCCCCTAAACTGAGTGAGTGGCCCCATCCGGCAGATAGAGTGAGTGTTCAAGAGGCAAAAGAAAATGCTAAATACAACTTAGAAATTTATACTGATGGGAGCAAGCTACACGGAAAAGTCGGAGCAGCAGTTATCATACAAAATGGAGAACAGATCAAAAAACTTAAGTACAAACTCAGTGATCACTGCTCCAATAATCAAGCGGAGCAGATAGCAATTTTAGAGGCTCTCAGAGAAATAGTAGACCACAGGGTATTGACGGTCGGGGAGAAACTAGGGGTAGTGTGCACTGACAGTCAGATCACAGTGGATCTTCTCAAAAACAGTCAGATCAGAAGCAAAATAATAGAGGAAATAAAGGCTAACATCAAATATCTAGAGAACCACGGATGGACTATACACATAAAATGGCTTAAGGCACACGTGGGGTTATATGGAAACGAAATAGCTGATCAACTGGCTAAGGAAGCTGCGATGGAAGAAGGCAGGGAGATCAGCTACAGCAAGATACCCAGAACCCATATAGGCTAATCAAGGAAGCAGAGGAGAGAGGACTTAGCATATGGCAAAACCAGTGGGAGAGGACAACAAATGGAAATATCAGCAAAATGTTTTTTCCTTTAGTGCAGGAACGATTAAAGCTAAGGATCCCACTCAATGGGCAAACTACTGCCATCCTAACTGGGCATGGGAAGACCAGGGACTACTACAACAGGTTTAAAATAATGGAAAGTCCAATGTGTAAGTGTGAACAACAAAATCAAACTGTGAATCATTTAATATATGAGTGTCCACTCCTGAATAATGAACGAATAACACTAAAACAAAACATAAGACTAAGCGGTGGACAGTGGCCAGCAACGCCTAATGATTTAGTTAGGAACTACTTAAAGGAGTTTTTAAAATTTATCAAAAAAATAGATTTTGAAAAACTTTAAAAAAAAGTATTCCTTGTATAACTTATAGAAAATAGAAAAATTTGTTAACTTGTTGTAAATAAGACTAAGAATTGCATGTAGTGTTACGTGAGTAACGGAGCATGCAGTAGCCTATTAATAATAATAACATAAAAAAACCCGCACACTAAGAGATTACTGTTCAGACTGGTTTAACATCATGGATGATGGCACGCTTTGAGCCTAGCCATGTGTCTGAAATTTCAAACTCGTAGATGATGGGAAGAGGGAAAGAAAAATTGCAAATTATCACAAACCAAGGCAAAACTAAAACACTTGCTCCTTATGGTGTTTTATCTTCACTAGCTGGGCATAGCAACCGAACTCACAGTATGTTTTTGCACACATAAGGGATGATTTTAACCTCGGTGACCCTATTTTCCACCCCTCATGAATTTTTCTTTTCTGGAATTTCTAAAAAATGTAACAGATATCAGGCACCCAGAAAACAATATTAGCGGCTGAGAAGGATTCTGAAACCAGCTACCTTCCATAGAGCTAAGCTACTGGCTTGCAGTAACAATTCAACCGCCAAATATCGATATAAAAGGGGTTTTGCAATAGTATATTGCGATACAAGGGCCGTAAGGCATGATTACGGATCGAGGAAATAGTTTCAATTTTCCGAGATCCGTAATGCGCTTACGGCATGAGTATTGCATGCTATTTTTTGCACGGTGATTATTTATATCAATTTAATTATATTAATTGTGATATTACCTGAAAATATTAGGCTATGTATATACATTCTTGAAGATTGATGTTTATTTCAGTAAGTGATTCGCATTTGTTGTTGTTTATGGGAACCGAATATTTGTGCTGAAGGGGGCCTTGTCCATAAAGGCTTGTATAATGAGGTGTGTCGTTATATTCGTAACAACACTGAAACGCTTACCGCACATAGCAACAAGATTGCGTGTGGGAATGTCAACTTACGATCCACGGCAACGTTCGTAAGTAGGCCTACCACTAATTAGTTAAGGACTGCAAAAAATAGCATAATCTTTGTAGTGAATTAAATTTTATATTAGCCTATTTAGATAGAAAATTTGCCGGGACCAAAGAAAAATATTGTTATATGCGGGTTTATCGTTATGTCGATCTTCGTTAGGCCTATACAGAGATTTCACAATCTAAATTATAAATAAAATTTTGAAATGGCGATGGTTTTGGAGTCTAGGCACCATGAAACAAAAAAACTAGGTAGGCCTACAGTTATTTTTAACTTGCACGTAGTAGCGATTGCATTAGGTAGGGCCTAGTCTTTCTTTGAAATCTATCTAAAATATATCGTTTCCTAATGGTTGTATGAAGTTAGCTATGATCCTGGGCTATCATTCACCTAGTGAATTTATTGTCATTATACAGTTATAATAGCCGGTGCATAGAAGAATAATTGAACGGAAATTGCATTGTTCACGTACGGACTGTTTTTCTTGCAATTATTGTGTCTGAACGATATCCTGGAAGCATGTCTGACTTTATAGCCGTGCTGTAGCATAATACCTTCCAGAAGAAGATCTTTCTTGTCTAGGCTACATGAGGTAGTAGGTCTATGTAATAAGTAGGGCTGTAAATGCGGAAAAGTAAAAGGCGAAGACTTCGAAATTAAAGAAATTTGATAGTAAGGATTTCTGAGCACAGAATAAGGTTGAATGGCGGGCTCAGATAAGCGCGGCAATGAACCTTCGGGTTCCATAAAATAGATAATATCCCTTTTGCGTGCTGAGGAATTGTCTATTGCCATTGAATAAGTAAGTAAGTAAGGATTTGCGAGTTAAGGTTGGATGGAGTTAGCACAGAATAGGGATGAATGGCGGGCTCAGGTAAGCGCGGCAATGAACCCTAAAGTTCCATAAAATAGATAATATCTATTTAGCTTGCTGAGGAATCATCTATTGCCATTGAGTAGGCCTAAGTAAGTAAACTATAAAAATAAATTTTTTCGTAAATAGGCCTATAACTTTTCCTACAACTTAAGCCTCATTTTAGTTTTAATAGCCTACTAAACCTAAGCTTTTTACCTACGAACTGATGTATGATTTACAAAATAAAATATTTATGAGATTAAAATTTAAAAAAAATGTTGATTATTCAGCACAAAAAATCCTGCTCTCTTTTTTTTTTTTTTTTTTTTTTTTTTTTTTTTTTTTTTTTTTTAATTCCCGTCCGGAATAAAGGGATATCGGGACAAACGGGGCCGGGATTAGCGGGACTCTGCTGAATTTAGAAAACTTCATTACAAGAGATGCCCAATGTACGAAATAGGCTAATTAGGGAAAGGATAGTAATGGCCAAAACTGCTTTCAAGAAACAGAGGAATCTGTTGACCAGAAAATTAGATTTGCAGCTAAGGAAGAAGCTTATGAAATGTTACATATGGAGTGTTAATTTGTATGGTGCTGAAGCTTGGGCATTGAGGAAATATGTAGAGAGCTTTGAGACTTGGTGTTGGAGGAAAATAAAGGAGATTCGATGGACAGACAGAATAACGAATGAAGAAGTTTTCATAAGAGTTTATGAGGAGAGATGTAGCCTATCTTGGAAGTTGTAAGGTAAAGAAATGCTAAATGGTTATGTCACATCGTGAGAACAAGAGAACTTCTGCTGGATGTAATCGAAAAAAAGGAACGAGAAAAGTTTGAAGAAGAATAACTGAGATCCTGGATGACAACAAGAAGAAAAGAAGCTAAGTTATGGAAAATTAAAATATGAAGCAGATGATAGAGAGAATTTGAGAGTGGTATTTCCTATGGGGGTATAGATGTGCAGTAAAGCAGCAATATCAATGATGATGATGATGATGATGAAAATAATAATAATAATAATAATAATAATAATAAGAAGAAGAAGAAGAACAACAACAACAACAACAACAACAAAAAATAACTAATTTACTGGATCTAAGAATTTAAAATTTCACTTGATTCGGAAAGTTTCATCTAAAACGCCTTTCTAGTTAGCCTACGACTTTGATGCTCATATTATTATAAGTTAATAGCCTACTGTTAGGACTTCATTGGAGATTACCAATGTAGAACACACACTCCCCAAAGATTGTGTGAGTGAGAAGAAATAAATACTGCAGAGACAGATTTTATCACGCAACATACAAACCCATTCCGGACTGCATAGAAAACAGTTAAAACAGTGATTAGTCCCATAGCCTAGTTCATTTCTTGTAGGTCCTACCTATTGTTTTACGAGGGGGAGTCCGAAAATAAATTTCCCCTGGCGACTATGTACAGAGGTGTTGATGAAAGACAAGATTATAACGAGACATTAAAGATAAGAAGTACCTTTATTTTTCCACATCATTACCACGTAGGCTACATTGAGACGCTGTCATGCAGCTTTAGAAGCTTAAAAAAAAGCCCTCCAGAAAAATTCAGAACTCTGCATACTCAATATTAGGATAGATTTAAGAGAAGTAGGACTCGAGGGATGGTTGGATGGAGTTAGCACAGAATAGGGTTGAATGGCGGGCTCAGGTAAGCGCGGCAATGATCCTTCGGGTTCTATAAAACAGATAATATTCCATTAGCTTGCTTAGGAATTGTCTACTGCCATTAAGTAAGTAAGTAAGTAAGTCATCAATAGACCTGGGATTTTAAGGCAAATGCCTATTTTGTTCCTTATGAAATAGCATTAAATTTTTAAAATATTATGTTGACATTTCATGGTAAACCACTTATATTTAGGCCTATAGAGTTTTTAGTGCCCTAAAATGCCTATTTGGACTTTTGGAGCCTATTTTTACTATTTTAGTGCTTAAAATGCCTATTTTGTACATTTAAAATAAAATTCAACTTCTGTAACTTTTACAATCATTTAATGGAGATCCCTGAATGAAGAGCAGAACAGCAGAGGGTGGGTTTTTCACAGAAACTTGATTATCCCTAACAATTGTCGCCAAAGGAATGCTGACTAACGGGGGAGGATTAGCTCAAAACAACAAGTAGCAGGTAGGCCTATATAGTAAGAAGGGACATAGCCTACTGTGTCAATCTATATTAATAAAAGGATGTGTCTGTCCTCCGTCTGTCTGTCCGCGATGCTCAGTGAAATCTACTGAACGCAGAGATCTGAAATTTTAAACATAGGTGGGTTGAAAGGTGGGCGAATGCGCATCGAAGCCGAATTTTTAATCTTAGCTTTCTTTTGCGAGTTATGAGTGAAAAACTGGCAAAAAACGTGATTTTAGCGCTGTCGAAGCATCAGATTTCAGTAATACATTTCAATGTCAAATCAATTGCAGTTGTCTTTGGCTATTTTTGTCATACCGTGGAAATAAAAGCATCGCGATCGCTTGAATGTTGTAAGCCCACGCTGGTCGATTAATTTGTTTAGAATGTCAAGGCCCGTAGACATATGAAATTTTCAACCTACACGGAAGAGGGATAATCAACTTAGACCTAAATATGGTTAAACATCGTTCGATTTCGACGAAACTCACTATACAGGGATTTTCTGGGCCAAGGAACTCATATCTGAGATCGCTTTTACCAGGCGACGCTATCTAATCGTGGTATGTAATTCACGTGATTTAGGTGTTAATAAATATAATGATTTAACTATTATGCTCTTAATTTTTAATTTTTGAAATAATTATCGCGGGCGATCGCTTGATTTTGTAAGTCCATCCTGGACGATTCATTTGTTTAGAATATCAAGGCCCGAAGACATATGAAATTTTCAACCTACACGGAAAAGGGATAATCAATATAGGCCTAAATATGGTCAAACATTGTTCGATTTGAACGAAACTCACTGTAGAGGGATATTCTGGGCCAAGGAACTCGAATCTGAGGTCGCTTTTACCAGGCGACGCTATCTAATCGTGGCATGTAGTCCACGTGATTTAGGTGTTAATAAATATAATGATTTAACTATTATGCTCTTAATTTTTAATTTTTGAAATAATTATCGCGGGCGAAGCCGCGGGCACATGCTAGTTTTTCATATAATCCAAAACTGTTTTTGATAAATGTATTTTTAATTCTGTCTTAATTTTTCAATTATTTCTGTTAAGAATAGATATACCAGTATACCACGTTTCTTACAGTAAAAAAAAATCACGTTACAGTTTAAGAGGACATTGAAGTATTTTAAAGTCTATTTTCTGTCTATTTACACATTTTTAAAGCACATTTTAAGTCCCTATTTTCTCTTTTAAAACCCTATTTACTTGTTTCATGTCCGGTTTCTATAAATTCGTGAAATACCTATGGGTAAATTATCCATGGGCAAATTAGTTCCTAATCACCCACAATGATATAATGAGGAAGACCTTGGAGCTGTACAGTTAATTTAATTCAGATGGCTTTGATTCTCATTGTTTAAATTATTATTGATCCTATGAGAGGTTAAATTTTATCCAGCCATCCATGAAAGGATAAATTAACCCGAAGATTTACTCTTGGAAAGATCTAGCCCAAGTTTGTAGGAACATTTTTTCTGTCATTTTCATATTTACCCAGAGGACATTTATCAAGAAACTCGCCACAAGTGTATGTGATTGTTACCTTTAAATTATTTGAGTTTGTAAAAGTAATTCTTGTGTAAATTCTGTCAACTGGATAATTTACCCATAGGTATTTCGCGAGTTTATAGAAACCGGACATTAAAAGCCTATTTTAGGTGCCTAAAACTATTTTTTTACAGCCTAAAATCCCAGGTCTAGTCATCAACCAAACATCTAAATTACAGAACTATTCTACTGCGCTCTCTTAAAAACAAAGCAAAGCTTCAAAGGGGCCGTGACATTTAAAAAGTTAGGATCCACTTGGGTTATTCCAAATCCCCTGAAGGAACGTTTACTGGAGAATTTTCCGGTTCCCAACAAATAGAAAGAGAGTAGATAATAGAGAAGGAATAGACAAGACCTGTGTGGTGGGTTAGGTCAGGTATTAGCCCCTCACTTAACTATAACCACTCCCACTAGAGCGCAGGTAATATAATAAGGGTGCTTCTCATTGGTCCAGCTCACCCCTCCGATAACAACCCTTGCGATGTGCCCCCGGCATGAATTAATTGCCCTCATTGCTCATTAAGAAGTAACAGACTCGATTGAAATGCCTATTTGAGGCCTATAGGCTACTGGAGAAACGAAAACAAAAATATATTACGTTCTCATCCTTCTCTCTCGAATCCTAGGCCCCCATGTTGGGGCGAAGGGCCTCTTTTTTTTTTTTTTTTTTTTTTTTGCCCACCCTTACCTCCGGGGTGCCAAGCAATTAAGCCTAAATAAAGTACATGTGAAACTCAGAGTAGTCTACCCCTAATCCGTCGTAAAATAAGACAGAACAACAACAAGCCTAAACCTCCGGTCAAACCAAATTTTGGTAACCATGTGCATAGGCGTAACCCGGCCGACCATATGGGGGGGGGTTATAACATCCGCGGGGTATGGAATACCCCCCCGGGAGAGGGGGTCCGGGGGTCCTCCCCCGGAAAATTTTAAAAATTAAGATGCAAAATAACGAGTTTTAAGCTTCCGGGGGTCCTCCCCCGGAAAATTTTAAAAATTAAGACGTAAAATAACGAGTTTTAAGCTTCCCACGCTTTATACTTGTATTAAGTTTTTTTATGGGCCGACTTAAAAAAATTATACAATTTTCCTTTTTTTAATCAATGGGCCCCCCCATTGATTAAAAAAAAGGAAAAGGTTCAAACCCCCAAACCCCCCCCCTCGGTACGCCTATGACCATGTGATGTGTGTATACCTATTGTGCCCTTATGTAATCTTACATCCGTAGGGGATGTTGATGGTGTGACGTGTTTGGGCTATGTACTTGTGTCTTTGTATTTTGGCGAAGGGCCTCCAAGTGGATGTTTCTGTTTACCTATGTGAATTTTGTTACGCTTATTTTCCGAGAGACGGCAGAGGGACAGGTGGTAAGCCCATCGCTCCTTACCCCCCCTCCGGAAACTAAGGTATTACTTGGACGTGAAAGGGCCGAGAAATTTTGTCCAGAGGCTCTAATTTAGGGTTGGAGTTTTTTTACGTGCCGTAAATCTAAGACACGGGAACCCCCAGCTTAAGTCTCTCCCGGAGGACTCCGTACCCAGGACTTTTCAAATAGGAGAAACTGGGAATTTAACCTGGGTCTGCGGGTCTGTAATAAGCAGGTCCTGGGTTCTAAAAACTTGTCATATTGTACTGATGCTGCCTAAATATTGCCAACTTCTAGATAAATCCTAATCGTGGCCTCTAGATTATAGAAATGCATTTTGATTAGGTAATTTTTGTCATATTATGCAATTTTATATTTTTGGGGCATTTATTTCAATTTTACTTCATTATTTTGTCATTTTCATGTCATTTGCTTCCTTATTTTGTAATTTTCATGCACCTACTTTAAATAAATGACTAGGTTACTATAATGTAATTGTAGAATCTACTTTAAAAACAATTTTCTTACTTTTCTTCTCAAATGTTCCAATCAAGAACAAAGTTTTTAGACCTACAAAATCCTTTCTGCATTTCCAGTTTTTACATTTATGTACAAATTATTCCATATCTTTGTGTGCACAATAATTTCTTTCTTTCCTTCTTTGTCGTAGTTTTACCTCTCCCTTTTAGGATTTAAGCGACCCAAGCCGCCTATTTTTACTACAGGGCCGCGACCTGTCGGGAGAGGGGTTATCTTTGGATCACATACATACTTTTTTGACCAAACAAGGACATGGAGGGCCTCCCCGGATGAGTGATCAGCCCAATGCCGGGGCCACCTCAGAGACAACTCGAACACATAGGACGAGACACACCATTCACACACACACTCACTCACTCAGAACAAGGCGAGGATGGGGATGAATATGATAATGACGGCCAGATGATATCCGGAGACCACAAGGGCCTAAAGTTACCCGACATTTGTCTCACAGGCGAGGGAAACCCCCGGAAAAAACATCACCTAGGTAACTTGTCCCGACCAGGAATCGAACCCGGGCCCGCTGCGTGAGAGGATTGACCGCATCCCCTGAGCCACAGCGATGGACGTGCACAATAATAATTTTTATAAATAAAGTATCATTTTTAGGTAATTCTTTGTAATTATTAAGTCATTTTCTTAAAAATTTAGGGTCATTTTATAGGTCATTTTTCAAAGAATTTTAGGAGAAAGGATTCTGTAATTCGACCATTGGAGGATTCTGAAAAGAAGAGAATAGAGAAAATAACAGATTAAACTCACTGATGACAGGTTAAGTAACGAATAGGCCTACGGGACAGAATGACGGACTTTTAGTTCTGTGAAGATCCGTATCGATACCGGAAGTGTTGTGATGCTATCTGGTGGCTCAATTAGACACTAATATATCGTACCTGACGACAATTAGTTGGAACCCCCCCATCACTTTGACACACGACTATTTTTTTTTTCATTTCAATTAGGCTTGGAGTGACATATGTTCAATATCCGACATTTCCTGCTATTAGGAGGCCACTAGCCCGCTTTCCGCTTTCTGTTTACTTATTTATTTATTTGAGTTGAGAACATAACTGGCACATTCACCAGTGACAATATTCCCCTATATTAATAAGTACAAGTTACCTAGGTGGGTTTTTTCTGGGGCTTTTCCTCACCTGTGAGACAAATGTCGGGTAGCTTTAGGCCCTTGTGATCCCCAGAAATCATCTGGCCGTCCTATATTAATAAGTAGATGCAGGATTTTTCGGTTAAAAAAAAAACAATGTTTTAGGTGTTTCTATTAATTTAAATACGTTATTTTAGTTTTTTTCCAAAAAATCGTTTTGTCCACCACTGTAGAGTCGCTCCTCGCGGGCCCGGGTTCGATTCCTGGTTGGAACAAGTTACCTAGATGGGTTTTTTTCTGGGGGTTTTCCTCACCTGTGAGACAAATGTCCGGTAAATTTAGACCCTTGTTATCCCCAGATATCATCTGGCCGTCATTATCATCTTCATCCCATCCTCGCCTTGTTCTGTGTGAGTGTGTGTGTGTGAATGGTGTGTCTCGTCCTATGTGTTCGTGTTGTCTCTCGGAGGTGGCCCCGGCATTGGGCTGATCACTCATCCGGGGAGGCCCTCCATGTCCTTGTCTGGTCAAAAAAGTATTAATGTGATCCAAAGATAATCCCTCTCCCGACAGGTCGCGGCCCTGTAAGGCCCGGGCGTCTTGTGTCGCGTAAATCCTAAGAGGGAGAGGTAAAACTAAGATAAAGAAAAAAAGAACATCGTTTTAGGTTATACGAGGCGCGTCCATAAAGTAAGTTTCCATAGGGTTGTTTACACAAACAAAACAAAATTTCATGGAAATATTTATTGCAACAGATATAGCAAGTGTTCAGCTATTTTTCAACGTATTCTCCACAGGAATTGAGACATTTGTCATACCGTGGGACCAACTTTTGTATCCCTGAGTCGTAGAAGTCTGCCGCCTGGAATTTGAACCACTGTATGATAACCTCCGTTTCTCTGTCAATCTCTACCATCCTCTGTCATTCACTTTCATTTCTTGAGGGGTAGGAAAAGATGAAAATCTCTGGGTGCGCGGTCCGAGCTGTAGGGTGGAGACTTCAACACCTCCCTGCAAGTCTCCTGCAAAAGTTCGGCTAGGAGATGTTTCAACATCCACCCTACAGTCTATAGGCCTACCTCGCTCCCAGTGATTTCCATCTTTTCCTACACCTCAATAAATGACAGAGAATACCAGAGAAGCGGAGATGGTTTATACTCCTTTTAGCTGCCAGGCCATATCAGGAGTTCAGGATCTGTGTCTAATACAGTAGGGTAGGCCATGGAACTATTGCTTGTCAATTGTTTCTACTGTCGGTGTATTTTATGGAGTAAATTTCAACTTATATTAATTTAAATGGATATGATGCAAGAAGAAATGGTGAGGATGATTGAAAAATTCCTTAATAAAGACCTATTTCGTTAATAAAAATTATGTAATTATTTGTGTATATTGGTCACCAGCTCATCCAGCATTAATTTGAATATTGTAACTCCTTTGCTCTCGCAGGGTAAGTACTTTTTTGTGCAATAGCCGCTGTAGTTGCCGTGGATGCGATATCACTTTGCCTTGCCTTGCGTTTCGAGAGAATGTTTGTGTGCCTATTCACTGTGTTAATTGTTTTCTATGCAGTCCGATATTATACATTAAGAGAGGGACTGAGTCTTACGCACACATACAATTTCCAATAGTACTTATGAAGATTCGGTCTCATTAGATATTTTTTGCACTCCTTAACTAATTACTGGTACTTACGAACGTTGTTGCCGTGGATCGTAAGTTGACATTCCCACACGCAATCTTATTGCTATGGGCGGTAAGCGTTTCAGGGCTGTTATGAATATAACGACACACTTCATTATACAAGCCTTTATGGACAAGGCCCCCCTCAGCACAAATATTCGGTTCCCATAAACAACAACAAATGCTAATCACTTTCTGAAATAAACATCAATCTTCAAGAATGTATATAGCCTACATAATATTTTCAGGTAGGCTAATATCATAATTAATATAATTAAATTGATATAAATAATCATCGTGCAAAAAAATAGCATGCAATACACGTGCCGTAAGCGCATAAAGGATCTCGGAAAATTGAAAACACTCGGCGCGAGCACCTCGTGTTTTCAAACTATTTACTCGATCCGTAATCATGCCTTACGGCCCTTGTATCGCAATATACTATTAAGCATTCATGATTCTCTAATTCTCGCATGTAGGCCTATTCAAGAGTATTTTTTTTAAATCAGCTGTGTTGATAATCCTTTTGGCTGAGAGGCCATATCAGGAGTTCGGGACGTGAGTCTATACAGTAGGGGAGGCCATGGAACTATTGATTGTCAATTGTTTCTAATAATGGAGTAAATTTCAACTGATGTCAATTGAAATGGATATGATACAGAATGAAATGGTGAGGATGATTCATGGTATGTAAATATCCAATTCGGCATTTGCCTCTACGACTGGGGAAACCATGAAAAAACCCATGTCAAATTGGCTGGCCTCGGAATTTGAACCTGTGACCTCCCGAATGCGAGTCCAAGACGTTACCAGGCGACTTGATAATGAGAAGATGGCCGGTGATCTAAATGCACGAATAGGATGACATAAGTTATCCTACTTCAACCACAATGTGACAAACTTACGAGGTTAAATCGGGGCTTTAATGTAGCCTAGGAAAGGCATTAAAAGTGCAGCGCGTAGAACAGAATAGACCTACGTCTACTGCATTCTGAAACTTCAGTTAGGCCTACTCTATACTTGGGGTCCTATCTCTGGAATTCCATGCAATGGCACCAACTTTTTTAAAAATTCGGGTGATTTTAATTTTTTTTTTTTTTTATCCCCGACCCTTATTTAGGTCTAGGCCTAGAACATAAAGTGGGCTTAACTTATGTAATTTACTATTGATATAAAAAAAGGTAAAGTGATCACTGTATGGGCCATGGAGACCCTTAACTTATAGGCCTAACGTATTTTATGATTAACGTATGTTAATGATAAGGAATTCCTAAATTCCTCGATCCGTACCCAAATAGGCTATATTTAACTGAAGCTACTTAAAATTTCGAGATGCCAGCAACAAATAATGCAAAAAAGAATCTTAAGTACAAGCTTTTAAAAATGGCAAAATGAATTTAACAGAAAAAGAAGTTGGCAAGTTTTTAAAGAAGATTGGTTCACACTACCTAATGTCAGGCGTACAACTGAACTTAGGCTACAACATCTACATTTTAACAAAACCTAGGCTTTTTCTAATTAAATGCCAATATTTGTGTGTGAAAGAGGCCTAAGTAGGAGTCCGGAATATGCTATTAAGTAGGCCTAAGTAAGTGAGTTTTATTTTCGTTATGACTACACAATACATTATTAAGTGCCAGAATGGTGCCGTACTTTATGAGATTGTGTGCGTGACGGGAAAATGTCTGTCATTGTGCCTGTAAAAGCAATAACTCAAATACGCTTTATCGGATTTTCATGAAACTTGGTAGCCTATAGGCCTACGCATTTATAACGTCAATGGGAAGAAGCCTATTGATATTGCACCAAATCGGTTGAACGGTACCGCAGTAATGCTCAATTTAGTGCTTACTTTATGCTAATATATTAGAAAGAATTTATCAAATGGAAATCAGTTAGGCTAACTTCGGCTATCATGGCAACAAATTGTTTTGCAGTGTTCTTATGCGGCTTTGAAAGTTGCAGTAGGCTACAGTTAGCTTTGACAAATAACCCTATTCCTTCACGTAGCCTAGGTATCAAACTAAATCTTTGAGGTGGCCGAGGTGGTAACGTCTTGGACTCGCATTCTGGATGTCCTTGGTTGAAATCCCGTAGCCGGTCAATATGACTTTTTTTGTTGTTGTTGTGAATGTGCGATTATCAAGACATCACAAATCTGTACGGTTCTGCTCATACTGGACGATTTTAATATGATTAAAAAAAACACTAGACCTTTGTCCTTCCGTATTAATGAATCAATATAGACCTTAACTCGGAAATCGATAACAAAATTAACTTATTTTCTGCATATCACAATTGCAATTATCATTGAATAAACGAAAGCATTCTGGCATTTTGTTGCATCAGTTTACCTGCTTTTATTTTATATGAATTTGTTACATTGAATTGGCCTATCAATCTTAAATGTTTAATACATTTTCAGCTCACCCTTAACTTAGGCTTCCACTTTAAAATAAGTTAGAGTAACTTAAGTAGCCTAGGCTTACACACTAAATAGCTTGTTTTCTTGGATCTGGCATTTTTGGGGGCAGTAGGCCTATGCCCGCAGGCATCCGACACAGGTTTGCGTGATGTCTTGATAGAAACCACAAACCTATCTGTATAGGTTTGTGGTAATGCGGACACAAAGCATGTCTACAAGCTGTTACCAACCCATTACCGCGTCATTGTGCATCCTTACCAATATTATTATCATTATTATAAAGGTTATTGTGGTCCACGTATTAAGGCAGAAGAGCATAACCTATTCCAAAAGTAGTTTCATTAACATTGGGTAGGCCTACATATTACTAGTATAATATTCCTATTGTAAGTTACCATAATAGGCTTAAGGGACAACAGAAGTGTTGATTTAGTCATAGCCTATATTTTATTATATATTATATTATTATATATATTTTTTTTATAAAAACACAAGTTATTTGCTCTTTAAAAGCTTACATATTATCTATAACTATAAGCAATTTGACTTGCCATAAAATGTGCATAGGCTCGAAAAACATACAGATAAAAATATATGGAAGTCACATCTTATAACATAAAACAGATTTATTAAGTGCCAGAATGGAACTTTATGAGATTGTGTGCGGGACGGGAAAATGTCTGTCCGTCCGTGTATCTGTACGCGCGGTAACTCAAATACGAATTATCGGATTTTCATAAAACTTGGTATACACATTTATAACGTCCATGGAAAGAAGCCTATTGATATCGGACCAAATCGGTTGCTCGGTACCGGAGTAAAGCCCAATTTAGTGCCTATTTTAATAGTAATATATTAGAAAGGAGCGATAACTCAAATACGCTTTATCGGATTGTCATGAAACTTGGTATACACAATTATAACGTCCATGGGAAGAAGCTTATTGATATTGGACCAAGTCGGCTGACCTGTACCGCAGTAATGCCCAATTTAGTGCTTATTTTATGGTAATGTATTAGAAAGAATTTATCAAATGCAAATCAGTTTCCATGACTAGCCTATATATTGTTTTACAGTATTCATATATGGCTTTGGAAGTTGCAATACAGTTAGCTCTGACAAATAACACTATTATTTCACATATGCTTACACAAACCAGACCGTTAAACCGAAGGTGGCCAAGATGGTTAGTGTCTAGGACTTGAATTCTGGAGGTGGATGGTTCAAAACCCATAGCCGGCCAATATGATGTAGGCTATATGTTTATTTTCATTTTTATGTGAGTGTGGGATTGTCAAGATATCACAAATCTGTAAAGTTCTGCTGATACTGGACGATTTTAATATGATTTTTTTAAAACTAGATCTTTGTTCTTCCGCTTAATTAATCTGGAGTTTAACCTGAGACCAATTTAAAAATCTTATTTTCTGAAAATCATAATTGCAATTATAACTGATTAAACAAAAGCATTCTGGCACTTTGTTACATCAGTTTACCTGATTTTATTTCTGATCGAACTCATCAGTAACAACAATAATCTATGGGTTATCTGATTTATTTAGGCCTGGTCCCACTGCCACAGACATCCCTCTGTTGGCCCCTCCCTTCAGCAACATGGTGTCTGGCTGTTGCTATGGCAACAAGGTCTCCAGATCGAACCTAGGCTCGAGTAATCGTGTTAGGGTGGGTTCTCATGTCAGCCATTTTGTAGGCCTATGACATAGTAATCTCGTCTAGTGTAGTCTAGTGGGCTGGAAACTATGTTATGACGCCAGAGTCGACCGACGTCAGGTCTCAAACCAAGGACTGGAAACTGATGCGTAGAAGCGCCTGTTTTCGCGAAATCTTTCTTCTGAAAAGTCATAAATTCGGCTAAAAATGATGGGATTATTCACGATTCAGCAAATTCACGAAATAGTTGAAGAAATTATGTTAAATGAATTGAAAACAATTCGAAAACAGCAATCTTAGGTGGCGGCTACGGGAAATATTACGATAAAAATCTGATGTGAAAGTCACATAACTTCCTCTGCCCAAATAAAAATTAGCAGTACTCACATATCCTTGTACAGAATCGCAAGACACAATTTTACGCTAATTATCCTATAAATACCTCTTCTTTCAATGATGCGACTAAAAGCGCAGTCTATATAACAAACTTAAAAAAAAAGAAACAAATGACTGCAGACGTTTATTGAACTTTCTGCCGTAAAATATAATTTCCGAAATTTATCGAATATTTCCCTCAGATACATCTTTACTCTCTGCATGGCCAACAATACATCTTTCTCACTTCACATTCTTATGTAAAATAAGAGGCCGTGAAAGAGCGCGAATTCAGTTGTTCATCACGTAAGACAAACTTTCTACAAACAGTGGGTGAACAGTGGGTGGCTTGTAACTACCCTCAGAGAATTTTCTCGAAAAAATGTTTCAAATAAAAGTTTTAGCTCTTAGTATAAGCAACCTATGTGCAAAATTTAAAGAAAATCGTTAGAGCCGTTTTCGAGAAAATCGCGAAAAACGAAAATTTCTTCATGTAAAGTCCCCTTAAAAATAAGAGAAAATAGTCGCCAATCTTATCCTCACATCTTCAGAAGGTACCTGACCCAAATACGAAATTTTGTTTTCATACGATTTTCCGTTTTGGAGCTAGCTTGTTCACAGATATTTTCCACACAGACACACAGACACACAGACACACAGACACACAGACATGTTTCCAAAAATAGTATTTTTGGATTCAGGGGGCCTTGAAACGTGTATATATGCTAAAAACTCAACATCGAATTTTGGGGTCGAAAACAATACTTCCTCTACCTATAGTACCTATGGTACGGGCAGAGGAAGTAAAAATGGTTATATTTCAATCGATTTCATGACTTATTGATAGCCTAGCTCAGCGTTTCTCAACCTTTTTGAACCCGAGGACCTGTAAAACGCCTAAATTTTTTTTACGGACCCCTAATTTTACATCCCATTTTTAAAAGTAGGCTATATGTAGGCCTATATTCTTAATATTTGGGGTATTAATTATAGGTCATTATAACGAAATAATTCTACATACATTTTCTTTTAATTCGACGGAAACACAGTTATTGAATTGGAAGTAAACTATTGACAGTAAAACTATATTTTGAACTGACTTTAATAATATATTACCAATTTCATAATATAATTAGGATTTATAACACAGGTTTACCGGTATCAGACACTCGGGCACCTCCAACAATAAAACCCTTGTTAAGAGAGCGCCTCTAATAACAAATTCCAACAAAGTCTTATTTTTCAGGGTTTTGAATGAAAGAGGGGAACCAAAGACGTCAGTGCATCAGGGGTTTCAAACTATGGTTCGTAACTGCACAAGTAAGGAAACTTGCAATAGGACCTGTATTTTCGAAGATTTTAAAAACTTTGACATCTAGTGTCCATTTTATGTGAAAAATCTGTAGTTCTTTACTTGCTTTGTGATTTTTTAATTATGTCTGCGGACCATCTGCACTATCTTCGCGGACCACCAGTGGTCCACGGACCATAGGTTGAGAAACGCTGGCCTAGCCCATTTAAAACAACTAATCATTCACATGTTTGCATTTTTTGCATTAATATTAAAATTAAAATAAATAGTGAATATTAATTGACGAAATTGACCCATGAATTATTATGCGCGTAAGATTTTTAAAAATCTATAATAATAAGAGGAAGTGTTTTTCTGTTTGTCTGTGCGCGATGCCCAGCGAAATCTACTGCACTCAGAGATCTGAAATTTTAAACATAAACGGACTGAAGGGTGGCCGAATGCACCTCGAAGCCGGATTTTTTAATTTTCGTTTTCGTTTGCAAGTTATGAGTGAAAAACTGGCAGAAAACGTGAATTTTTTCGCTATGGAAGCATCAGTTTTCGGTAATACATTTCAATTGTTAAATCAATTGCAGGTGGCTTTGCCTATTTTTGTCATAATTTGGAAATAAAAGTATCGCCGTTTTTTTTTTCTTTAGCTAGGCCTATTGTATTTAACATCACCAGTACAACAATTTATATAGGCCTATTATACTGCTCATTCTAAGTGTGACTTAATATACAGAGTGTTAATGAAAAACACCGAAATATTTTACCTGTGTATAGAGGGGGACATAAACAAGCAACTTTTATTGGGAGACTTTTGCTCTATGACGTAAAATGTGTATTAAAGTCAGTACAATTTGGAGTTCATAAGTCAATAATAAAGCGAAATAGGGTAACATTTTCATTATATTGACTTCATGCCTTTTTAGTGATCGATAAAACCCTGATTATTAATCATTCATCAACAGCTATATCATAATTTAGAGTTTTCATAATCTGCAAAATTTACATGAATCTCCGGTACTCCATTAGTTTTTTTTTATTAATAACTACGGTGTTAAGAATGAAGTTCCTTTGTTTTTCATTTTTTCAAATGTTAGAAGTCAGTGACGGCCTTGCCCTGGGAGATTTTATTCTGTAACAGGAAAAATTGAATCCATAGAGAAAAAATATCCTAATAAAAGTTGCTTGTCTATGTCCCCTCTGTACACAGGTAAAATATTTCGGTGTTATTCATTAACACTCTGTATATTCAAATTGTCTGCTGATGTGTGCTTTGAATCTTTGGAATGTAATACATCTTAGAGCTCTCTTATCTTACTTTTACGAACAGAATCCAGATGCCCGGCTATCTGGGAATGTAATAAATGAACAATAATGTGTATCTGCCAGAAGTTGTCGGAATTGCAGAAACAGGAAGACAAAGAGGTAGTGATATGAAACGATAAATTTAGCAGCGAGTGGGCCTGGGCACGCGGAAGACACGCGCGACATCCAAACACTTTAACCTACTGCAATCCATTACACGGCAAATTCTACTGACACCATCTATCCTTCACCACCAAAGCTCGCTATTTCAGCTTCAAGCGTGAAATTCTCAAGTCGTTCTTGCCAGATCCCAATATGTTCTTCAATGAGCTTCTCTTATATAAACGCAGCTTCTGCCTGGATTCGTTCATAGTAGTCAATCTCCAAATCTAGCTGGTCTATACCCTTTGCAAACAAGGATGGCGTTTGGGGCCAGGTAGGTTCTTTCACCCGCGGGCACACTCACTTTTACAAACGCAGGGAATTAGGACCGACCGTAATTTCCGCCCCATGAGTCACCTAGTCTACTTCAATCAATCTTAGATTTTTTTAATAAGTTATGTCATTAGGTAGATTTCGAAGAAAAATCTACCTATTGCAATGGATGCCATGTCATGATTTTAGAAACATTCTTTCATATCTTTACGTTTCATGCCTCCCTAAGTGCGAAACCACCGCCTGTTCAAAAAAAAAAGTGATATTTATATATATATATATATATCTTTACACGCTAGCGGCCGTAATTTTGAAGATATTTGAACCAAATTTTATTATGTTATTTCTAGGCCCAATAGTTCGGACAAGTTCGTTAATGAGCAAAATTGGCCCAAGGAGGGAGTCGAGGAGGGGGTTGAAATTTTGAAAAGTTTATATCTCGGCCCCTATGAAGTAGGCCTATAGATGGAAACATTGTTTGAATAAATTAGAGTACTCCCTATGGAGTTCACAGTGACACCAACGATTCGGGGGTTTTGGGGCTACGAGTGCGGGTGGGAGGTTGGGGGAATGGAAATTAGAAATTTTTGAAACCACGTCTTGTGGGGTATCGTTGAAAAGCTCTTGATGAGCACTCTACAAATCAATAACTAGTTTCTCGATAGCGCTCATATAAGGCGAGATTTGAATGTTTGAAAAAGTGCTCTTTCCTCTTTTTTGCAGTTATTATTGCGGGTTGGTCATGCCAAGGCTAAAGAAGAAGAGTGCTACGCAGCGACAATAAATTAAACCAAAAGCACTTCGAAATCTACCTCAGCCTATAGGCTTGCCTAAAGGGATTTTTTTTATCTTAAAATGTTTGTTATAGCCTATATCAACTCTACACATAATACAAGAAAAATGACACCAAACAATGTATAATTTACTTTAATAGGAACATTTCTAACAAATGATGAAGTTTTATAGTGTCTTACTTATAGCGAAATAACATCGAAATTAACTTTTGTGCATAAATTTAATTCCTTTTACTAATAATATGTAGGCTAATCTCTGTATATATAAGAGGCTTTGTCCTGACTGACTGAATGAATGACTGACTGACGGAATGACTGACTGACTGACTGACTGACAGAGAATCAACGTACAGCCTAAACTATAATAGGTAGAGACTTGGAATTTTGACAGTACCTTCGTTTCATAATGTAGGTGCTCACTAAGAAAGGATTTTGAAAAATTATGATTTCAAATGCCAAAAATCTAATGTTTTTTAGTATACTTAATCCCTTTTTACACAGAATTATCAAATCCAAATAACAGTTGGCATGGCAACATATTGTTTCCAGCGGTCTCAGATGGGTTTGGAAATAATTGAAGTGGGACTTTGACAATTTAGAAAAGCTATCAATATAATTCATGTTATAAATAAATATTAAATTATGAAATCCACGATAATAATGCAGTCACATAACTTTCTCTACCCTGGACATAGAGAAAACAAAACGAGGTATGGTAATGTGTATATTATTATATTATATCGCAGGTTTTTGGAGAGAAAAGTATGAAAGTGATAATGCTTTCTGTTTAATTTCATCCCCAAAACGGTTCTATGGTAACATTAGAGTGAGAAATAAAATATTCCGCAAAACAATACAATTTTATGTTACCGGAATTTCTGTTTCTTCTTATTTGAACCTCTACCAGGCTTGCTGTGTACAAGTGATGGGATGCAAAATTCTACATCCTCTATTAGCCGTAAAAAGCTGTATCAAGCGTTTTCTGAGCTAATAGTTTGAGTGTGATAAGTCGTTCTTCCTCATTTCAAATTCTAAATACCTATGAAAGGACCTAGAATATTAAAATCAAAAGTCCTTCATAAATTAATTACGAATTACAAAATACAAAACCCGGGCGTCACCGGGGCCTTTTAAGCTAGTGGAACATAATCTGAGACTTCGAAAACAGGGGGCTTAGGAAAATATTTGGGCCTGAGAGAAGATGAAAATGGAGACTGGAGAAAACTGCATAACGACGAGCTTCATAACCTGTACTCATCACCGGATATAGTAAGGGTAATTAAATCACGGAGGATGAAATGGGCTGGACATGTTGCGCGCATGGGGGAGGGAAGACATATCCCAAAAATACTGACTGGGAGATCTGAAGGGAAAAGACCACTTGGAAGACCTAGACGTAGGCGGGAGGACAATATTAGGATTTAAGAGAAGTTGAGATGGATGGTTGGATGGAGTTAGCACAGAATAGGGTTGAATGACGGGTTCAGGTAAGAGCGGCAATGAACCTTCGCGTTCCATAAAATAGCTAATATTCCTTTAGCTTGCTGAGGAATTGTCTAATGCCATTGAGTAAGCAATAATATGTAATAATAATATGTAATATGTAGTATTGTTAACATTACAGGGAAATAAATTATATACCTACTATACCTAGAATTAAGGCGACAAAGGGTAAAGAAGAGTTCACATGAGATTTCTTAGGGTAGCGTGTTGAGGAAGCAAGCATCTGTCTTGAAATCCATGCTAACAGGCCTACAGTATTAACTGTGGTTACACATGTCGTGGTCTTGCGGTTTGTGGGTGACATTCCGCTGACCCCTTAATCACTCCAAGCCACAAGACAAGAAACGCACATCTCATATTAGCTCTAGTCAGAAACGTAGGCCTATGACTTATGCCCGGTTTCTATAAACTCGAGAATTACCTATGGGTAAATTATCCAATGGACAGAATTTACACAAGTATAACTTTTACAAACTCAAATAATTTAAAGGTAACAATCACATACACTTGTGGCGAGTTTCTAGAAAAATGTCCTCTGGGTAAATATGAAAATGACAGAAAAATTATCCTTAAAACTCGGGCTAGATCTTTCCAAGGGTAAATATTCTGGTTAATTTATCCTTTCATGGATGGCTGGATAAAAGTTAACCTCTCATAGGATCAATAACAATTTAAACACTGAGAATCAAAGCCTTCTGAATTAAATTAACTGTACAACTCCAAGGCCTTGCGCATTATATTATTGTGGGTGATTCTGGAACTAATTTGCCCACGGATAATTTACCCACAGGTATTTCACGAGTTTATAGAAACCGGGCATTAGGCGTTTTAAACTGCTTCTAACGTAAAACTGGAGCATCTCCCAACCAAATTTGTTGATTTTCTCACGAACAGCTGCAGGAGCATGGGGACGAGCATTGTCGTGAAGAAGTTTGACACCATCAGCATGAATATTTGGTCCCATGAAGAAATTCCTGACGGTAAACGCTTTGCGTCAGATGCAGACGTGAAAACAGCAGTCCGCAGATGGCTATACTCCAACCGAACGGACTTCTACGATGGGATAAATGTGTTGAGAAACTTGGCGACTATATAGAAAAATAGACAAAAGATGTCTCTTCATGTGTGCATTTGTTTGTAAAGGAAACTAAGTTATTAAACTTTTTGTAAAAAAAAAATTATCTTTCGATCCACCATCGTATATATCTCTATATATATAAAAGGCTTTGTCCTGACTGACTGACTGAATGACAGGAATCAACGTACAGCCTAAACTATAACAGGTAGAGACTTGGAATTTTGACAGTACCTTCGCTTCATAATGTAGGTGCTCACTAAGAAAGGATTTTGAAAAATTCTCATTCTAAATGCCAAAAATTAAATGTTTTTGAAAATACTTAATCCCTTTCTACATAGAATTATCAATTCCAAATCACAGAATATATTGTTGCCAAATGGTATATGGATGGGCTTGGAAAAAACAATTGAAATGCACTTTTGACAAATAAGAGAAGTTATCAAAATAATTCATGTTATAAATAAATATTACAGAATGAAATCCACTAAAATAATGGAATCACATAACTTTCTCTACCCTGGACATAGAGAAAACAAAACGAGGTATGGTAATGTGTATATTATTATATTATATCGCAGGTTTTTGGAGAGAAAAGTATGAAAGTGATAATGCTTTCTGTTTAATTTCATCCCCAAAACGGCTTTATGGTAACATAAGAGTGGGAAATTTCCCGCCTCGATATTACAATTTTATGTTACAGGAATTTCTGTTTCTTCTTATTTAAACCTCTACCAGGCTTGCTGTGCACTGTACAAGCGATGGGATGCAACATTCTAGATCCTCTATGAGCCATAAAAAACTATATCAAGCGTTTTCTGAGGGAATAGTTTGAGTGTAATAAGTCGTTCTTCCTATTTCAAATTATAAATCCCTATATAAGGACCTAGAATTTAAAATTGAAAATCCTTCATAAGCTAATTTCCAATTACAAAATACAAAACCCGGGCGACGCCGGGTCTTTTAAGCTAGTAGGCCTATATAGCCTATACTAACTTGTCCATCGGATAATTTACCCTTAGGTATTTTGCGACTTTATAGGATATACCTATAGGGGCAAACGTGCCTAATTTCGCAGTACCCCTAATTTCGCAGCATCTTTTTATTTTATTTACTGGAAAATCAGGAACAGTAATGGAAAAATAAAAAAGGAAGAAAATAGAAGAGAAGATGCCCTCTTTGATGAATTAGATGAAATATATCCACTACTGTTCCCAATTTCGCAATAAATAAAATAAAAAGTTACTGCGAAATTAGGCATGTTTTCTACTTATATATGTATGTGTGTATATATATAGTCTTTATTATAATACTGTACTACAATTTATTATTATTAAAAAAATTTGTTTTAAAAAAGAAGAAAAAACACAACAAAACTTACAATTTCTAGTACAAGATAATAGGTCTGAAGTCTGAACATGATATTGAGAAATACACCCGAATGAGCAAGACTGCTCGTGCATGGTTGCAGATCAGAGTGAAGAAAGAGGAGAGACAAATAACAGACTGAAAGAAAAAAAAAATAGTGGGATACAACTTAAGAAAAATGACAAAATGTTAAAAATAAGACTTATGAATCAAACATAAGAGTTAACATTTAAAATTGGAGACAATTTTTTACATA
The DNA here is from genome assembly GCA_964059195.1 of Ectobius pallidus. NCBI lineage: Eukaryota > Metazoa > Arthropoda > Insecta > Blattodea > Ectobiidae > Ectobius > Ectobius pallidus. Next base: position 177,690,743 of record CAXKWD010000005.1, read on the forward strand.
AGTTACCTATTAAATTTAGTAGCGTGGTACATGCTAATCATATAATTATAAAAGCGGGTACCAAAATTAATGCTATGTTTTAATCCTGCCGATGAGAGACATTTGGTTTCTGTTAGAGGTAGATTACTATTTCGTCTTGTAGATGGAAACGTTTTATTGAATAAAATGAGCTGCTTGCTTCAAGCTAGTTGCCATAGACACAGCATACCAATCAATCACTTTTGACAATGGTTCATATGATGGTAAAAATTATGGGTAACAGATAAACAACAGTTTGAACAAAACATCTAAACAATATTTACTATGTATTCTTATATATATATATATATATAGGCCTATGGTGGCGCAATATGCCCACTGAGTCAGCAATGAAGTTTTCTGCCATCTGATTTAAGGATGCTAATCACTGGATATGTGTTTTCCACGAAGTTCGTGAAAACATTTAAATAAAGAAAATGTGTACAAGTTGGTCCAAATTGAAAACTTTAAATTTTGTACAAGCATTAGCTATGTTTTTAGACAGGTTTTTTATTATTCTTTTCTCGAAAAGGCAGTTGTTTTCGCTAAACCACTGCATACAGCTTTGTCTAAAAATCTCCCGTGCGTTTATTGAAATTTGCAAGTTCAGAATGCAATGACCCCGGCTCGAAGCGTGAAGTTTAAAGTAACATTGGAGCGACAGCTGGTACTCTTGGTTTTTGTACAATGTTGTGTCTGGGCCCACACTAAGTTCCCCTGATTAAAATAAACTTAAATGTCATCATCAGTCTGTTACTCAAGGCTCTGTGGTCATGGTAACCGAATAACTCCTCATATAAGGAACAAACCCCTTTCTTCTAGCTCCTTATTTCCTACAAGTGGAAATCCAGTGGGTATTTCTATCCAGTGGGTATGAGTATACAAAATGCCCTCTTTCGTATGTTAAGAAAAAATTGAAGGAGGATATGCTAAATAAGTGGAATCTACAGTGGACAAACAGTTATAATGGACAATGGACAAAGACAGTGTTTTTTCCAACAGCCAAAGACAGACTAGACTCCAAGAATTACGAACCGAGTTTTATAATGACTCAATTTATGACAGAACATGGCAAATTCAAGTCTTATTTTAAACGCGTTAAAATTGATAATTCAAATGATACTTCATGCTCCTGTTTGAATCAAACAGTCAGCCATCTGTTATTTGAGTGCCCAGTGGTTGAACGACAGAGACACCTCTTAGAACTCCATTTTGATTTTTGCAACATAAGATTCGAACACAAATGTTCAAAAAACAGTGTTGTTTCACACAGTTCCAGAAATTTGTCAGTGACATTTTCAAGGTTTTGTAGAGATAAGTGTTACAGATTCATGGCAAAATTATTTCATATTTCTTGTATTGATTCGCAATAACATATTTTAGTATGTATTTTGTTAAACTATAGCCCTAGCATATATTTGTACAGTAGGGCTTTTTCTCGTTGGAGACACAATAATAATAATATTTCCTACAAGATGGCAAATTCCTGGGACATTCTTGACATTCAAGAACAAAGGTAACAAGGTAAACAAACAGTAAAACAAGGCAAAACAAATTCAGGAAAATTGGCCTATGGCCAGCAGCTAAATTATTTATTTAAAAAAAAAGTAAATTTGTTTGGCTAATATATTCATCAAGTACACAGGTAAGAAAATCTATGTAAATGAAAGAATAACATATCCCGATCTGCCTTCTTACCATTAAGTATTGCAGTTATGATTTTTAAGCATTATGGACAACTTTGAAAGGAATGGTAAGAAAATAAGAATGATTGTCTAGGCAAGTGTTGTTAATAGCCCATAGGACTGTTTTGATAAATACGCTATTTAGAGATTCATAATACTTTGATTTTTATGAGTTACTAGCTGAAAAGGCCCGGCGTCGCCCGGGCTTTATATTTTTTAATTTGAAATTAATTTATGGAGGACTTTCGATTTTGAAACTCTAGGTCCTTATATAATATGTATGTAGAACTTGAAATGAAGAAAAAGATTTATCACACTCAAACTATTCCATCAGAAAACGCTAGATAGCCTATAGCTTTTTATGGCTCATAGAGGATGTCGAATGCTGCATTCCGTTGCTTCTACACATCATGCCTGGGTGGGGTTGAAATAAGAAGAAACATAAATTTCATAAAATTGTATTTGGCTTGACGGAAAATTTTATTTCTCATTCTCATCTTACAACCGTTTAGGGGCTGAAATAAAAGAGAAATGTAGTATCAGTTTCATACTTTCCTCCCCTAAAACCCGGGTCATAATAAACTGCGAGCATAGGACTCAAAATGTTCCATCCCATGCTTAGGGCCTATGATAAATCTCAACTAATACAAAGCCTATGGATAACGTATAAGCGGAAAGGATTATTTACAGACTTCTCATAGGCCTATAGCATACTCACACACTTAAGTTATCCCTGCAATACGACTTCTTATTCTACATCAAAATGTGAAGTGAGAAAATATTTCTTATGTCGAGGGTAGAGAAAGTTATGTGACTACATCACACTGTGCTTTATTTTCGTGGATTTCAATTTCAGTGATTATTTTCGCCAATATATTACATCAATGGAATCATAATTCGTTAAAGTCCAGCATTAAATAGTCGCCAAGGCCCTATGTCATCACAGTAAACAATTCACTGTTGTCATGTGAACTAAACAGCATTTCTTTTTTTTTCAGTATAAAATTCTCAGAAATTGTATAATTTTCAAGGGAAGGAGTATTTTGTTTGAATTTTAATGTTGACCGCTATACTTCCCGGGCTTAACTGGGTATGTGTGCAAAATTCCGTGTAAATTGGTAAAGAAATGTAGATTTGTATAAGGAACAAACATACATACATACATACATACATACATATCCACAAACACACATTCGACTTTATATATTAGATGTTAAAATGATTCTTTGTCTGCAAACCATCTTAGACAGCTTGTCCTCTACTGAAAATTTGACAAAACTTTAACGATCATGGCTCTTGAAGACTATTGTGTCAATATGTTGGGAGTACTTGGACGTTACTTTTATTTTCCTTATAATTGTAAACCGCACGAACATTATTATTAATGCCCGGTTCCTATAAACTCGCCAAAAACCTACGGATAAATTATCAAATGGACAAGTTAGTTCTAGAATCATCCAGCAGAGCACTAATGATATAATGAGAAAAATACAAATATAACTTATATATACTGTATATGTATATTACCATGCCTATGTTTCGTATATATGTATGTGTATAGGTAGGGCCTATATAACTTATAGTGTGAGTGTTTGATCCCTATACAGGCCATGGAGGCCCAGAGGGTTCCAGGAGGTTAAGGCTCCCAGATTTTGGACATTCGGCACATGAAGGTGGTAAGGTCGTCAGCCGTACGCACCGGCCGCCTTTGCCAACAGGATTGCTCCAGATACTCATTTCTGTTAGAGGCTGAGTCGACCCCAGGGCCATAGTGCAACCAAAAGGATTAGGCCAATTGAAAAATCTCAACGGCCTCATCGGGAATCGAACCCGCGACCTTAGGGCTTATATATACCTGTATAATAATAATATATATTATAATATATTTAATATGCACAAATGTTAGATTAAAAATTAATACAGAAAAAAACTAAGTAGCCTATATGATCATGGAACGTCAAAATAATGCTCTAACTTACAAAATCTCTATATATATAAAAGGCTTTGTCCTGACTGACTGAATGACTGAATGACAGGAATCAACGTACAGCCTAAACTATAACAGGTAGAGACTTGGAATTTTGACAGTACCTTCGTTTCATAATGTAGGTGCTCACTAAGAAAGGATTTTGAAAAATTCAGATTCTAAATGCCAAAAATCAAATGTTTTTGAGAATACTTAATCCCTTCTTACACAGAATTATCGAATCCGAATCACATTTGACATTAAAACATATTGTTACCAGCGGGCCTTGGACAAAAAATGAAAGTAGAATAAATTTGACAAATGAGAGAAACAAATGAGAGAACTATCAATATCCACGAAAATAATGCAGTCACATAACTTTCTTTACCCTGGACATAGAGAAAACAATACGAGGTATGGTAATATATATATTATTATATCACAGAATGAAATTCACGAAAATAATGCAGTCACATTACTTCCTCTAGCCTGGAAATAGAGAAAACAATACGAGGTAAGGTAATATGTTTTGGGAAGAGATGTATGAAAGTGATATTGTATTTCTGTTTAATTTCATTCTGAAAACGGTTTTATGGTAACATGATAGTGAGAAACAAAATTTTCAGCCACGATAATACAATTTTATGTTACCGGAATTTCGGTTTCTTCTTATTAGAGCCCCTCCCGGGCTTACTGTGTACTGTACAAGCGATGGGATGCAAAATTCTACATATAGCCATAAAAGCTATTTCAAACATTTTCTTAGGGGATAGTTTGAGTGTGATAAGTCGTTCTTTCTACTTCAAATTATAAATACCTATATAGTCTAAGGACCTAGAATTTATAAATCTAAAGTCCTTCATAAGTTAATTTCCAATTACAAAATAAGAAACCCGGGCGACGCCGGGCCTTTTAAGCTAGTATTAGAATAGCCGGTAAATTGTTCGAACAAGTGGAAAAATTCAAATATCTGGGAGCAATAATTACAGACACAAATAATATTAAGGCAGAAGTTAAGTGTCGACTAAAATCAGGAAATGCCTGCTTTTATGCAGTTCAGAAACTCTTATCTTCTCGTCTTCTGTCCAGAAATCGAAAAATAAATATTTATAAGACAATTATCCTGCCGGTTGTATTATATCGATGTGAGACATGGAAAATATTTAGGCCTAAGAGAAATGAAAACGGAGACTGGAGAAAACTGCATAACGACGAGCTTCATAACCTGTACTCTTCAGCAGATATAAAAGGGTAATTAAATCACGGAGGATGAAATGAGCTGGACATGTTGCGCGCATTGGGGAGGAAAGACATCTCAAAAGCATTAAATTAGAGATCCGAAAGGAAAAGACCACTTGGCAGACCTAGACGTAGGTGGGAGGCCAATATTAGGATAGATTTAAGGGAAGTAGGATTTGGGAGGGATGGTTGGATGGAGTTAGCACAGAATAGGGTAGAATGGCAGGCTCAGGTAAGCGCAGCAATTAATAGTCATCTTAACGTGGAATCCATTTTATTGTGTTGAAGAGGTCCACCCGCTGTGCTAGTGTTCCCGACCCGTAAGAGTAAAATTGAACGGGAAAAAAATCCAAAGTAAATTCATCAAACATTTTCCCTGTGTTCTATGATCAAGAGAAAGCGACGCGACGATCTTAGAACAAATGCGAAATCGGTTGTTGGACCGGAGATATAGCCTATGGCTCACGTACTCCGGGGGTGGAAGGCGGGGCCAAAAAAAAAAAAAAAAAAAAAAAAAAAAAGTTCCCGACCCGGGTGTCAAAATGGCACCATCATCGCCATATCGGAAGAAAGTTAACTCTCTAAACACACTGACTCTGGTATTAAGGGAAGTCGGCCGCGGTGGTCTAGAGGTAGCGTGCCCGCCTCTAGATCCGCAGGGCGCGGGATCAAACCCGGCCGCGGTCGATGGATTTTTCAGTACGTAAAAATCCTGGGCACGGAGTCCTCCGGGAGGGATTTTAAGCTGGGGGTCCCGTGTCGTAGATTTACGGCACGTAAAAGAACTCCAAGCCTAAATTAGAGCCTCTGGACAAAATTTCTCGGCCCTTTCACGTCCAAGAAATACTTAGTTTCCAGAGGGGGGTTGCGAGGCGATGGGCTTACCACCTGTCCCTCTACCCTCTCTCGGAAAATAAGCATATCAAAATTAGTATAGGTAATGAAACCTCCATTGGAGGCCCCTTCGCCCCACCTGGGGATCATAGGGTACCAGATACAGATTAAAAGGGAACATCATGTAAAACCATTCTTCTATATTACCCCGATTTTCGAGCGGTGGAGTGAGACATGGTCGTCATGTTTTGGGACATACCATAAGATACCTACACCCTGCGTGCATGTATTGACATCCCCGAATGTGGGATAAGATGGAGTACAATGCTCTCGGCCGGGTTCCGGGTCCTTGCTAAAGCTAGACGTCTGGAATGCTAAGATGACGCACCTCCAAGTCGGATAACCTTGAAGATCGCGCGCGAACTGAGTCTGTCTGGCAGACGTCTACCTCCAGCTCCAGACATCTGCATTTGTTCTCAATCTCATCTCGCCTCACCTCCACTGCCATAGCAACCAGTGATAACACTCTGCTAAATCCTATTGTTGCATAATCTGTTATAACAAAGTGCCAGATGGAGTTAATACTTCAGAAACTATTGAGTGTTAGACCACGGTTTCTTGAGAAACTTTGATAACCATATGTGAAGGAATAATGCCCGGTTTCTATAAACTCGCGAAATACCTATGGTTAAATTATCCAATGGACAGAATTTACACAAAAATAACACCACACCAACACAAATAATTTAAAGATAGCAATCACATACACTTGTGGCGAGTTTCTAGATAAATGTCCTCTGTGTAAATATGAAAATGACAGAAAAAATGTTCCTACAAACTCGGGCTAGATCTTTCCAAGGGTAAATCGTCGGGTTAATTTATCCTTTCATGGATGGCTGGATAAAATTTAACCTCTCGTAAGATCAATAATAATTTAAACAGCCTTCTGAATTAAATTAACTCTACAACACCAAGGCCTTGCTCATTATATCATTGTGGGTGATTACGAACTAATTAGCCCATGGATAATTTACCCATAGCTATTTCACGAGTTTATAGAAACCGAGCATAAGTGTGATTATTCCTATCGCTAGCATGTCTAATTATTATTTGTCGAAGCCCAGTGTATTGCAACTTCCAAAGCCCTATGTGAACACTGCAAACAATATTGTTGTCATGAGAACTGAATTGCATTTGGTGAATTCAGTGCAATATTTTCAGAAATGAAGCCCCTAATTGGGCGTTACTCCAGTACCAGTCAACTGACTGGGTCCCCAATATCAATAGGCTTCATCCCATGGACGTTATATGTGGGTATACCACGTTTCACGAAAATCCAATAAACGTATTCGAGTTATCGCACGTATTGTTCTCATATTACAATCCTTGTTGTTGCTGTAAAAGGTTTTCTCAAAAGACACCGCTGACTGAATTCGTGTTGCCAATTCTCTCATTGCTCAATGTCATTGCCACGTAAGTGTTTTGCTGCATCTACATCTTCCCGCTCTGTTTACTAACACTGTGCAGTGTGGCAACTACTCCAAGCGGCGGCGACTTCTTTGATGTTAACTGTCAACGAATTGAGCGCGGCGATAATACAAACACTCGAACGGACAGACAGCGGACAGACATTTTCGCGTTCACCATTATAATCTTAGAAAGTACCCTTCTGGCACTTAATAATAATAATAATAATATAGCCAAACCACCTTATGGCGATATTTGTGAGGCCTAGCAGATTGTGAGGGTTATAGGCCAATACTCGTAGAACGGTATCATACTCGTTAGAAGGTGGGAAGAGGCAAAAAAAAAAAGGTGATTCAGCACATAGCTAAGGCGACTGTAAACCCATTTTCTTGACATTGTGTTTTAACTGCACATGTGCCCTTTTAAGTAGCAACCGAACTCAAAACATGTTTTTGCACTCGTAAGAGGGGATTTTACCTTGAATAACTCTATTTTCCATCCCGAGTTACTAAAATCCATGCCGCTACATCCCTTGAGGAACTAGATCTGCCAACCGGCCATTGCATTATCTATTATAGGCAGATTGCAGGATTGGGGGACATGTGGTCAGCATGCCGACTCTACCAGATCGGGGACACGTCCCCCGCGACAATAGGTGTCGTGCACATTGGCACAGGTGCTCATCGGCACAGTCGCATTTTCGTGCACATTGGCATAATATTTTTATCTTGCAATATTATCGTGCTCATTGCCACACAACCCGTTGGGGCTAGGGGTGGACATAGCCTCCTTCACCACGGCTCCAAGAAAGCACCCCTTAGCTACCGCGGCTAAGGAAAACGGCCGTTGATATCGTAGATAGGTTAAGTCAGTTTAGGTTAGGTTAGGTTAGGTTAGGTTAGGTTAGGTTAGGTTAGGTTAGGTTTGATTAGATTAGCTCTCATTCAATCAATCCATAAGTCTCATTCAATCGCAGGCAGATACTTTATGAATGATTTCTAAACAATAAAATTATAATAGTAATGTACACAGTATGTATCTATAATAATAAAATGAAGTGTTTGTCTTTCTATCCAGCAGTTACTGTGAACTCCATTGCATTCAATACGATAATGTAATTCCAACTTTGTCTCTATGTCCACTCCTACGAAGGGTGTGTGGCGATGAGCACGATGATATTGCAAGATAAAAATATTATGCCAATGTGCACGAAAATGCAACTGTGCCGATGAGCACCTGTACCAATATGCACGTAATAGACAATAGACAGATGAACTGAATAAAATGCCAAAGTCAATTCATCAAACATTTTCCCTGTGTTCTATGATCAAGAGAAGGCGACGCGACGATCTTAGAACAAATGCGAAATCGGTTGTTGGATCGGAGATATAGCCCATGGCTCAGGTAATCCGGGGGTGGAAGGCTGGGCCAAAAAAAAGCATGCCCCGACTCTCATGGCCGTTATTGATGGCTAGGAGAGGGCATATAACGACTATAAAATAGTGAAAAAATGTAAAATAAAAATGCAATTATGCCATAAAAATAATATAAAGATTATCAAAATTTAAAAAAATTACCAATAAATGTACAATTATTATTATTTATAATTAGTTTTTTAATAATGAATTGCTAAAAGCAATTTAGTGAATTACTGTGCCTTATATATGATTTTACAATATAAAATACGCTTATTTTGTCATTAAATAAATAGGCTAAGTAAATTTATACTACTTGGACACCCTTAGAAAAAAGAAATTCTTTCTTAACTAGCATGCTCATCAAATTGCCCCTAGCAAATATGTGCCATTTAAAAAGAAAGCTCCCCTCTATCTCCACTGAAACATGACCTAAAATGCCGAAAATTACCTAAAAATTGCCAAAAAATGACCTATCTCTTGAAAATGACAAAAAATGCACCGACAAATTGCTCTTATTTATGCCCGGTTTCTACAAACTAGTGAATTACCTATGGGTAAATTATCCATAGACAAATTAGTTCCATTTAACGTACAATGATATAATGAGCAAGGCCTTGGAGTTATACAGTTAATTTAATTCAGAAGGCTTTGATTCTCATTGTTTAAATATTACTATTGATCCTATGAAAGGTTAAATTTTATCCAGCCATCCATGAAAGGATAAATTAAACCGAAGATTTACCCTTGGAAAGATCTAGCCCGAGTTTGTAGCAACATTTTTTCTGTCATTTTATATTTACCCAGAGGACATTTATCTAGAAACTCGCCACAAGTGTATGTGATTGCTATCTTTAAATTATTTGTGTTGGTGTGGTGTTATTTTTGTGTAAATTTTGTCCATTGGATAATTTACCCATAGGTAATTCGCGAGTTTAATACTAGAAACCGGTCATTAATCAGTTATTTCATGATACACATTATTTGAGCAATCTTTTAACTTTCATGTAGAAAAGATGCAAGATCATCAAATGCCTTGGCCTAATAATAATAATAATAATAATAATAATAATAATAATAATAATAATAACAACAACAATCATCATCATCATCATGAGAGAGCAACAGCGGCGTCCTTGAGCGAGCTGCCTCATAACTCAAATAAATAATATGGCAGCCCAGACAAGGTTAAGATGTGGCTATTTTTAGCGGCCGAAACCTGAACAACACACTGAGAGATTTAGTGGGCTAGACTCGCATGTGAGCAAATTACCTCATCTTCCAGAATGCAACTGTTCATAATTATCTAAACTTGGGCGTAACTCAACAACTTATCGGATCTACAAGCATAACAAGGAGACATAGAGCTAAACTCTCCAGAGTGAGATGAGTAAGGCCCGGATTTTTAGGCTTTTATAAAAGGTATTTTAGCCTTTTATTTTCGGGGAATAGCCCTTTTTAGGCTTTAAACAAACTAGATAGATATATAAGAATTCATGAATCACAGATTATTATTGTCTCTGTCATAGGCGTAACCAGGCCGACCATATGGGGGGGGTTATAATATCCGCGGGGTCTGGGGGTATGGAATACCCCCTGGGGAGAAGGGGAGAAGGGGGTCCTCCCCCGGAAAATTAAAAAATTAAGGTGCAAAATAACGAGTTTTAAGCTTTCGGGGGTCCTCCCCCGAAAACTTTTAAAAAGTAAGACACAAAATAACGAGTCTCCCCCGGAAAATTTTAAAAATTGAAACGCAAAATAACGAGGTTTAAGCTTCCCACGCTTTATACTTGTATTAAGTAATTTATGGGCAGACTTAAAAAATTATACAATTTTCCTTTTTTTAATCAATGGGGGGGGGGGGGGTTCAAACCCCCAAACCTCGGTACGCCTATGGTCTCTGTTGGACAATACATGAGAATATTATAGAACAAAAATTCCTCCGACACTGGGACTTGAACCCAGGACCTTCGGCTATTCGCGTCAATGCTCTACCAACCGAGCTAAACCGGAGTTCAAATCACAGCGACAGATGGAACCTTCCTCCTATAAAAAAAACACACAATAAAAAGAAGTTATATAAACAGTGGAGCATACTGATAAAATCCAAAAGTCTGAATGATAAAAACACTTTTTTCTCCACTTACGTCACTTTTAATAACACAGGACTATTTTCGAGAGCCTTGTTCGCTCCCATCAATGGCTGGTGGTCGACCGGTCGACCACCAGCCGATGATGGGAGCGAACAAGGCTCTCGAAAATAGTCCTGTGTTATTAAAAGTGACGTAAGTGGAGAAAAAAGTGTTTTTATCTTCCTCCTATGATTGAATACTTACGTATATCTATCTAGAATGTTAACTGTACAATAACAGTGGGAGCCCGGTCACAAAAATCACTAATTAGTGTGCCTCGCAGTAGTCTACTTCATATGACATAACTTGTCTGTCAGTGAGGTAGACCATTAGGGCAATCAGTCAATTGATGCTTACGTGTCCAGTAACGAGCAGACGATTTTACCCGATAAAATAGCATCCTCGTATTATTAGATAAACGATCGTGATTGGTCTATATCCGAGGAATTGCTAAACGTTATTGGTCAATATCAAACACGCGGCGTATAAGTGGAATAGTCCACCAAAAAAGGTTTATTTGAATTTTGAACATTTGTTTATGCATATTACGCTGGATATTTTAAAAATTATTCATGCATACTTGCATGCACATTTTAGGTAGATTTCGAAGAAAAATCTATCTATTGCAATCTATACCATGTCATGATTTTCGAAAAATTCTTTCATATCTTTATGTTTCATGACTCCCTAAGTACAAAACCACCGCCCGTTCAAAAAAAAATGTGATATTTACATACATATATTTATATCTTTACACACTAGCGGCCGTAATTATTAAGATATTTGAACCAAATTTTATTAAGCTATTTCTAGGCCCAATAGTTCGGCCAAGTTCGTTAATGAGTAAAATTGGCCCAAGGGGGTGGTCGGGGGAGGGGGTTGAAATAATGAAAACTTTATATCTCGGCCCCAATGAAGTAGGCCTATAGAGGGAAACTTTGTTTTTAATAAATAAGAGTACTCCCTATGGAGTTCACAGTGACACCAACGATTCGGGGGTTTTGGGGGTACGAGTGGGGGGATGGAAATTCGAAACTTTTGAAACCACGTCTTGTGGGGTATCGTTGAAAAGCTCTTGATGAGTAGGCCTACTGTACAAATCAATAACTAATTTCTCGATAGCTCTCATATAAGGCGAGATTTGAATATTTGAAAAAGTGCTCTTTCCTCTTTTTTTGCAGTTATTATTGCGGGTTTGTCATGCCAAGGCTAAAGAAGAAGAGTGCTGCACAGCAACAATAAATTAAACCAAAAGCACTTCGAAATCTACCTCAGCCTGTAGGCTGCCTAAAGAGATTTGTATTATTTGATTATGCATACAAATCCGGGCTCTGATAATTATTGTTATTTTTGCAGTTGTTGCTATTGATATTGAATAACTCGGTTGTTGTGTCATACACATGTCTGAATGCTGGAATTGTCACGTCCGCCGGCCACACCCGCTCTCAGAGAATGGGTAAAATGAGAATTGCTGTTGTAGTTCAGGCTATAAACTGAAGTCTGTGTGTGATTTTATGGCGTCTGGACAGCCACCTGCCCAGTCAGGGTCAGTCGCCTACCTGCGATCTTTATAATTATTTCATTAAAAGCCGTCCGTCTAGCCTGTCTAGGCGAATCACTAGTGCAAAATATTGCTGTTCAGATAACTAAGTTTATTAGAAAATAATCTGATGTGAAACGCATAACTTCCTCTTCCCAGATAAAGTTTGCTTCTTAGTATAATATACTAGGAGGTGCCCGCGGCTTCGCCCACGATAATTAATTGAAAAATTAAAAATTTAGAGTATAATAATTTTTGAAGCATTATATATTGTCCACTGCTGTGGCTCAGGGGATGCGTCCAATTCTCTCACGCAGCGGGCCCGGGTTCGATTCCTGGTCGGGACAAGTTACCTAGGTGAAGTTTTTTCCGGGGTTTTCCCTCACCTATGAGACAAATGTCAGGTAACTTTAGGCCCTTGTGGTCCCCGGATATCATCTGGCCGTCATTATCATCTTCATCCTCATCCTCGCCTTGTTCTGAGTGAGTGTGTGTGTGAATGGTGTGTATCGTCCTATGTGTTCGTGTTGTCTCGGAGGTGGCCCCGGCATTGGGATGATCACTCATCCGGGGAGGCCCTCCATGTCCTTGTCTGGTCAAAAAAGTATGTATGTGATCCAAAGGTAATCCTTCTCCCGACAGGTCGCGGCCCTGTAAGGCCCGGGCGGCTTGGGTCGCTTAAATCCTAACAGGGAGAGGTAAAACTACGAAAAAGAAGAAGAAGAAGAAAGCATTATATTGATTAACACTTGCACGCGAATCATTCATAAACTAAGCCATTAATAATTAATGAAACAGCTAAGATTCCCGCTTTAGAGTAGGCCTACATTCCACGATATGAAAGCCCCGCCTGGGAAAACGATCTCAAATTCGATTATGCAGTTCCAAAGCTACCTGTTAACACTGATAATACGTATTGTTTCTCAACTGTTTGTTGACAGATGAATATGATGTGAATTTTATTTGATAAATTCAGTGTAATTTTCAGAAATTATATAATTTTTCAAGGGCAGGAGTTATTTTGTTTGGATTTTTATTGTCCGCGATACTGCCCGCGGCTTCGCCCGCCATTATTAATTGACTCCAGGATTTTTAAGCAATTTACACTGGCAGATTATAAAAAAAAATTGTGGTTTAGGGCTATGAAATTTGTAAGTAAAAATGAAATTAGAATATTTGTTCATTGTGTTCATTTCACTTAGGCCTTATATAATAAAGAAACGGTTTTCCTAATTTTGTACTCTTCGTGAAAGTTTAGACTGCGAGAGACTAACATCGCCGAGTATACCCGATGTTTCACGAAGTGGGCGAGCGAGTGAGCACACTATTTAGGGCCGTTGAATTGCAATTGAATTATGTATGGCATTCTCTTTATGTACAGTCGGTCAAATAAAAAACGTCGGGACTCGTATGCAGTTAAAATTAAAGTTTTCACGCATTAGTTCACAAGTTTCCTATAAAAACATTAAATACAGACCATTCTCGGAACATATGAGGCCATGCGACAGGAGGGAAAAAATGAAGAAGTAAGGGAAAAAATTGAACAACGCCAAAACCGCAACACACGATATTCGACTTAATGTATTGTCATAATTCATTTTGCTTTGTGTCATCGCCACATACAAATGCTAACGTGAGAGAAAGTGTGGTTAGGGCTGTAATTGACCTGCATTTTTCGGTCTCTGAACCAGCGAGAAGGTTCCATATTTATGAAAAGAAGCTCAGAGGTGGGAACGTTACTATAATGCGACCGGAAGTTTTCATAGCAAACGTTGATCTGGCCGGACGCGTATTTCGATGCTAAGATTGGTTGCTGAGCGTAAGTTATTGATTTTGCACTACAAGTACCGGTATTATAAAATAAAATCTTTAAAAAATGCTCCTTGAATAAACATATTCCTCGCGAATCTATTAATTATTAATATCATAAAAATTTGCAACCAAGAATATGGCGGATTTTAGGCATATAGCCACAGCCTTCTATACATGTTTGTTTTGGAACAAAACTGACTAAATAATCAAGAAAATACATGGATAGACAAGAGGCGTGTGTGAACCTAACCTTAAGTCTTCCTGTACATGCGCATATGCTCGTTCGTGATACTTAATCAAATACCGCCCGACGTTTTTTATTTGACCGACTGTACATTGGTTGTAAATTGTTACCAAATCGCATCCTCGAAGGATACACAACCTAAATAAAATCTTGTTATTGCACTTTCTTTACTCTAAGCATGGCCGGGGAGGTACCGGGGATCGAACCCAGGCCGATGGATTTGTAGTCAACGACGCTAACCACAAGACCACGCCGGCGGTCGAAGAGATTTATAAGAATGATAAATTCAATCTTATGGAGTAAAAATATTTTACATAGAACTAAAAGATTAATATATCAGGCATTATTCCAAAGTACAACATTATATGGCGATGAAATTTGGACCATAAGTAGACAACAAGCAAACAAATTAATGGTATTAGAAATGGATTTTTGGAGACGTTCAGCAAGAAAATCCAGGAAAGAAAGAATTCGGAATAATATAATAAGGGAAATAAGCCTAATGCAAGTTGAAAAGAATATTTTGGAAATTGTAGAAGAAAGACGCTTGAGATGGTATGGACATGTACTCAGAATGACAGAGGATAGAATACCCAATATAATTTTGGATTGGAAAGTAGAAGGACAATGAAGAAGAGGGAAGTCCAAAGAGTGCTGGATGGATGGGGTGAAAAGGAGTATGGAGAGAAGAGGATTAAATGAAGAAGATGCTGTGGACAGGGACTTAAGGAGGCAGAAGATTGTTGTGGGATGAAGGAAAACCATTGTATTGTGGAATATTCCTTAATAAATAAAATAATAATAATTCATTATAATGAAATGTATAGTCAGCCATTTGTTAACGTCATATTCTCACAGCCACCTGAATCGCTGAACAACAATGAACCGTACTAATACGAAATGCGGTATAGATGCATTATATATGAGTAGCTTTTTGTAAACAATAATTAATACGAAATAGTTTTAATGCAAAGCTTGTGAAAGAATGAATGATAATCCCGGAGAAATTTCAATCCAAGCCAGAAACATTGTATTCGAGCTGCTGCCAGTAAAATCTCGGCAGCATTAAACTAACATTGTAAGAGAAGGAATGTATTATAGCATTTGAATACTGGTGCATCCAGGGTAAGCAATGTTTCTCTTGTGAACCAAAATGTAAAAAATTGTTGGCTTATATTTGTTGTTATTTGATGAAACGGACTACCGTGTTTTGCGAAAAACCCTGGTAAAGTTTCTGATTATCATAAAGAAATTTGTTTTATGAGAAGAGGGTTAAGTGAAGAAGATGCTATGGACAGGGACTTATAAAGGCAGAATAATGTTGTGGGATGAAGGAAAACTATTGTTTTATGGAATATTCCTTACAAATATTATTATTATTATTATTATTATTATTATTATTATTATTATTATTATTATTATTATTCAGCAAGAAAATCCAGGAAAGAAAAAGTTAGGAATAATAGAATAAGGGAAATAATGCAAGTTGAAAAGAATATTTTAGAAATTGTAGAAGAAAGACACTTGAGATGGTATGGACATGTTCTCAGAATGACAGAGGATAAAATACCCAAGAGAATTTTGGATTGGAAAGTAGAAGGAAAATGAAGAAGAGGGAAGCCCAAAGAGTGCTGGATGTACGGGGTGAAAAGGAGTATGGAGAGAAGAGGGTTAAGTGAAGAAGATGCTTTGGACAGGGACTTATAAAGGCAGAAGAATGTTGTGGGATGAAGGAAAACTATTGTATTATGGAATATTCCTTACAAATATTATTATTATTATGATTACGATTATGATTATTATGATTATTATTATTATTATTATTATTATTATTATTATTATTATTATTATTATTATTATTATTATTCAGCAAGAAAATCCAGGAAAGAAAAAGTTAGGAATAATAGAATGAGGGAAATAATGCAAGTTGAAAAGAATATTTTAGAAATTGTAGAAGAAAGACACTTGAGATGGTATGGACATGTTCTCAGAATGACAGAGGATAAGAGAATTTTGGATTGGAAAGTAGAAGGAAAATGAAGAAGAGGGAAGCCCAAAGAGTGCTGGATGTACGGGGTGAAAAGGAGTATGGAGAGAAGAGGGTTAAGTGAAGAAGATGCTTTGGACAGGGACTTATGGAGGCAGAAGATTGTTGTGGAATAAAGGAAATCCATTGTATTATGGAATATTCCTTACAAATATTATTATTATTATTATTATTATTATTATTATTATTATTATTATTATTATTATTATTATTATTATTATTATTATTATTATTATTATTATTCAGCAAGAAAATCCAGGAAAGAAAAATATCGGAATAATAGAATAAGGAAAATAATGCAAGTTGAAAAGAATATTTTGGAAATTGTAGAAGAAAGACGCTTGAGATGGTATGGACATGTACTCAATGATAGAGGATAGAATACCCAAGAAAATTTTGGATTGGAAAGTAGAAGGAAAATGAAGAAGAGGGAAACCCAACGAGTGCTGGATAGATGGGGTGAAAAGGAGTATTGGGAGAAGAGGGTTAAGTGAAGAAGATGCTATGGACAGGGACTTATGGAGACAGAAGATTGTTGTGGAATAAAGGAAAATCATTGTATTGTGGAATATTCCTTAATAAAAATTATTATTATTATTTTTTTTATTATTATTATTATTATTATTATTATTATTATTATTATTATTATATGCTATTTGTTTCGTGTGGATTCCATTAGGAAGACTGTCAAGATACAATGTTGCAAAGGAAAGGAAGACTTTGCACGCCATTTTAATCTGAGATAAACACTGCTATTAAGCTATCACTGTTACTTTCCCAGAACGTGACCCTGGACTTGTTACGTCATTTGGCGGTTGCGCAGGTTTCAAACTTATTACACAGAATACGCTTTTCTTCAACACTCTAAAAAAAATTACTTCCTCTGCCCAAATAAAACTTTTTGTCTCTTAGTATGACGTTCTCTTCATGTAAATTGGTTGTAAAAATAAAGACAATGTCGTGTTGATAAATTTCATGTTTCTTTTTTTCCTACGAGGGATATAAATCTGTTGTACAGTGTTTTAAAAACAATTTCACCTTTCCCTCCAATTTGGTTTTTATAAAATAAGCTTTACAGCTTTGTCATTCCTAAAATTTTTAGTTGTCAATATTATAAAACATTACTAAAGTCTATAGTTATCTCTATATATAGCCTATATATAAAAGGCTTTGTTCTGACTGACTGACTGACAGGAATCAACGTAGAGCCTAAACTATAACAGGTAGAGACTTGGAATTTTGACAGTACCTTCGTTTCATAATGTAGGTGCTAATGTAGGTTTGGAAAAAAAAAAATGAAATGCAAGTTTGACAAATAAGAGAAGTTGTCAATATAATTCATGTTATAAAATCAGAATGAAATCCACGAAAATAATGCAGTTACATAACTTTCTCTACCCTGGGCATAGAGAAAACAAAACGAGGTATGGTAATGTGTATATTATTATATCGCAGGTTTTTGGAGAGAGAAGTATGGAAGTGATATTGCTTTCTGTTTAATTTCATCCCCAAAACAGTTTTATGGTAACATGAGAGTGGGAAATAAAATTTTCCGCCTCGATATTACAATTTTATCTTACAGGAATTTCTCTACCAGGCTTGCTGTGCACTGTACAAGTGATGGGATGCAAAATTCTACATCTTCTATGAGCCATAAAAAACTATATCAAGCGTTTTCTGGGGGAATAGTTTGAGTGTGATAAGTCGTTCTTCCTATTTAAAATTATAAATACCTATATAAGGACCTAGAATTTAAAAATCGAAAATCCTTCATAAGTTAATTTCCAATTACAAAATAAAAAACCCGGGCGACGCCGGGTCTTTTAAGCTAGTCAATATTATAAAATCATAAAAATTTTTATTCAGTAGGATGGACTCGTATATTTCGGCTTAATCCGCCATCTTCAGGTCCTTTTTCCTTATCCCAGACGGTCTTATTCTAAACTTTGATCCATTTCAACTGATCAGTTGAAAAGGATCAAAGTTTAGAATAAGACCGTCCAACTGATCAATTGAAATGGATCAAAGTTTAGAATAAGACCGTCCAACTGATGAGTTGAAATGGATCAAAGTTTAGAATAAGACCGTCCAACTGATGAGTTGAAATGGATCAAAGTTTAGAATAAGACCGTCTGGGATAAAGAAGAAGGGCCTGAAGATGGCGGATTAAGCCGAAATATATAATCCATCCTACTGAATAACAATTTTAAAGATTTTATAATATTCACAACTATAGATTTTAGTAATGTTTTATATTAGGCCTATTGACAACTACAAATCAGCTACTAAGCTGATTTTATAAAAGAAAATTCGAGGGAAAGAGTGGATTTTTTAAAAAAAAACACTATACAAAAGATTAAAAAAAGGAAAATTGTATAATTTTTAAAGTCTGCCCATAGTAATAATAATAATAATAATAATAATAATAATAATAATAATAATAATTTTATTATAACCATTAGGCATTCATTGAATACAATAGATCATGTCATGTCATACATATATAATATAGTATACATAATGTATAAAGATAGTAAAATATAATACATAACTAAAAATAATAAGCCTCAG
This sequence comes from Ectobius pallidus, assembly GCA_964059195.1. NCBI lineage: Eukaryota > Metazoa > Arthropoda > Insecta > Blattodea > Ectobiidae > Ectobius > Ectobius pallidus. The sequence goes on from CAXKWD010000005.1 coordinate 177,709,713, forward strand.
TATTGACTTGTCATCAGAACATTTACCCCAATATCAGAATCAAAACATTAAAATGGTCAAAGTATTAAGGAAAGATAATTTTAAAATGATAAAGTACACTATAAAAACCAAATTCAATAAACTCAAGTTCATAGTCAAAGTTCATAAAAACCCAGATGTGTAAAAATAATAAGTTAGTATTAAATATTATCACCAAATGTTTAAGTGGCAAAATGACTAAAAATCTATACAAATTGAGCTTCTTCATACTCGTCAATTGAATAAAATGGATTCGTAATCAGCCACTTGTTGAGTCTTTTCTTAAAAACATTTAGTTGAAGTTCTTTTAATCCCCTTGGTAATCAGTTATATAATCTGAGACCCATAACCTTATAATATTTTATTGATTTTTGTAATCGATGGTATGGAATATCAAATTTATCTCTGTTTCTCGTGTTGTGGTCGTGTATTTCATTTCTACTGGTGAATGTATGTTCATTTTCTTTAACAAATAGCAGAACGTCATACAGGTACAGGTTTATAACAGTGAGGATTCTCATCTTCTTGAATAGAGGCTTACAGTGCTCAGTTTTGTTTGAATTACTCAGTAGCCTAATTGCTTTCTTTTGTAATATTAGTACATCATTAATACCTGTTCCATTCCCCCAGAGTATCAATCCATATTTCAATATGCTTTGAAAAAAAGCAAAATATGCGGTTCGTATGTAGTCTGTTTTAACATAAATTACTTAATACGAGTGTAAAGCGTGGGAAGCTTAAAACTCGTTATTTTGCGTCTTAATTTTTAAAATTTTCCGGGGGAGGACCCCCGGAAGCTTAAAACTCGTTATTTTGCATCTTAATTTTTAAAATTTTCCGGGGGATAACCCTCCCCATATGGTCGGCCTGGTTACGCCTATGCACTGAAGCAATACTTCGTAAGCAAAGGTGGCCCATTAGTTGATATAATATGTGTTGTTTTTTGACCCTCTGAATATTTAAATGAATAAATAAAATAAATAAAAAATACCTAACACAAACACAAAATCTTGTTTTCATCTAGTTTTCGCTCTTGAGATAGGCAATTCACAGACAGACACACCGACATACATGTTTCTAAAAATGTATTTTTGGATTCAGAGAAACTTAAAAACGTGTAGACTATTTATGTTAAACACTCAACTTCAAATTCCGGAGTCGAACACAAGAAGTTACTTCCTCTACCTAGGCCTACACACTTAGGCTATAACAAAGTCCCAGATGGAGTTATTAGGCCGTATTTCAGGAACTATTGAGTTTTAGACCACTGTTTCTTGGGAAAGTTTATAAGCATAAGTGAAGGAATAAGTGGGATAATTCCTAACGCTCGTATGTATAACTACTAGGAGGTGCCCGTGGCTTCGCCACGATAATTCTTTTAAAAATTAAAAATTAAGAGTATAATAATCATTAAAGCATTATATTTATTAACACTTGCACGCGAATCATTCATAAACTAAGCCATTAATAATTAATGAAACAGCTAAAATTCCTGCTTTAGAGTACATTCCACGACATGAAAGCGCCCCCTGGGAAAACTATATCAGAATCGATTATGCAGTTCCAAAGAACCTGTGAACACAAAATAGGTATTGTTTTTCAGCTGTTTATTGACATGAATATGATGTGAATTTTATTTTATCAATTCAGTGTAATTTTCAGAAATTATATAATGTTTCAAGGGAAGGAATGGTTTGTTTGGATTATTATTATCAGCGATATTTCAAGAGATAAAACCATCAATATTTTACAGCTGTTGCCCCCGGCTTCGCCCGCCATTATTCATTGACTCCAGGATTTTTAAGAAAATTACACTGGTAGATTATTAAAAATGTTTGTGGTTCAGAGCTATGAAAATTGTAAGTAAAAATAAAATTAGAATATTTGTTCATTGTGTTCATTTCACTTAGGCCTTATATAATAAAGAAACGGTTTTCCTTCCTAATTTTGTAGTCGTCATGAAAGTTTAGACTGCGAAAGACGAACATCGCCGAGTATACCCGATGTCTCACGAAGCGGGCGAGCAAGCACGCTATTTAGGGTCGTTGAATTGAATAAGAGTAGATTTGTCAAATCCCAGTGTATTGCAACCTCCAAACCCGTATAGGAGCGCTACAAATAATATTATCATGAGAACTGAATTGCATTTGATGAACGTCCATGGGACAAACCTATTGATTTTGAACCAGATCGGTTGACCGGTACCGGAGTAATGCCTACCTACTTTCTGAAAATATTGCACTGAATTCATCAAATGCAATTCAGTTCTCATGACAACAATATTGTTTGCAGTGTTCACGTAGGGCTTTGGAAGTTGCAATACACTGGGCTTCGACAAATAATTAGACAAGCTAGCGATAGAAATTATCCCACTTATTCCTTCACATATGCTCATAAAACTTTTCAAGAAATTTCTTAAACATGGCCTATTAACTCCATCTGGCACTTTGTTATATCAGTTTATCTGATTTTATTAAATCTCATTATTTGCAGTAACTTACATGAATTTCGGTTCAGTGCGTTATGTATAAAGAGTTTGACAATTGGCAAAAAAAACTAATTTTCTAAAAAATACGCTATCGATTGTATGGTTTATTTAGAAAACCAGTCCATTGTTTTTGAATCCCATAAAAACGCAGCTTATTCTTTTAGTGATTTTTTAAGGCTTCGGCAAGAGTAATAGAATATGAAATGGTTACATGATGTGAACAGAAGAAAGACATACGAACATAGCTTAAAGGAACGCACAGATGAAACTGACGTTATTTCTTGTGTTTTTATTTCTTATCTTTAAAAGAATTTCTGAAGTTTCCTTCTGGAAACCAGTTTATATTGTTTAGTAGCCCTTTATGTTTACACACACCTCCACGAAAAATGCATAATCGTGTTTTAAAGATGTCTACCAGTAAAATGACAAACGTCGAATCCGGTAGACTGTTTTGTAATTTTTCTTAGTAGAATAAATATCATAAGTTATATCAAATAAATATCATATTGCATGATTGTAAAAAGAAAATGTGTTCTTTGTTCAGAAATCTGAGCTCTAAATCTTTTGTTGGCCTGAAACGATAAGTATTCGTGCAATTTCATAGCAGTAGTAGATAGAATAATATATAGAGTTCTATGAAACCGGGTCCGTATGTATCAGAGAATCCTGGGATGGAACGGTATACAAAAGTGATCGCGGAACGGGATAGCTTGTCTGCTGATGTGTCAGGAAATCGGCAGAAGTGATGTGTCAGCAGTAGCTATTAAGTGACTAAATTTCAACAGAAGGTGTGATGGGAGATAAACAGGAGACCAGTAGCAGATGTGAATAGCAGATGAGATGGACGGGAGATCAGCAGGAGCCGTGGCGGGAGATGAAGCCTCGGCTCCCCAGAAGACCTCGCCTAGCCGTCCCTGCTCAGCCTCTGGTAACGCCTATCTGTACCCAACCAGTCAGATTCCCAATAACGTTTCGTCCACTGTATTTAGGTTCCTAGTAACCTTTTGTGCACTATGACTGTTGTCTCCAATATATAATATAGCAAACATGCCTAATTTCGCAGTACCCCTTATTTCGCAGTATCTTTTTATTTTATTTATTGCAAAATTGGGAACAGTAGTGGAAATATTTCATCTTATTCATCAAAGAGGGCATCTTCTCTTCTACTTTATACGTTTTCTTTTCCGTTACTGCTCCTGATTTTGCAGTAAATAAAATAAAAAGATACTACAAGACAAATGCACAATAAACATGAATTAAAATGAACTATGAACACTTGGCGGAGATTCTCAAATAAAAACGATTGTCTGTTGTCTGAAAGTAACGATTTGTACATGAAAAAGCTCCTCTCTACCTCTACTGAAGCATGATTTAAGAATGCCGAAAATGACCTAAAAATTGCCAAAATATATATATATAAGTTATATATATATCTACCTTTTGAAAATAACGAAAAATGCAAAATAAAGAATAGGCTAATGCAAAAAAAAAATTGCCCTTATTTAATAAATTATTTCATGATACACATTTCTACAGGCCTATATTCAAGCTATCTTTTAACCTTTATATAAAAAAGATGCAAAATCATCAAATGCCTTGCCCTAATCATTACTTTACATGTGTCTATATAATTTTCTCACTCATACGTAGCCTATATAGCTTAGCTTACATAAGGCCAGTGTGAAAGAATTAGACCTATCATTCCAACCCAAACGATTACCCTTTTCCGTATGTTTTTAGTTACAAACAGAGCATGCTTGATTATACAACAAGCAACCAGCAGGATTGTTGTGCTATTTCTTAATTATGAATTACGCTGAGTTTTTTGTAAACTGTTTTATTATTTTGTTGTTTGAATATATGATTTAAATAAAACATCTAGCGGTTAAGTAAATAATTGCGGGCGAAGCCGTGGGGAAAATTCTACGCAAAAATAGACCGATTATAGAAAAAAAAAAGCGACTAGTAGTACGAGGGGTATTCCGAAAGTAAGTTTCGTCAGTTTGTCACACGGGCACTTTATTGACCCAAAAGCAATACAGCATGGCAGCATGAACTATACACCGCGCACTATTTTTCGACATAGTCGCCAGCGACATTGAGACATCTGTCGTAGCGTGCGATCAGTTTGAAGAACCCACTGTGGTAAAACTCGGTGCCCTGCGATGCGCACAACCTGCTCCACCTCAGCTTCCTGACATTACTAAAGGTTCCATACAGACCATTTTGAGTGACAAATTTATGTTCCATAAGGTTTGTGCGAGATGGGCTCGTGGAGGCCGCACTTTGCGGGGACGGAAATCGGGAGATCAATTTCAAACAGCTCTATCTCGGACAATAAAAGGTTCAGCGGCTGCAGCAATGGCTCGTTTGAAAGAGGGGAGATAGCGGTACATGGCAGTGGCGCCAAATCTCTCGTGCCATCGTGAGCGGTACACTAATACCCGCGGGCACGCCAGTCTGCTGCGACTCGCTCTTCTACGGCGCAGTGCGCCTGCGTCATGCCTCCTCCGCTGACGCCACTTCCGTCGTGGAACCAGCCACGGGTGGGGATTAGTCTGGCGTTTGTTTGGTTCCCCTGGTGAACACGCCGCTCCTGCCATACATTGACGAAACTTACTTTCGGAATACCCCTCGTAGTAATAGTCCATCAGGTCGAGGACGACCCCTGGTGATCCGAAAGGATTTCCAAAACAGTGAGGTTGCCAGCCGTGTCTATTCGAAATGTCTTTTCCTGTTTTTGACATTCATGTCCACCAAGTTCTTCCATCGAACCCGGTCCTTCACTACAGTTAAAATTTCTTCCCAACCTAGGTTAGTTGCTTTACTAATCTCTGTATGCCATCTTGTTCTTCTCCTACCCCTACCACGCTTCCTACCCCTACCACGCTTGCCGTCCACTATACCAAGCATAAAAAGCGACTTCTTCTTCTTCTTCTTCTTCTGCCTATCCATTAATGGATGTTGGCGACCACATGATGCATCTTCATTCTATGAACCACAGTATGTAATAGTTGATCTACCCTTGGTAATCCTGTCCACTGCTTAATGTTATCCAGCCAAGATATTCTTTTTCGCCCTCTTCTTCTTTTACCTTCTATTTTCCCTTCAATTATCAACTGTAGAAGCATATATTTAGTATTCCGTAATAGATGTCCTAAGTATGCAGTTTTTCTTCTTTTAAAAATTCTTAGTATTTCTCTTTGTTTGTGTAGCCGTTGCAATATTTCGGTATTAGTTATTCTTGCTGTCCATGGAATTTTAAGCATTCTACGGTAGATCCACATTTCAAAGGCCTCGATCTTTTTTGCTGTTGTTGTATTCAGTGTCCATCCTTCAGAACCATACAGAAGTATAGACCAGATGTAACATATTAAAAATCGAAAAGAGACTATCGACCCTTAAATAAGCAAAATTCAATTTCTCACATAATTTATAAACCCATGCCGGACTGCATAGAAAACAATTAACACAGTGATTACTTTATTTCTTTTATGTTATTTTGAATCGTAAATCTCTCCGTCTATGCAAAGTTCCATTTTACGGGCTGGGCTGTAAAAAAAATTGTAAAAACCTGTTGAGGGTAAATAAAAAGGTGCTAGCTCGTTATAGAGATTAAACTTATAATAGACTATAGAGAATATCCCTAGATGTCACTGTCGTTCCCTTCCCTTTTGTAAGTGTAAAACAACTAAAGTGTCCCCTATTACAAGCCATGGAGGCCCAGAGGGTTCGAGGAGGTTGAGGCTCCAAGGATTTAGAAATTTGGAACGTGAAGGTGGTAAGGCTGTGAGCCTTACGCATTAGTCGCGTTTACCTCCAAGATTCGACCTGGTATTCATTTCTCTTAGAGGCTGAGTCGACCCTCGAGCCATATTGTCACCAGAAGGCTCAGGCCTATTGAAAAACTCAAACGACCTCATCGGTTTGCGAACTCGCGACCTTCCGGTTTGTAACGAAGCGCCTCATCCACTACGCTTCGGCGTATCCTTTTTTCCTTTAGTAGAAATTAATTATTATTGATTTCCTTCATTTTCTGTCTCTTTACCTTAGTTTTACCTGTCCCTTTTAGCAACATTTAAGCGACCAAAGCCGCCCGGGCCTTACAAGGCCGCGACCTGTCGGGAGAGGGATTATCTATGGATCACATACGTACTTTTTTGACCAGACAAGGACATGGAGGGCCTCCGCGGAAGAGTGATCAGCATTTCCTTCATTTTAACCACTACAAATAAGTTACTATTATTCCTACTTACTAATATCGTGTAAACTTAGTAGTAGTAGTAAGTATTCTGCCTTCCGGCAGGTTTTCAAACTTGGTACGCGAATTTTGTTTTCCAAAACTGTCTATCCTCTGCTTCCTCCTTCAGCATCCAATATTTCCGCTTTTCCCTTAAATCGTCCAACAGCTGAATTCTTCTTCTTCCAAGTCCAGTTGTACCCTCCAGGCTTCCTTCTACGACATCATGTAATAAGCAGTTCCTTCTGAGAATGTGTCCAACCCAGTTTGCTTTCCTCTGACGAATTGTGTGTATGATTGACTTCTTCTCACCCACTCTACTCAGAACCTCTTCGTTTGTCACCATGTCCATCCACTTTATATTTTCTATCTGTCTCCAGCACCACATTTCAAAACTTTCTAAATATTTCATCTCTAATTTCCTCAAAGTCCATGTCTCTGATCCATACAAAGCAATACTCCAAATATAAAGCAATACTCCAAATATAATACTCCAAATATATACAGATCTTTACAAACAGATCACAATTCAATACAGGCAGATATTTCTGGTATGTTAAACTGTTTCAAACAAATTATTGCCGAGCAAAAGAGCTTGGAATCCGCTATATACGAAATTACCTTTTTTTCTAAACATAATTTAGAATTTCCGAATTCTAGAATTTCCGAATTTTCTAAACATAAATTTTCTAAACATTGCTATTTTAAGCACAAGCTAACTGAAATTATTTTCCTCTCAAATTTACGATTCAAAATAACAAAAATAACAATAACTTCATCTATGTAAAGTTCAATTTTACAGGGTTTATCTTTAAGGGTGAAGAAATAGGTGCCAGCACGTTATAGCGATTATTGAGGTTAACACCAGATGTCACTGTTGTTCTCTTCCCTTTCGTACAAATAAATAAAATCAGGTAAACTGATGTAACCAAGTGCCAGTATGTTTTTGTTTAAACAGTTATGACTGCAATTATGATATGCAGAATATGTTTTTTTTTTAAATTGATTTCCAAGTTAAGCTCCAGATTTATTCATTAAGCAGGGCTTACGGAAGAACAAAGGTCTAGTTTTTTTTTTTAATGAGATTAAAATCTTCCAGCATCACCTGAACTGTACAGATATGTGATATCATGACAATCACACACTCACATAAAAATGTCAAAAAAAATTCAAATTGGCCGGTTTCGGGTTTTGAACCATGGACTCCAGAATGTGAGGCCAAAGCGTTACCATCTCGGCCACCGGGGTCATTTTAACGGTCTAGTTGGATAAGCGCTTGTAAATCGATAGTGTTTTTTGTCATAGCTACCTGTATTTTAATTTCCAAGGCCTTATAAGATAACAGTAAAACAATAGGCAGTGTTGTCAATATAATTGATTTTCATTTTTTTTATAAATTCTTTCGAATACGTATATTACCATAAAATAGGCACTAAATTGAGCATTACTCCGAAACAGGTCAACCGATTTTATCTATTATAAATAGACGTCTTCCCATGGACATTATAAATGCGTATACGAAGTTTCATAAATATACGATAAAGCGTATTTGAGTTATTGCGCCTTTAAAGTAGACATTAAATTGGGGTTTACTCCGGTACCGGTCAACAGATTAGGTTCAAATTCAATAGGGCACTTCTTATGGACGTCATAAATGGGTATACCAAGTTTCATGGAAATCCGATACAGAAAGGCGCCATAATCTATTAAAATAGGCACTAAATTGGGCATTACTCCGGTACCGGTGAACCGATTTGGTTCAATATCAATAGGGTTCTTCCCATGGACATTATAAATGTGTTTTCCAAGTTTCATGAAAATCCGAAAAAGCGTATTTGAGTTATGGTGCGTACAGACACACGGACAGACGGACAGACAGACGGACAGACATTTTTTCGTCCACCACACAATCTCATAAAGTACCATACTGGCACTTAATAATTATGCATTTCCTTTATTTTAACTACTACAAATACTACGAGGCGCGTTTACAGAAGAAAAAAAATCATGGCCATATATATTGCAACAGATACAGCAAATGTTCAGCTATTTTTCAACATATTCACTACCGGAATTGAAACATTTGTCATACCGTGGAACCAAATTTTGAATACCTGTATCGTACAAGTCTGCCACCAGGGATTTGAACCATTGTGTGACAAACATCTCTTCCTCTCTGTCATTTTCTGTCATTTTCTGTAATTCGCTGTCATTTCTTGAGGTGTAGGAAAAGATGGAAATGACTGGGAGCGAGGTCCGAGCTGTAGGGTAAATTTTTAAACACCTCCCATTCGAACTTCTGCAGGAGACTTGCTAGGAGGTGTTTAAAAATCCACCCAACAGCTCCCAGTGATTTCCATCTTTTCCTACACCTGAAGAAATGACAATTTCGTCTGTGTCATAATTCAGAGATATTGAAATACTGTAACATAGGCCTAGTTGAATATGAATCAAATTTAGGGTAATAGTTAAACTGTTTGCAATACGTATATTTTAGAAATTTATTTTCAATGGACTGTATTCATTTATGAAAATGTAGATACACTGTATGGCCACAGGCGTACCTCCCCGGTACCTCCTCGGATTTTTCTGTATTAGTGGGATTCATATAAATCAGGAATTTGTAAAATCCAGTTATCTCTATATATATATATATATATATATATATATATAAAAGGCTTTGTCCTGACTGACTGAATGAATGACTGACTGACTGATTGACTGAATGACAGGAATCAACGTACAGCCTAAACTATAACAGGTAGAGACTTGGAATTTTGACAGTACCTTCGTTTCATAATGTAGGTGCTCACTAAGAAAGGATTTTGAAAAATTATGATTCTAAATGCCAAAAATTAAATGTTTTTGAAAATACTTAATCCCTTTTTACATAGAATTATCAATTCTATGAATCACAGAATATATTGTTGCCAAATGGTATCAGGTGGGCTTGGAAAAAACAATTGAAATGCACTTTTGACAAATAAGAGAAGTTATCAAAATAATTCATGTTATAAATAAATATTACAGAATGAATTCCACTAAAATAATGGAATCACATAACTTTCTCTACCCTGGACATAGAGAAAACAAAACGAGGTATGGTAATGTGTATATTAATATATTATATCGCAGGTTTTTGGAGAGAAAAGTATGAATGTGATAATGCTTTATGGTAGGCCTAACATAAGAGTGGGAAATTTCCCGCCTCGATATTACAATTTTATGTTACAGGAATTTCTGTTTCTTCTTATTTAAACCTCTACCAGGCTTGCTGTGCACTGTACAAGCGATGGGATGCAACATTCTAGATCCTCTATGAGCCATAAAAAACTATATCAAGCGTTTTCTGAGGGAATAGTTTGAGTGTAATAAGTCGTTCTTCCTATTTCAAATTATAAATGCCTATATAAGGACCTAGAATTTAAAATTGAAAATCCTTCATAAGCTAATTTCCAATTACAAAATACAAAACCCGGGCGACGCCGGGTCTTTTAAGCTAGTATGTGAATAAAAGAAGAAATATAAGCCTATAGGCCTATATACTACCGGTTGTCACGCACTTTGATGTGTATTTTGGAAGCCCACGCCTCCTGTTACCCGCCCACCGTCATTTCGGATACAAGGTCGTCACGGAATTACCTTAGTCTGAAGGAAACGCTAACAGATTGCAGATGACGGGATGGACACCCAAATCAATCAAGCCTGTTGGAATTCAGAAGTGAAAAACGTGTCGACTTGACTCAAAGAAGAAAATCTTATGTGAGACACTCACATAATTTACTCTACCATTAAAAGCATGGGCAATAAAGATTTCTCATTTCAAATAAATATTCTGGTAGAATAAGAGAACCTTAATTTTTTGTCCTGGCCTGTCTCCTTTATGCTAAGAGGAATATAAATACATTCGGATCTTGTGATTCAGTACATAATTATCCTACACGCAATAATTGAGTGATATATATATATATATATATATATATCACTCAATTATTATATATATATATATATAAGTTATATAAACAGTTTCAGAAAAGGTTTCATTTCACATCACTGAGACTCTGTAGGCTAATAGGCTAACCTTTCTACTAATGTCAGAAATCATGTAGATTGACGAATTTTGTAATGTAAATGTTTGATCTTATTTTTAAGACGATGCTATGCACATAATTGTGTGAAATATTGTGAGATATTATTATTATTATTATTATTAATATTATTATTATTATTATTATTATTATTATTATTATTATTATTATTATTATTATTATTATTAGGCCTATTTAGTTATTTCAGCCTGAACAAGGAAGACTCTGAGGCTGATTCTGTAGAAATTAAAATCAGCTAAATTGATGTAAGAAAGTGTCAGAATGATTTTGTTTGTCACACAGTGTTGTCTTGTGAACTGTGATTTGGATTTGATAATTCTGTGTAAAAAAGGGTTAAGTATTCTCAAAAACATTTAATTTTTGCCATTTAAAATCGAAATTTTGCAAAATCCTTTCTTAGTGAGCACTTACACTATGAAACGAAGGTACTGTCAAAATTCCAAGTCCCTACCTATTATAGTTTAGGCTCTGCGTTGATTCTCTGTCATTAGGCTAAGTCAGTCAGTCAGTCATTCATTAAGTCAGTCAGTCAGTCATTCATTCAGTCAGTCAGGACAAAGCCTCTTATATATATAGAGAAGAGATTGGTCACTGGTTCATGAGATAAATAGTCATAATAAAAATTTTATTTGGATTAGTCGATAGTCTATAGCTCAGTACTTCAAGACCCTTGGTACGCACAAGGTTGCAAAACAGGTAGATCTTAAAAGGTGACAAAGTTGTGCTGCTGGTGGTCTCGTTGCGTGACCACATCGCCGAGATGCTGGCGTGACAACATGTTATACATGTAAGTTATTAAATTACTAAATATAGCCTCAGTCATAGGCTATGTGCACTCTACGTGGCCTACACAACTCCTAACAAATACACTTCAGTTTGTATTTCTTTCTTTCTTTATCTTAGTTTTACCTCTCCTTTTTACGATTTAAGCGACCCAAGCCGCCCGGGCACTTTAGTTGTCTTACAATAATAATAACAATAATAATAATGACAATAATAATTACTCAATGGCAATAGAAAATTCCCAAGCAAGCTAAAGCAATATTACCTGTTTTATGTAACCCGAAGGTTCATTGCCGCGCTTACCTGAGCCCGCCATTCAACCCTATTCTGTGCTAACTCCGTCCAAGCATCCCTCGAAAATCCTACTTCCCTTAAATCTATCCTAATATTGTCCTCCCACTTACGTCTAGGTCCTTCAAGTGGTTTTTTTCCCTTTGGGTCTCCCAGTCAATATTTTTGAGATGTGTCTTTCCTCCCCCAATTCATCCTCCGTGATTTAATTACCCCTACTACATCCGGTGAAGAGTACAGGTCATGAAGTTCGTCATTAGGCTATGTTGTTTTCTACAGTCCCCATTTTCATCTCTCTTAGGCCCAAATATTTTCCTTAGCCCCCTGTTTTCGAATACTCTCAGATTACGTTCTTTCCGAAGAATAAGCGACCAAGCACTGGTCAGCCAGAGAGGTCTTCTAGCGATGTATTTTATTCATTTTCGTGGTTATCATTATTCATGACACGTTTAATTCTGTATTTGCTTAATAGTCACATTAAATGTAACTCGATGTCTGGATTATTTCAACATGAAACCCATACTTTTCATATTATGAAAAATGGTGCCCTGCACAGAACAAAGCGATGAATATGACGAAGTGAAAATTAGACATGGATCTGGGATCCAGACGTCCCGGAATGCGGCCTTAGGATTGCAGACTTTCTTATCTCCCCCAAGGTCCCGAGCTCACTGGCTGGACGACCCTGAAAACAAATATCTTCCGTGTTCCATCCCACACTTTCATTATATAAGGGTTTACTTTCTTTTATAGCAGAAATATTTCTTAGAGAAAGTTATTTAAATTAGGTTCATTTTAAGTTATAGCAAATAACTGCAATTGTCTGAGGTTTTGTTATATTGTGAGTTAACAGTTACTTAATTAACTCAATGAAAGATACAAGTGAAGTCCACGTATAGCCCTAATATATTAGGACAAGGCATTGAATGACCATAAAATAGTGAAAGGAATGCAAAATAAAAAATGTATTTATGACCTAAAAATAGTGAAAAAAATACACAAGATTTAGAAAAAGTCCAGTAAATTTACTACTATTGCAGTTTCTTTAAAGTAATGAATTGCTCGAAGCAAATTTTCTTTCTTTCTTTCTTTTTCGCAATTTTACCTCTCCCTTTTTAGGATTTAAGCGACCCAAGCCGCCCGGGCCTTACAGGGCCGCGACCTGTCGGGAGAGGGATTATCTTTGGATCACATACATACTTTTTCGACCAGACAAGGACATGGAGGGCCTCCCCGGATGAGTGATCAGCCCAACGCGGGGCCACCTCCGAGACAACACGAACACATAGGACGATACACTCCATTCACACACACACTCACTCAGAACAAGGCGAGGATGGGGCCAGATGATATCCGGGGACCAAAAGGGCCTAAAGTTACCTGACATTTTTCTCACAAGTGAGGGAAAACCCCGGAAAAAACCTTACCTAGGTAACTTGTCCCGACCAGGAATCGAACCCGGGCCCGCTGCGTGAGAGGATTGAACGCATCCCCTGAGCCACAGCGGTGGACTCGAAGCAAATTAATGGATAATATATATGAATTTGCAATATAAAACACACTAATTTTGTTAGGCCTACTAAAGAAATAAGTAAATTTATACTGCTTGGACACCATTAGGGAAAAAAGAAATTATTTCTGAACTGGCATGCCAATCAAATTGCTCCTAGGAAATATGTGCCATTTAAAAATAAGGAAAAAATTCTTTATTGCTACAAGACAAACTGCTACGGTGTTTACAATAAACATGAATTAAAATGAACTGATAACACTTGGCTGAGATTCTCAAATAAAAACGATTGATTGTCTGTTGTCTGAAAGTAACGATTTGTACATGGAAAAGCTCCTCTCTACCTCCACTGAAACATGACCTAAAAATGCCGGAAATTACCTTAAAATTCCCCCAAAAATTACTTATCTCTTAAAAATGACGAATTGCCCTTATTTAATCAATTATTTCATGATACACATTTGTATATATTCAAGCTATTTTTCAACCTTCATACAAGAAAGATGCAAAATCATCAAATGCCTTGCCCTAATTAATGTTGTTATTATTACTATTATTAACTTATTATTGTCATTATGTTCTTTTTCATCACTTGTTTTTGAGTTTTTCTGTTGCATCGGCGTTTTACGCAAGATGCAGGATTATATTGGTACATTGAGAAATGCTCGGACTATGGATGTTGTGCCTATACCTGAGACAAGCTAAGAAGGAAACGTGAAGTAAACAAAAACTAGTATGTCTGTCTCACTCTTAAGTCATACGAGTAATGTGCTAGAGTGAGACAGATGTACTTGTTTTTGTTTACTTGAGGTTCCCTTCTTAGAACGGCCAGACTATAGAATTACTGATTTTTGCATTAATTTAAGCTCTTTTATTCCCATCCTTAGTTTTTTTAGTCCTGTCATCGTCCATTTAGGTAGAATTCCATTTGTAGACTTTACTAACGGAATTGTTATTACCTCATCTTGTCGCCACAATTCCTTAATTTCTACACACAGTGACGTATATTTATCTATTGTCTCATTGAAATATCTTTCCAAGTTATGACTGTTAGGTATACCAATCTCCACTAAATATGTTGTTTTCTTTTACTTTTCTTTATTATTATTACTAGCTTAAAAGGCCCGGCGTCGCCCGGGTTTTGTATTTTGTAATTCGTAATTAACTTAAAGAAGGACTTTCGATTTTAAAATTCTAGGTCCTTTTATAGGTATTTAGAATTTGAAATGAGGAAGAATGACTTAGGCCTATCACACTCAAACTATTCGCTCAGAAAACGCTTGATACAGCTTTTTACGGCAAATAGAGGATGTAGAATTTTGGATCCCATCGCTTGTACAAAGCAAGCCTGGTAAGGGTTCAAATAAGAAGAAACAGAAATTCCGGTAACATAAAATTGTATTGTTTTTGCGGAATATTTTATTTCTCACTCTAATGTTACCATAAAACCGTTTTGGGGATGAAATTAAACAAAAATGCAATATTACTTCCATACTTCTCTCCCCAAAAACCTGCGAAAAAATAATATACATATAACCATACCTCGTACTGTTTTCTGTATGTCCAGGGTAGAGAAAGTTATGTGACTGCATTATTTTCGTGGATTTTATAATTTAATATTTATTTATAACATGAAATATTGATAGCTTTTCTAAAAAGTTCCACTTCAATTATTTCCAAACCCATCTGAGAAACAACTGGGAACAATATGTTGCCATGCCAACTGTGATTTGGATTTCATAATTCTGTGTAAAAAGGGGTTAAGTATTTTAAAAAACATTTGATTTTTGGCATTTAAAATCAAAATTTTGCAAAATCCTTTCTTAGTGAGCACCTACATTATGAAACGAAGGTACTGTCAAAATTACAAGTCTCTACCTGTTATAGTTTAGGCTGTACGTTGATTCTCTGTCAGTCAGTCAGTCATTCATTCAGTCAGTCAGGACAAAGCCTCTTATATATATACTAGCATGTGCCCGCGATAATTATTTCAAAAATTAAAAATTAAGAGCATAATAGTTAAATCATTATATTTATTAACACCTAAATCACGTGGACTACATACCACGATTAGATAGCGTCGCCTGGTAAAAGCGATCTCAGATTCGAGTTCCTTGGTCCAGAAAACCCCTGTATAGTGAGTTTCGTCCAAATAAAACAATGTTTGACCATATTAGGGCTTACAACATTCAAGCGATCGCGAAAGTTTAATTTCCAAGGTATGACAAAAATAGCCAAAGCCAACAGTAATTGTCAAACTTCCATTTAATTTAATTCCAAACCCATCTGAAACCCACTGGCAACAATATGTTTTAATGTCAAATGTGATTCGGATACGATAATTCTGTGTAAGAAGGGATTAAGTATTCTCAAAAACATTTGATTTTTGGCATTTAAAATCAGAATTTTTCAAAATCCTTTCTTTGTGAGCACCTACATTATGAAACGAAGGTACTGTCTAAATTCCAAGTCTCTACCTGTTATAGTTTAGGCTGTACGTTGATTCCTGTCAGTCAGGACAAAGCCTTTTATATATATAGAGATAGAGATTATTATTATTATTATTATTATTATTATTATTATTATTATTATTATTATTATTATTATTATTACTATTATTACCATTATTATTACTATTATTATTACTATTATTATTATCATTATTATTATTATTATTATTATTATTATTATTATTACGATGGCATGGGTACACTCTACTCTTGTAGTATACTTAACTCTGTATTTTGTTGCGGATTCTAACCCGCAGACATACAGTCTATGCAACGGGTGATAACAAGAATAAAAAATGCAGGAAGTGCATCGTGAATATGCAGTTTATCGCACTGCACCGACCTTGAGCGACCTTGCACGCTATAATTATGCAAACACTATCATTTCTAATTATGCAACTAAGCCACTATTTCAAGGATACAGAATAACATCTCATCAATAGAGCCTGGAATTTTATGTAATAACCTAAGTTATCAAACTCAGAATATGTAGCCTTTATATGTGATATAATATGGTAAAATATGTATTAAATATGTAATACGAAATAATAATTGTACTTATTATTCAACAATGTTGTTAATTACTAATGACTAGGGCCGGGAAGTTAGGCAAAATGCCTTTTCTATTTGGGTGGATTCTTTTAGCTATATTTATACTCCTTTTAGCTAGGAGGCCATATCAGAAATTCGGGATCTTTGTCTATACAGTAGGGTAGGTCATGGAACTATTCACTGTCAATTGTTTCTATTGTCGGTATATCTTAATGGAGTAAATTTCAGCTGATATTAATTTAAATGGACATGATGAAGGATGAAATGGTGAGAATGATTCATGGTATGTAAATATCCAATTCGGCATTTGCCTTTACGACTGAGGAAACAATGAAAAAACCAATGTTAAATTGGCCGACCTCGGGATTTGAACTGGGACCTCCCGAATGCAAGTCTGTGGATATATTAAGGAGTTAAATAGAATTAAACATGTTTCCATTCATTTATGGACAGTATGGCCAGTTGTTATTGAGCCTTTTTTGCCGATTTGCCGCTCTGTTGCCTATTTTAAGGTTTAAAGTCTTTTTTGTCTTTAGCCTATTGGATCGTTATGTTTTTTTCCTGTGATTATTTACACATTTGATTAAGCACATAAAGAATCTGAATACATGAAAATGAAAAATATGTTACAGAGTGAAATGACACATTCACGTTACAAAAATATTTATTGAGGATCTTGTTCCCTATAAATGGAATTATTTGTTTTCAAGCAGTCGAAAACTTACATCCTCAAACGACTCAATTCTTTCTGATAGGCGATTTTGACTATGACAGTTGACACCTTCATAAAAACTTATCGTTGTTGCTTGTAATGAAAAAAAGAGTAAATACTGTAAGTGACAAATTATTAAGTATCTTAGATACTTAACTATTTTCATTAATAAAGAAATGGATACTCTCCGTTATGACTTTTAAAAAATGCCTATTTTAATTATATTAGCCTACTTCCCATTTTCACTATTTTAAGTGCATTTTTTCCTGCCTATTTTAACCAAAATAACCAAACCAAAATTGCCTGAACTTCCGGGCTATACTAATGACAGTAAAAACAGTATCTCTCTTAACTAAAAATTGTAATTATTAACCAACTTCACTTCACTCCTCATATATATATATATATATTTGCTCCCTTAGATTCAAAGTGCTTGAAAATCGTTAAGTATAGTATGATTTTTAAGCATTGCAGAAATTTGACTTTCACTGTTTTCAAAATATTTTCTGGATATTTGAAATATTCTGCTTAATAAAAGTATGATTAGTCTATATGAATGTGAGACATGGTCGCTTACTCTTATACACCTCTGAGCATCGAGGCCATATCAGGCGTTGAGGTTCTGGTCTAAACAATAGGCAAGTAGCTATTGATTGTCAACTATTTTCTATGGGTGTATTTTATGTGAGTAAATTTCAACTGATATTAATTTAAATGGATAAGATACAAGATGAATTGGTGAGGATGATTCATGGTATGTAAATATCCAATTCGCCATTTGCCTTTACGAATGGCGACACCATGAAAAAATCCATGTCAAATTGGCCGGCCATGGGACTTTCCGAATGTGAGTCCAAAATGGTACCTTATTTACCACTTCGCTCGGCCTTATCACTTAGGCTATTGTTAGCCATTTCATGCACTATAAATAACCTATTCATAAATCGATTTAGTATTTAAAATGTATTATCGTATATGTTTGTAAATTAGCCTACTAGGCTATAGGAATAACCATTGTACAACCTAGGGTAAAACATGGTTAGTTTTTTGTAATAACACATGGTGGGTGGAGACCGAATGCGTGGGTAAAACTGAAACCTCGCTCATCCTAAATTCTGTAATCTTGGATCATGTGTTGGGTAACTGAACAATCGGATTTAGACCTAAAAGTAGTTTGAAGTTTGTTGACAACTATGCTTAGACCTATGGCTTAGTCTACACTAAATTGAAGTCCCACGCTAAGGATTAAGTTAGGCTGATTTTATACTTTATAGCTAACTAGCTGAAAAGGCCCGGCGTCGCCCGGGCTTTGTATTTTGTAATTTGAAATT
This sequence comes from Ectobius pallidus, assembly GCA_964059195.1. Classification (NCBI taxonomy): domain Eukaryota; kingdom Metazoa; phylum Arthropoda; class Insecta; order Blattodea; family Ectobiidae; genus Ectobius; species Ectobius pallidus. The sequence goes on from CAXKWD010000005.1 coordinate 177,728,257, forward strand.
AACTTTTGGAGGACTTTCGATTTTGAAACTCTAGGTGCTTATATAATATGTATGTAAAACTTGAAATAAAGAAAAAGATTTATCACACTCAAACTATTCCATCAGAAAACGCTAGATATAGCTTTTTATGGCTCATAGAGGATGTCGAAAGCTGCATTTCGTTGCTTCTACACATCATGCTTGGGAGGATTTGAAATAAGAAGAAACATAAATTAAATAAGATTGTATTGACTTGACGGAAAATTTTATTTCTCATTCTCATGTTACCATACAACCGTTTCGGTTCTGAAATAAGAGAAATGCAGTATCACTTTCATACTTTCCTCCCCTAAAACCCGGGACATAAAATACTGCGAGCATAGGACTCAAAATGTTCCATCCCATGCTTAGGGCCTATGATAAACATCCTTATTTCTCAACTAATACAAAGCATACAGCTATGGATATTAAAAATAACGTATAAGCGGAAAGGATTGTTTACCTACTTCTGATATAGCATACTCACACACTTAAGTTATCCCAGCAATACGACCTCTTATTCTACATCAAAATGTGAAGTGAGAAAATATTTCTTGTGTCGAGGGTAGAGAAAGTTATGTGACTGCATTACAATGTGCTTTATTCTCGTGGATTTTATTCAAGAATTATTTTCACAAAACGTTAGGATCAGAATTCGTTAAAGTCCAATAAATTATTATGTAGTGTCCAGAGCCCCATGTGAACTGTGTAAACAATACACTGTTGTCTTGACAACTGAATGGGATTTCATTTTTTTTGCATAATATTCTCAGAAATTATATAATTTTCAAAGGAAGGACTGATTTGTTTGAATTTTAATGTTGACCGCTATACTTTCCGGGCTTAACTGGGTATGTGTGCAAAATTCCGTGTAAATTGGTAAAGAAATGTAGATTTGTATAAGGAACAAACATACATACATACATACATACCCACAAACACACATTCGACTTTATATAATAGATGCTGCTTAGGGTCTTGTAATTTCATTGTACCCCTAAATCAGGGCTGCCCAACTTATTTATTTATGAGAGTCAGTATATATATGGACATTCCTGCAGAAATTATTTTAAGAAATATAGTATTTTAACGATGTACGGTTTATATTTTTTTAAATGTTAGAGTGTATTTGTGTAAACATAAATGATTTTAATACCAATGAAGATTTTCATACTTAGGCTACAGCACTCGGAATAGAGAGGCTATGAACATACATTCTCATCGAATAAGTAAATTTAATAAATCATTTATGGTACTTGGTCTTAAACTGTATAATCGCCTGCCTGCTAGGATTAAAGAGATAAATAATGTTAAGGGTTTTAGGAAACATGTTAAGATTATTTATTTATTTTTTTTTTTATTTTTTTTTTTATTATCCAAGTTTTAACCTTATTTTACCCGAAGGTATATTAAGGTTATAGGTATTAACAATCACTTAACATATCTAAATATTAAAATAATAACTTATATGTACAAGAGTATTGAGTCATGAGATGGCTAACAATTTAACATGAGATGACTAACACTATTTGGTTAAAGTCTAGTTTTAACAAATATAGCCTATAAATTTAGAAATAGTGTATGAAATGGTTAACAACATACGCTAATAGTTAACTTAGTTGCTGATACAGTATCTGATATACATTTCCAACTATAGAACTTAACTACTGGTACAATTTGATCTTTGGAAATATTGTATTTAAAAATGATATAAAGTATTTATATGATTTACGGTTTACTAAAACATCTGTGAGTGGCTTAGAAAGTGTGCAGTCCACAGATTCCAACAGCAATCTAAGTTCGTATCTCTCACTATGAAATAGTGGACAGTCGAATGTTAAGATTATTAAGTGCCAGTATGGTACTTTATGAGATTGTGTGTGGGGACGAAAAATGTCTGTCCGTCTGTCTGTCCGTCCGTCCGTGTGTCTGTACGCGCGATAACTCAAATACGCTTTGTCGAATTTTAATGAAACTTGGTATACACGTTTATAATGTCCATGGGAAGAACCCTATTGATATTGAACCAAATCGGTTCACCGGTACCGGTGTAATGCCCAATTTAGTGCCTATTTTAATAGATTATGGCGCCTTTCTAATAGAAAGGCGCCATAACTCAAATACGCTGTATCGGATTTCCATGAAACTTGGTATACTCATTTATGACGTTCATGAGAAGTGCCCTATTGAATTTGAACCTAATCTGTTGACCGGTACCGGAGTAAACCCCAATTTAATGTCTACTTTAAATGCGCAATAACTCAAATAGGCCTACGCTTTATCGTATATTTATGAAACTTCGTATACGCATTTATAATGTCCATGGGAAGACGTCTATTTATAATAGATAAAATCGGTTGACCTGTTTCGGAGTAATGCTCAATTTAGTGCCTATTTTATGGTAATATACGTATTCGAAAGAATTTATAAAAAAAATGAAAATCAATTATCTTGACAACACTGCTTATTGTTTTACTGTTATCTTATAAGGCCTTGGAAATTAAAATACAGGTAGCTATGACAAAAAACACTATCGATTTACAAGCGCTTATCCAACTAGACCGTTAAAATGACCCCGGTGGCCGAAATGGTAACGCTTTGGCCTCACATTCTGGATGTGCGATTGTCATGATATCACATATCTGTACAGTTCAGGTGATGCTGGAAGATTTTAATCTCATTAAAAAAAAACTAGACCTTTGTTCTTCCGTAAGCCCTGCTTAATGAATAAATCTGGAGCTTAACTTGGAAATCAATTTAAAAAAAAAACATATTCTGCATATCATAATTGCAGTCATAACTGTTTAAACAAAAACATACTGGCACTTTGTTACATCAGTTTACCTGATTTTATTTTAAGTGATATCTGCCCATATAACAGTCATGACCAGGGTTCAGATGTTTATGACATGTCATATTTTTAGTCTGAACTCCATTCGCGCCCCAAACACAAATTAAACATGAATTTCACATTTGTTATCCTAATCGGGCCGTTTTTATTTTGCATATGAAGTCATAAGTTACTTTGGTAATTTTCATGGTCTCGGTCATATTTTGGTCAGATTTGTAGATTAATGTCATTATTTCAGTTATAAATTCGGTAAAAGAGCACAATTATCCAGTGTGTGCACTAAATTATCGGAGTAAATTTTTTTCCGAAAAAGAGTCACGAATATTTTGGTTTTAGTGTAACTGAAATGTGAAGGGACAATAACAAATAATAGCACAATTACCTCTTCCTCCTTGTTGTTAACAACTTCCAGACATGTTTTTAAAATATTTTCAGTTCAAATTTGCAGTGGTACCTGGAGACATTAACAAGCAAGCAAAACAATAAATGACCTGTAATATTGTTAAAAAGTGATTGTGTGATTGAATTAAAGTACTGTAATAATTTAGTATCATTACTAAACTAAACTCCGTGGCGCTACATCCCTGGAGGGACTTGGCCTGCCACCCGACCGCTGCGTCATCTCCCGTAGGCAGATGGCAGGATTGGGGGGCATGTGGTCAGCATGCCGACACCCACGGCCGTTAATGGTGGTTTTCTTGACCGGAGCCGCTACTTCTCTATCAAGTAGCTCCTCAATTTTGAATCACGAGGCTGAGTGCACCCCTACCAGACCTCCCTACCTCAGAAAAATCCGAGGAGGTACCGGGAATCGAACCCGGGCCGACGGATCTGTAGTCAGCGACGCTAACCACAAGACCACGCCGGCGAACAATTTAGTATCATTTTTAAATTGGAACATTTATATTTTTTAGTCATATTTAGTAATTTTAAGGTCATATTTGCAGTCATATTTTCCACTTTTTTAGGTCATAAACATCCGAACCCTAGTCATGACTTTTTTTAGCAGTGCGTATGTATGATCTTATTTTGTGTGACGATTCTTATAGTCTTGTGCTCTACAAGATTATTTACTAAATAAATAAACATAAGTTATTACTTGTGTTGACGTCACGGGTCGAAAATTTTTAATGCAGTAAAAAATTTAATGAAAGCACTTTTTCGTATGCAATAAAATAACCATTTATTAAAATTCAAAACACATTAATGAGAGCGCTGTGGACATTCGAGGAAAGTAAAAAGTTCAACAAAGTCAATTTCCAAAGATGCTGTTGATATTTTGAACAAGTCTTGAAGATGGGCATCAGTAAGTATGTTCCTTTGTGAAGATTTAACTGCCTACATTATGGAAAATGTGGATACACACTCTAATGCGTACTTCCAAATATGGAAGCTACTAGGCTAATTACAATGAGGTTGAGTAAATTAAAGCATAATATTTATTTTTAAGATAGTGTTCCGGCAAAACTTGTCTCAATCTATGTAACTTCATACACCTATAAGAGGAGTAATTTTTATAATAACATACTCTACATGATCTGAACAATGAAGTTACTGATTTAAAATGAGCCCAAAAAATTCAGTTTAATTAACCTGTTTAATATATTTATTATAAAAACTTAAAAATTAGCCATTACTGGCAACTGAAGACTTGGTTTATGGAATATAACTTATTATACGCTGTTTTGTCTGTTGTAACGATTTTTTAGATTTAACCAATTTTCTAGAATTTTGATATCATGAGTCATATTATCTTATAAAGTATTAAGACAGTCAGCGGCATAAAATTTACTGGTGTCATCCACAGATAATAATATTTTTCCAGTTAGTATCAATTTACTTAAGTTATATCATTTACATAAATTAAAAATAATAGTGGCCCAAGTACAAATCCCTGCGGGACACCACAAACAACTAGCAGTTCACTACTTATTATTCCATTTTTTAGATAAACGTATTGTGATCTACCTTGAAGACAATTCCGAAGCCATGCTAGTGGTAATCCTCTAAAACCAGATCTTTCTTTAGTAATAATTTATTAAAATTCAAAACAAATTAAAGAGAGCACTTTTTTAAATGCGGTAAGCAAAAAATTATTTGTTAAAATACAGTACATATTAATGAGAGCGCTGTGGACGCTCGTGGAAAATAAAAGTTAACCAAAGACAATTTGAAAAGATGCTGTTGATATTCTTAACAAGTACTGAAGATGGACATGGATAAGTCTGTTTCTATGTGAAGATTTAACTGCCTTCACTATGGAAAATGTGGGTTCACACAAATATGGAAGATACTAATTAGTAGGGGGCGGATTTCTATGACATGTCATATTTTTCCCCTTTGCATTATTTCAGGTTTAAACCCGATTCCAAACATCCTGGTGAAAATGGAACGGCTTTTATTGTGCATATAACTGCATGTTTAGGGAAGTTTCAACTGTTGTAGCATATTTATATTTATAATATTTTTTTGAGAATTTGCAGATATTTTAAATAATTAACATCAGGCCTATATTGTAATAAAATGAATTGTAATTAGGGATGGGTCCTCGATACTCTCGATACTTGCATGGTATCGGCATTGAACGAAACTTCAGAAAACTCATTCGATACTCTTTCGATAGGCCTACTTTTGTAATTCTGCAATTCTGAAATTAAGTGAGAATGCTAGTATTTTTTAACAAAAACTTGTAAGTGGACTGTTTCAAAAACTAATTTTAGTTTTAATGTAGAGTTTAAAATAATTATAGGCTACGGATGATATTAAATTTTGTCTCATTAAATATGCAGACCTAATTAATTTAGTTGGTGTTACACAGTTCTCTCAAATTTTAATTTTTAATGTACCTATTTATTGAAACTGGAAATGTTGAAGGTATCGAGTATCGAGGAAAAAATCATGTATCGGTATCGAGAAAATCTGGTATCGACCCATCCTTAATTGTAATGAAACTTAAAAAAATATACAAATGTGTAAGTGGTGAAGTCATATTTTAAATTTTAATGGTCAAATTTTAATGTTTTTTAGGTCATAAATGCATGCATATATCCTATTTTGTAGGTCATAGAAATCCGCCCCCTACTTATTAGCTTTGTCGCGGGCCGCACACAATGAGGCTGAGGGCCGCCAGTTGGCCATCCCTGCCCTAAATGATCAAAATCACCATTTTGCTTAGTTGAATCTAGTTGAATTTGGGGTTGTTTCCTGGAGACTGGAAACACGGGATGGCTTGTGAGAGGGTAAAAGCCGTCTGGCAGGGTGGGGGAACTACAGTAGTTGTGGAAACTTCAAAATGGCAGCTCCACAACTACTTGAGACTCGATCTAGTGCAGTTATTGTAAATAACTTTTCCGTGTTTTTGTGTTTTGCTGCTTATTATTATTTATGTTTAGTCTCTGATGGGATGCTGGGTTGCGAACCCCTAACCATCAATTTGCTGTCAATCATAGCTGCAGCCCCGCCCCCTCCGCAGCGGCCATGTTCCCTTCCCCATAACATCAATGGAACATTCGTACCTCCACGAGCATTGGAAGCTGGTAAAATTTCCAACAAATTACAAATTCAAGTGAGAGGATTCCATGCTTAGAGAAAGAAAAATCATATAGGCCTACGTTTATATGCTACTAGCTTAAAAGGCCCGTCGTCGCCCGGGTTTTTTATTTTGTAATTTGAAATTATCTTACGAAGGACTTTCAATTATTAAGTCATGGGTCATTATTAGGGGGCGGATTTCTATGACCTAAAAAATAGGATATATGCATGCCTTTATGACCTAAAAAACATTAAAATATGACCAATAAAATTTAAAATATGACTTTACCACTTACACATTGTGTGTATTTTTTTTAAGTTTTATTACAATTAATTTTATTAAAATATAATGTCAATTATTTAAAATATCTGTAAATTCTCTAAAACTATCATTATAATGCAAAATTTACAAAATGTTATGAAACTTCAAAATTTCTTTAATATGCACACAAATATCCCAAAAATATGACCTAAATATGCATATACATACAAAATATGCTACAATAGTTGAAAATTTCCTAAATATGCAGTTATATGAACAATAAAAGCCGTTCCATTTTCACCAGGATGCTTGGAATCGGGTTTAAATTAGTCGGAAACCTGAAATAATGCAAAGGGGAAAAACATGACATGTCATAGAAATCCGCCCCCTAGTCAATATATAGGTATTTAGAATTTTAAATAGGAAGAACGACTTATCACACTCAAACTATTCCCTCAGAAAACGCTTGGTATAGCTTTTTATGGCCATAGAGGATGTAGAATTCTGCATCCTATCGCTTGTACACAGCAAGCCTGGTAGGGGTTCAAATAAGAAGAAACAGTAATTCCGGTAACATAAAATTGTATTGTCTTTGCGGAATATTTTATTTCTCACTCTCATGTTACCATAAAAGCGTTTTGGGGATGAAATTAAACAGAAATGTAATATCACTTTCATACTTCTCTTTCCAAAACATATTACCATACCTCGTATTGTTTCCTCTATGTCCAGGGTGGAAAAAGTTATGTGACTGCATTATTTTAGTGAATTTCATTCTTTAATATTTATTTATAACATGAATTATATTGATAGCTTCTCTAATTTCTCAAAGTCCCATTTCATTTAATTCTAAACCCATCTGAGACCACTAACAACAATATGTTGTCATGTGAACTGTGATTTGATTTGATAATTCTGTGTAAAAAGGGATGAAGTATTCTCAAAAATATTTAATTTTTGGCATTTAAAATCAAAATTTTGCAAAATCCTTTCTTAGTGAGCACTTACATTATGAAACGAAGGTACTGTCAAAATTCCAAGTCCCTACCTATTATAGTTTAGGCTCTACGTTGATTCTTTATCTTTTCATTTTAGCCTACGCTTTTCTATGCGAATCCTGGGCCAATACGTATGAATGAGGTATTAATGGAAAGATATTTTTCACTCCGGTTTGACAAATTTGTGCAATGTTGAGTTTTAATAATTATTTTGCCTAAAATATTTTATTGAACTTCGTCTGATTTTGTACAAATTAAACCATTATTATAGCATCATGAGTTACAAATGCATTACTTTCGTAAAGAAAACGAGATTAAAAATAATAAAAATATGTTTTATCTCATCCTCGATTCATGTAAAACGCAGTAGGCTACACTACCCAACAATATGTTTTTTTTTTAATTATTTATTGAGGCAAGTGGTGTGATAGGTGATCTTAACTAATATTTTTAGCACCTAAAGTCTGGTCTCTCTGGCAATGTGTTATAGCAGCGTTTCTCAACCTATGGTCCGTGAAGATGGTGCAGATGGTCCGCAGACATAATTAAGATGACTTAATGTATCTGCTGATCTTCGACTAAATTTTACTAATAGCCTATTGAGCAAGATATCGAGGAAGAGGCGACAAGCTCAACCGTCTCATTAAAAGTGAGTAATAACATAATTCCTAATTATATTATCAAATTGGTAATAAATATTAAACTGTCAATTCAATAACTGTGTTTCCGTTGAATAAAACAAGTATTTAGATTTATTTAGTTATAATGGCCTATAATTAATACCCCAAATATTAAGAATATGGGCCTACATATAGCCTACTTTTAAAAATGGGATGTAAAATTAGGGGTCCGTAAAAAATTTAGACATTTTAGAGGTCCTCGGGTTCAAAAAGGTTGAGAAACGCTGGGTTAGATGTTGATCCCTACCTTAGGGCCGAGCTGCGAATAAGTTCCACTGTGTTGAGGATATCTCACTTCCTTTCGGCATACAACTCACCTGAAAATATAAATAAAAATATTAAGTTAAATCTCCATAGCATGGCTGGCATATCACAGTTATTTAATTATTTCTTAGGCTAAGTTTATTGCACATACTTATTAGCTCCCTATTAATAAACCTAAACACCACAAAATGAAACACTGGATCTCAAAAATGTTAAGAGAAAAGAAATGGGTAAAGCTTGGAAGAAGTATCTGCATGCAATCCACAGCAAAGGAACGTACATATTTCCAGATAGAGGCTAGTAGCTTTCAGAAAACTGTGGCTTGGTTCTAAAAGGGCCAATGTCAATTTCTTGCAAAAATGATATCTATGCATTATTGAGCTCGGCTAGTCTATATCTTTCGTATAATAAAAGTGCCAATGTATGTTCTTATTAATAGACATAATACAGAAACCTTAGAGGCCAATGTCGGAAGTTTTCAGCAAAAAACGTTACTTCTACAAAGACTTCAAAGTCAATATCTCAAAAGCAAGTTTTATGGCATTGACCCTTTTACTAGAATCAAGCCACAGTATTTATCATCTACGTTCTTAATCCTCGATCGAACTGTGAGGCATGAGAACGACAACAAAGAATAGGCTTTTGAAGGCGATAAAATAAAACGTCTGCAAACATTTTATTCAGTCTCAATAACGTTTAGCCTATAGCCTATATTTGTATCAGATATCTTCTAGGTAAGCGAAAGGAAGATTAGCGACAAATTCCTCTTACTAAAGTGAACTCTAATAATAATAAAATCAGGCAAACTGATGTAACAAAGTGCCAGAATGCTTTTGTTTAATCAGTGATAACTGCAATTAGGCTATGATATGCAGAAAATAAGTTATTTTTCAATCGATTTCTGAGTAAAGCACCAGTTCGATTCATTAAGCAGGGCTTACGGAAGAACAAAGGTCTAAAGTTTAATAAGCACAAGTGAAGGAATATGTGGGTAGTGTTATTTGTCAAAGTTAACTGTATTGCAATTCCAAAGCTGTATATGAACAGTGTAAAACAATATGTTGTCATGAGAATTGATTTGAATTTTGTAAATTCTTTCTAATACATTACCATAAAATAGGCACTAAATTGGGCATTACTCCGGTACAGGTCAACCGATTAGGTCCAATATCAATAGGCTTCTTCCCATGGACGTTATAAATGCGTGTACCAAGTTTTTCTAAAATGAAAATCCTATTATCGTGCGTATAGACACACGGACAGACAGACAGACAGACATTTTCCCGTCCACCACACAATCTCATAAAGTACCATTCTTAATAATAATTAATAATAATTCGCGAAATTTTTTATGTGATTTTCTCGAGGTAGGACAGTAGATAGCGATTGTGTATAAATTCTCTACCCTAGGATTTTTCTCCTATAATATTCTCACTTAATGTCCAACAGAGACAATAATCTGTGGTTCATGTATGCATAGCCTAGGCCTATATAGCCTATCTATGTTGGTAGCCTATGAAGGGTAGAGGAGGTCATAGTTATGATTGTGTTACATCATATTTTTTTAACATATTTGTAAAGGCTTGCTTAATTATACGGAAAGCTCAGAGTTAGCCCTGTGACCCCCGAAATGGGCCCCCGCGTGAAGTGGGACAGGTGTTCCGCTGGGAACTCCCATAGCTTTGATTGAGTGCACATCTGTCTGCGAATCACCCACCATCTCCTGCAGTTCATCTTGCCATAGCACATGATTTCTTAAAAGTATAATATTTCAAGATAGATATACAAGCATTCATGAACCACAGATTATTGTCTCGGTTGGACATTACATGAGAATATTATAGGAGAAAAATTCCTCCGGCACTGGGACTTGAACCCAGGACCTTTGGCTATTGGCGCCAATGCTCTACCAACTGAGCTAAGCCGGAGTTCAATTCACAGCGCCAGATGGAACCTCTCTCCTATGACTGATTGCCCTAATGGTCTACCTCACAGACAGACAAAAATCACTACTTAGTGTTCCTCACAGTACTGCATTTGACATAACTTGCAATGGCATTGAACTTTTCATTCTGACTCTACCTTCCCATATTAATAGGATAATATTTATTTATTCAGTTCAAGATCTTCCATATCTTCTAGATATTATGTCATCTTCAAAATCATGTGACTCCTAAAAAATAACAAGAATTTAATCTTTTCTTAGAGCTTTGCGAACCCGAAATCACACCATACAGAAAATGGGACATGCAGTCCTCATGAATATAGACTGAAAGCACAGTATAAGTATTAATAAAAGTATGTGACATTTCATCAATTAGTGCTTAGAAGTACAGTAAAGTTAGTTCCTTGTCATTGTATCTGTAAATCAAAATCTAATGCCGGACTGCGAAGAAAACAATTTACACAATCTCTATATATATAAAAGGCTTTGTCCTGACTGACTGAATGACAGGAATCAACGTACAGCCTAAACTATAACAGGTAGAGACTTGGAATTTTGACAGTACCTTCGTTTCATAATGTAGGTGCTCACTAAGAAAGGATTTTGAAAAATTATGATTCTAAATGCCAAAAATTAAATGTTTTTGAAAATACTTAATCCCTTTTTACATAGAATTATCAATTCCAAATCACAGAATATATTGTTGCCAAATGGTATCGGGTGGGCTTGGAAAAAACAATTGAAATGCACTTTTGACAAATAAGAGAAGTTATCAAAATAATTCATGTTATAAATAAATATTACAGAATGAAATCCACTAAAATAATGGAATCACATAACTTTCTCTACCCTGGACATAGAGAAAACAAAACGAGGTATGGTAATGTGTATATTATTATATTATATCGCAGGTTTTTGGAGAGAAAAGTATGAAAGTGATAATGCTTTATGGTAACATAAGAGTGGGAAATTTTCCGCCTCGATATTACAATTTTATGTTACAGGAATTTCTGTTTCTTCTTATTTAAACCTCTACCAGGCTTGCTGTACACTGTACAAGCGATGGGATGCAACATTCTAGATCCTCTATGAGCCATAAAAAACTATATCAAGCGTTTTATGAGGGAATAGTTTGAGTGTAATAAGTCGTTCTTCCTATTTCAAATTATAAATGCCTATATAAGGACCTAGAATTTAAAATTTAAAATCCTTCATAAGTTAATTTCCAATTACAAAATACAAAACCCAGGCGACGCCGGGTCTTTTAAGCTAGTGTAGATATATAAGCATTCATGAACCACAGATTATTCTCTCTGTTGGACATTACATGACTATATTATAGGAGAAAAATTTTAAGCCTAAGGCCGGTATTCATAGTCGTAATAAGTCGTACTTATATCCAAGTCGAACTTTAATCTCGTCTTAAGTTGAGTTTCTGTCACAAACAAGTCGTACTTATGACGTAGTTACTTTATAAAGTCAGACTTCACAAAGTCGAGCTTAACTTATTGCTATTCATAGTCACATGATGAATCCATTCAAATTCTACAATGACAATGGATTTAAAAAAAAGATTTCGTTTCAAGAAGACAAAATTTTGGAAATATCAATCGCCTATCTTTCATCAGCATTTCTCTCTGCTGGTATTTCATATCGGCCCAAAGCTTCCTAAGCTGTTTCGAATCTCTCTAAAACAATAATAATTAATATCGAAATAAATACATAAGCGTACCGGTATTAATTCTGAACGATCTCCAAGCTAATATATACGCTAAATATTCTCAAGAAACTATTAATCAGTTTATTTACACGCTGCATAATATGACTGGATGAATTGAATTCTTTGATTATAATGCACAGCGCCGTCTGTATTTTTATATCACGATAGCGAAATACGTACCCAGATGGCTTTGCATTACACGAAATCTAGAAAAAAAATTAAATACGATTCGCTAATTCAATATTGTTACGGCAGTGAACGTACGATTTTTCATATCATCGAGTTCGACTTTAATATGTAGAAAAGTAGAGCTTTATGAAGTCAGACTTAACAAAGTACGACTTTAAAGAAGACTATGAATACGAAAAACATATAAATCGACTTGTCCAATAAGCTTAGCTTTATAAAGTCGTTCTTCAGTCGCCGACTATGAATACAGGCCTAAGTTATGTTAATTTTTAAGTTAAAAGCTAGTTTATTGTCGTTAACAAATGTTACAAATGAAAAATTTATTTTCATTCAGCTTTATTTAGGCTATATTCCTTTTTGCACGACTTAACTAATTAGTGATACTTACGAATATTGTTGCCGTGGATCGTAAGTTAACATTCCCGCACGCAATCTTGTTGCTATGGAAACAAAACAAATTTCCGTGCGGTAAAAGTTTCCGTGCGGTAAGAATTTACTTACGGCACTCATCATAATACAAGCCTTTATGGACAAGGCCCCCCAGGACAAATATTTGGTTCCCATAACAACAAACACATGCGAATCACTTTCTGAAATATAACATCCATCTTCAATAGTGTATATACATAACATTTTCAGCTAATATCTCAATTAATATAAATAAATTGATATAAATAATCATCGTGCAAAAAATAGCATGCAATACTCGTGCCGTAAGTGCATAACGTATCTCGGAAATTGAAAAAACTCGGCGCAAGCGCCTCGTTTTTTCAAACTCTTTCCTCGATCCGTATGCACCGCTTACGGCACTTGTATCGCAATATACTATTAAGCTTCATATCAGAAGTTCAAGTTCTGTAGGCCTTTAAGTATACCAGAGAAGACAATGTGCTATTGTTGATGTGTTATGACTTGTTAAGTTCAACTGATATTCAATTTTAAATACTAATCACCACACAAGTGGAAGTCATTCTGTATTCGTGTCGGCTCCAAACGACGACCAAATTCTTGTACTATAGCTAGAATAAGGCAAATGTTTCCTGGAACTGACAAAATAATCTGCTTACAACCAACTGAGTTGTTGTTCACTGATTGACAGGTCTAAGGGAAATGGATAAAATAGTGTAAGCAGCAGATCTAGGAAAATAGGTCGTAACATGGAAAATAATTATGTAGCTATTGTAATTCTAGAGTGATAGGGCAAAAGCGAACAAGTCAAAATACCATAATTTTAGGAGAGCCAAAAAACAATTTATTTTGACAGCAATGTTACAATATTTAGTTCAGCCCACCAGATATTTTACACAGTATCTTATTCTATGTAAAAATATCAGGGTGGGCTGATCTAAAAAGTGTAACAATGCTGTCAAAATAATTTATTTTTTGTCTCTCCTTAATCTCTGGTAGAGCTGTCGCCATATAATTTTGCCGCGATGGACAAACCAATTTACGTGAAGACCAACAAGTACGCAATGGAAGTTTCTTTAAAGAATAATAAAATTGTTGTTGTTGTCAGCTCGCCCTTAGGATGAATCAAGTACACTGAAATCATCGACAAACTCCATTACATTTCGTTGCACAGCTCCACCTCCTAGTGGTCCCTCGCATATCGCGGCAGAATTATTTGGCATCAGCTCTATTTTGACTTATTCGCTTTTTCCCTATCATTCTAGAATTGTGTTCTGGATCCTCATGGAAGACAAACAATTTGTTAATATCTGTATCTGTTTTCCTATATCCCCTATGTTAGGGCGAAGGGCCACCAAGTGGAGGTTTATGCTACCTGTGTGATTTTGCTACGCTTATTTTCCGAGAGAGGGCAGAGGGACAGGTGGTAAGCCTCTCAACCCCCCCCCCCCGGAAACTAAGGTATTACTTGGACGTGAAATGGCCGAGAAATTTTGACTTGGAGTTCTTTTACGTGCCGTAAATATGCGTAAAGTCCCTCCCGGAGAACTCCGTGCCCAGGATTTTTACATCCTGAAAAATCCATCGACCGCGGCCGGGTTTGATCCCGCGGCCTTCGGACCTACCTCTAGACCACCGCGGCCGAATATTTGTTAATAAATCTGTCATTATTTTTGGGTCAGCATAACAACTTGTAAGTTAACTGTCACCATATTGTCTCAATATCATGAGAAGATTTCTCATTTTCCTTGTTACTGACATGTTCTTGTGTGTGGTTCGCTACCTCTTGCAGATAAGATAACACCTCTTATGTCTAGACACCCCACTCCTTTATCACAAAGACAACCGACAACCTTTGTGAGGCTGGTAAGGAAAAGTAATCCAAAATTTAGTCCACTTCCGCATTTAGTCTTCGTCAGAAAATTATTTGATTGATTTATAAATTGCGGCGTGAAACAGTCGCTCATGTTGCTAACAAAAAAAACAAACAAACAAACAAAACAAAAAGTTAAGACGCATAGCCTACATGTTAGAGTGCCGATAAACAAACAAAGAAGCAACGCTGTTCCAGAATGGTAGCTTTGATTAACGCTGAGGTGATTAGGCCTAAGCTAGAGCAAAGATAGAGTGAAGAAATCCGTCTTCAACGCTCTTCTCAAAGATCGAAATGCAATCAAATCGACCATCAATAGATGGTTTCCATACTAAACAACAACAAACAACAGAGTCAGTGATGAGTAGACTTCGGATTTTAGGTAAAAACGTATTTTAATCCTTAAGTAATAGGCCTATATGGACGAAAACTTGTAGGCCTATATGCATGTTTCATAAGTGACTATGCCTAAAACTGATACTTTTATAGGATTTAAAACAGCCTATTTTTACGTTAGAGCCTAATATTGCCTTTTTGCTTGTTTTTCCTCTAAAGTTCAAAATAAGTTATTTTTTGTTATAAATTCTAGCATTTATTTTCAGTTCGTAGGCCTACTAAATTTTTAGCTCGGAATGTGCAGAACATGACACATTTGTGACGTGGTTAAATAGTAAGGAATGTTTTGTCTTCAGTAGAAAAATTCCTTTGAATTCCCAAGAAAATGTAGTGTTTTTCTCC
Organism: Ectobius pallidus; assembly: GCA_964059195.1. Taxonomy (NCBI): domain Eukaryota; kingdom Metazoa; phylum Arthropoda; class Insecta; order Blattodea; family Ectobiidae; genus Ectobius; species Ectobius pallidus. The sequence continues at coordinate 177,743,734 of CAXKWD010000005.1, forward strand.
CTATTCCCACATCCAGAAACAAAAAACAAACAAAAAGTAGTTTTCTGAATCTCTGAGGGATAGGCTACAAGGTGTAGAATATGCTAGCGTGAGTAGCTTCTGGGCGCAGGGATAATGTTTTCACTGTTATGATAGTAATACAGGCCCTAGTAATAGGTCTATATAATTATGTGTACCATAGGCCTATATCTGTGTTTTATCATAATTATTGATTAATGGTGACTTCAATAAATATAATACTCTTCATTGCAATTGAGATATTTCAGAAAATTGATAACATAACGATTTTATAAGAGACTATTTTACGATTTTTAGAACCTATTTTCCAATTTTTAGAGCCTATTTTAGGTACCTAAAACAGCATTTTTAACGACCTAAACGTCCGAAGTCTAGTGATGAGTTAATTAATTTTGTAGGGCCCCACGTCGCGGCCCTAAAAGGGAGAGGTAAAACTAAAATAAAGAAAAGAAAGGGCCCTACACTCGGGACAATTCATTTGGCAAAGAAATAAGCATAAATTCCATCTGATAGGCTGCGAGGTGAGGAAAAAAACTTAAGTTTCATTCATGAAACACATATTATTGTCTTTGTTGGAAATTACATGGGGATATTATAGGAGAAAAATACTTCTGATACTGGGGTTTGAACCCAAGACCTTTGGCTAACCGTACCACTTCACAGCGCATACAGGAATATTCGTTGTGTTCTCACAAACATTTCCTATTTCAAATATTCCAACTCTTAACTCATGCATTTCGTTTCATAGTTGTTTAGGCTATGTTTCCTCAAAACTTGGTACTTCTTGACTTAGACTTATCACCAGGGCTCGGATTTTCATGACTTAAAAATACTTAAAATATGAGCTATAAAATGACTATAAAAATAAAAAAATAAAATTAAAAATTAAAAAAAAAAGACACGAAAACTAACATAAAATGACTCAAAAATTTGTATGAAAATATTAGTTTATTCATCAGATTTGTGTCTATTCTACACTTATTATTATAGGCTTGCAATTAGTTAATTGGTACATACGGTTAAATGCAAACAGAAAACACCTTCTTTCTGTTTCCAATTTAAAATTATAACGAGATTTGTTTATTAACGCTTGTTTAGAGTTCCGATAATATTCATTGTAAGTAAAACACAAAAACTCTATATAATGCTAGAAACAACACAAAATGAGGAAATGATAACTTTAAATGTTTAAAAATTGCCTAAAAATATTATATGGGGGGAAAAAGACCATAAAATGACTATGAAATGGCCAAATAATTACATAAAAATAAAAATTTGGGAGAAATGGCAAAAAATGACCCTAAAAATAGGAGTCATGATCAGAATATCTGCACTAGCGGGCATCGTCAATGATGTTCCAGTTAAAAGATGACATGTCATCAAAATCCTGGCCCTGCTTATGAGGTTTCTTAAAACCCAATTCAACTGCAGAAGAAGAAAATCGAAATGCGATCAACCCCTTCAAGGTCTAGCAGAGTGTCACATTATATTAGAACGGATGTTTAAAAACTTTAATATTTATAACATTTCCGGCGCGTTGAATTGAATTCACTGGAAACCTTGAGACTGTTTAGACTACCATAAGCCATTAATTTAACTTATGACTGCAGCGCATTATGGGATTAGTCATACGCAACCTCCAGCAATTGTACACCTCATATTAAAGCAGTGACCGCTACGAAGAAAAACCCTTAAAATTCCACGTGGGAAACCGTCTGAAGTCCCTCGTTGTGTAGTAGGCTACAAAGGATCTAATACCAAATGCCGCACAAATGCTTCCTTCGGAACTTCATTGAAAAGGCCGTATTTCGTAAGCAGAATATCTTATTGACAACGATTTCTTTCTTCAGATTCAGTTGTATTATTATTATTATTATTATTATTATTATTATTATTATTATTATTATTATTATTATTATTATTATTATTATTATTATTATTACTTACTTCCTTTCTTATTCAATGGCAATAGACAATTCCTCAGCAAGCTAAAAGAATATTATCTATTTTATGGAATCCGGAGGTTCATTGCTGCGCTTATCTGAGCCCGCCATTCAACCCAACTCTGTGCTAACTCTATCCAATCATCCCTCGCATATTTTACTTCCCTTAAATCTATCCTATTGTTGTCTTCCCACCTATGTTTCCTAGTCAATACTTTAATATTTTCCCAGTCAGTTTAATAGGCTTAATCATATTTCCTAATATACTTACTTACTCAATGGCAATAGACAATTCCTCAGCAAGCTAAAGGGATATTATCCTTTTTATGGAACCCGAAGGTTCATTGCCGCGCTTACCTGAGCCAGCCATTCAACCCTATTCTGTGCTAACTCCATCCAACCATCCCTCGCAAATCCTACTTCCCTTAAATCTATCCTAATATTGTCCTCTCACCTACGTCTCGGTCTTCCAAGTGGTGTTTTCCCTTCGGGTCTCCCATTCAACTCTTTTGAGATATGTCTTTCCTCCCCCATTTCATCCTCCGTGATTTAATTACCCTTACTATATCCGGTGAAGAGTACAGGTTATGAAGCTCGTCGTTATTCAGTTTTCTCCAGTCCCCATTTTCATTTTTTTTGGCCCAAATATTTTCCTAAGCACCCTGTTTTCGAACACTCTCTATGCACAGGTAAAATATTTCTGTGTTATTCATTAACACTCTGTAGATTCAACTAGTGCTAAGTAAACTAATTAAGTAGGGATTTGCCTAAACTTCCGATGATTACATAAGCGCGATGACAATGAAACATTGTGGTAGGCGTGATGGAAATTAGAATCACCTTGATAGTGGAAATGACAATGAGCAGGTCAGGGAACTTGGCAGCCGGCTTGTCATTTAGCATAACCACGCCATGTAGTAATGTCCATCTTTCTAAGTTACTCACTACCTGTGGTCCGCAGACATAATTAAAAAAATATCATAACGCAAGTAAAAAATTGTCACATAAAATGGACACTAGATGTCAAAGTTTTTAAAACTTCGAAAATGCAGGTCCGATTGCAAGTTTCCTTACTTTTGCAGTTACGAACCACAGTTTGAAACCCCTGATGCACTGACGTCTATAGTTCCTTCTTTCATTCAAAACCCTATAAAATAAGACTTTGTCGGAATTTGTTATTAGAGGCGCTCTCTTAACAAGGGTTTTATTGTTGGAGGTGCCCGAGTGTCTGATACCGGTATACCTGTGTTACAATCCTAATTATATTATCAAATTGGGAATGAATATAATTTTACTGTCATTAGTTCACTTCCAATTCCATAACTGTGTTTCCGTCGAATTAAAAAAAGTATTTAGAATTATTTCGTTATAATGACCTACAATTAATACTCCAAATATTAAGAATATAGGCCTACATGTAGCCTAATTTTTAAAATGGGATGTAAAATTAGGAGTCCGTAAAAAAAATTAGACATTTTAGAGGTCCTCGGGTTCAAAAAGGTTGAGAAACGCTGGTCTACAAGAATTTGAGGAATTTCACTCAATCGAATTTGTCTATCGCCGTAATTTGATTATTTTAAAGGAAGCTTAGGTAGAGGAAGTATTCTTTTCGACCCCCAAATTCGAAGTTGAGTTTTTAACATAATAGACGTTGATAAATTTCATTTTCCGTTTTTGGTAATTATGTATGTTTGTATAAAGAACTGTCCACCTAAACCACAAATAATTAGATTTATCCAAAAGTTCAATGTATGCAACGTTTCTATGCTTTTCAGATATTTTTTGTTTTCTCTTTCGTAGTTTTACCTCTCCCTTTTACCTTTATGTGACCCGTGCCGCCCGGGCCTTACCGGGCCGCGACCTGTCGGGAGAGGAATGAACTATGGATCATAACACAGAAAGACATACTTTTTTGACCAGACAAGGACATGGAGGACCTCCCGGATGAGTGATCAACCCAATGCCGAGACAACACGAACACATAGGACGAGACACACCATTCACACACCCACACTCACTCCAAACAAGGCGAGGATGGGATGAAGATGATAATGACGGCCAGATGATATCCGGGGACCACAAGGGCCTAAAGTTACCCGACATTTGTCTCATGGGTGAGGAAAACCCCAGAAAAAAACCAAGCCCAGGTAACTTGTCCGACCAGGAATCGAACCCGGGCCCGCTGCGTGAGAGGATTGAACGCATCCTCTGAGCCAAGCGGTGAACAGATTAAGTTTCTACTGTTCTTAAACACTGAGCATAGGTCGAAATAATAAATTAAAACATATGGAATAAATGTATCAGCTTTTACAAAGGAAAAAAAGCCTAAATAGCAACACCGGTGCTTAATGACCGTGACTAATGGGCCACAGTATAAAGTGTTGTATCCGTAGCTTATGAATTAGCAACATTTTGTTCCCCCCCCAAAAAGGAGAAGAAAAAAATGCAGGCAATAACTTAAGCTATGAACATTACAAAGCTGATTACGAAGGCACAGTTCGGAAATACAGTAGTATGGTAACTTACATGCGTCATTTTAATAGTTCTTGCGAGGTTCTCCAAAGCGCTTAATTCATGTGTATTGCACGCTATTTTTTCTAAGATACGGAGTTAGCAAATAACAGAAATGAAATACTTCATCTCCAGTGGCGGCACCAGAATTTTATCTGCAGGTGGGCCAGAAGAATGTAAAGGTGGGCCATGAGTAGGGCTCAAAAGTTGATGACATAAAAATGCCTGAAAATGACCTGTAAAAACCTTAAATTTATGAAAATATGACACGAAAACTTGAAAAAATTACATAGTATTTCTAAATAATAAATAGGCCTAATAATAAACAAAGGACAAGATTTAGGCATAAGTATTGCTTATTATTACTATTATTTTTTGTTTTCTATTATTGTTATGTTTGCTATACTTATAAATAATGCCTCAAACCTAAGAAATTAAGATATCGCTTTGTCTGTAATGTTGAAAAAGTCAATTCTCAAGACAAAATAAGGAAAAATGCAACGAAAGAATTAAAATTTTCTAAAAAATGACAATAGAATGACGAAAAAGGCCAAATAAAAGTAGGCTATTTTTGTTCGTTTTGAGTAGAGACGAATTTATACTATATCCTACATTAGGGCCTATCTGTGATGTATAAGAAAAAAGTATGACATTTCAACAGCTTCCGAGTCTAGTCATGAGAGTAGGCCTATGTGTTTGAAATCAATTTTGTTTTTTAATTCAGCTGTGTTTATACTCCTTTTAGCTACATGGCCATATCAGGAGTTAGGGATGTGTGTCTATACAGTAGGGTAGGCCATGGAACTATTGATTGACAATTATTTTCTATAGTTAGTGCATTCTACGGAGAAAAATTTCAACTGATACTAATTTGAATGGATAAGATACAAGATACTCTTATCTTCTCGTCTTCTGTCCACAAAACTAAACATAAAAATTTATAAAACAATTATCCTGCCGGTTGTATTATATGGATGTGAGACATGGCCCCTTACATAATCTGAGAGTGTTCGAAAACAGGGTGCTTAGGAAAATATTTGGGCCTAACAGAGATAAAAATAAGGAATGGAGAAAACTGCAAAAAGACGAGATTTATAACCTGTACTCGTCACCGGATATAGTAAGGGTAATTAAATCACGGAGGATGAAATGGGCTGGACATGGGGGAGGAAAGACATACCTCAAAAGTATTGACTGGGAAACCCGAAGGGAAAAGACCGCCTGGAAGACCTAGACTTAGGTGGGAGGACAATATTAGGATAGATTTAAGGGAAGTAGGATTTGCGAGGGATGACTGGATAAAGTTAGCACAGAATAGGGTTGAATGGCGGGCTCAGGTATGCGCGACAATGAACCTTCGAGTTCCGTGAAATAGATAATATTCCTTTAGCTTGTTTAGAAATTGTCTATTGTCAATGAGTTAGTAAGTATGGTACAAGATGAAATGGTGAGGATGATTCATGGTATCTAAATATCTAATTCGGCATTTGCCTTTACGACTGGGGAAACCATTAAACAAATTATGGCTGGCCACGGGATTTGAAACTGAATGCGAGATGAAAAGAGTGCGAGCCTATGTCTCTAAATTGATAAACGATTAATATAAAGAAACAGCTAAAAATCCGGCTTTGGCGCGCGATTAGAAAGCGCAGCATGAGAAAAAAAAAACAACCTCAGATTCGAGTTCCCTGACCCAGAAAACCCCTGCACAGTGAGTTTCGTCCAAATCGAACAATATTAACCCATTTAAGCCTATATTAATTATCCCTCTTCTGTCTAGGATGAAAATTTCAGATGTCTGCGTTGCTTGACATTATAAACAAGTGAATCGACCATGGTGGACTTACAAAAATTCAAGCGATCACGATGCCTTTATTTCCAACATATAATAAAAATCGGCAAAGCCACCTGCAATTGATTTGACAATTGAAAAATATTACCGAAAACTGATGCATCCATAGCGCTAAAAATGCACGTTTTCTGCCCGTTTTTCAAACATAACTCGCGAACGAAAGCAAAAAATAAAAATCCGGCTTCGAGGTGCATTCCCCCACTCTTCAGTCCATCTACATTTAAAATTTCAGATCTCTGCGTTCAGTAGATTTCGCTGGGTATAGCGCACAGACAAGAAAGACAAACACTTCCTTCTATTATTATAGATTGCAGACAGGGAATACAATCAATACATTTTCCAGTCTTACCTGTGTAGTTACTTCTCTTTTATTTTTTAATAATGACAAACGGTTTAATTAAAATGTTAAATAAATAATAAATTTCAAAAAAATCATCCAGTAGTTATGTGCAGCTTGATGTATGATAAAGACATAGTTTGTTTTTTCGACTACCTGATATCAATATGAGAAGTAGAATAAAATAAAAATGCATCATGTTTCCGTTAGTTACTTAACCCTTTAAATACACGAGACCCACTTATCACACAATATACAAACTCAAGTCGGACTGCAAAGAAAACAGTAAAGACAATGATTAGCCCTATATATTTTCTTAGTTATATTTTCTTGTAGCTTATTCTATAACTAGCATGCGCCCGCGATAATTATTTCAAAAATTAAAAATTAAGAGCATAATAGTAAAATCATTATATTTATTAACACCTAAATCACGTGGACTAGCCTACATACCACGATTAGATAGCATCATCTGGTAAAAGCGACCTCAGATTCGAGTTTCTTGGCCCAGAAAACCTCTGTATAGTGAGATTCGTCCAAATAAAACAACGTTTGACCATATTTAGGGCTTACAACATTCAAGCGATCGCGAAAGTTTTATTTTCAAGGTATAACAAAAATAGCCAAAGCCAACTGTAATTGATTTGACATTGAAATGTATAACTGAAAACTTATGTTTTGAAAACGCACAAAATGCACGTTTTTTGCCCGTTTTTCACTCATAACTCACGAACGAAAAGTAAAATTAAAATTCCGGCTTGGAGGTGCATTTTCCGACCCTTCAGCCCACCTATGTTTAAAATTTCAGATCTCTGCGTTCAGTAGATTTCGCTGGACATCGAGGACAATTCCTTTTATTAATACAGATAATATGAATTATAATGATACCTTCTCTAATTTGTCAAGCATCCATTTCATTTAATCCAAACCAGCCTGATACAACTGGCAACAATATGTTCTGTGAATTTGTTTGGATAATTCTGTGTAAAAAGGGGTTAAGTATTTTCAAAAACATGTAATTTTTGGCAGTTAAAATCAGAATTTTTCAAAATCCTTTCTTAGTGAGCACCTACATTATGAAACGAAGGTACTGTCAAAATTCCAAGTCTCTACCTGTTATAGTTTAGGCTGTACGTTGATTCCTGTCAGTCAGTCAGTCAGTCAGTCAGTCATTCATTCAGTCAGTCAGGACAAAGCCTTTTATATATATAGAGATTTTAAATCGAACTTACAATTTATTTTACATCAATTCATTACAAATTTTATGATACTTGGAATCGCAAAACATTATTTAACATAACTCTCTCAGCCGTAAAGTTCCATTTTAAGGGCTGAGGCCATTAAGGGTAAAGAAAAATGTGCTAGCCCGTTATGATACTTACTGAGGATATCACCAGATGTTACTGTCGTTCTCTTTCCTTTAGTACAAGTTAATAATTATCATTTTAACCACTACAAATAGCCTACTATTATTCCTACTACTACTATTATTATCATTAATCATTTACATTTCACAATACCAAAAAAAGCTATTTCAGCAATAAAAATCTGATGTGAAAGTCACATAACTTCCTCTGCCCAAATAAAAGTTCGGAGTATTCACATAGGCCTATCCTTGTACAGAAACATAAGACACAATTTAACGCTAATTATACGATAAATACTTGATAACCTCTTCTCTGAAAAAGATGCGACTAAAAAAAGTGCAGACTATATAGCAAACAAAAACAAGTGACTGCAGACATTTATTGAAACTTCGGTCGTTAAGAATAATTTCCGAACTTTATCGAATATTTCCCTCCAATATGTCTTTCTCACTTCATTCTTATATAGAATAAGAGGCCGTGAAAAAGTGTGTATTCAATTGTTCACCACACAACACAAACTTTTTACAAACAGTGGGTGAACAGTAGGTGGCTTGTAACTGCCTTCAGAGAATTTTTTCGAAAAAAAGTTTCAAATAAAAGTTTTAGCTCTCACTATAAGCTACACTTGTGCAAATTTTAAAGAAAATCGTTAGAGCCGTTTTCGAGAAAATCGCGAAAAACGAAAATTTCTTCATGTAAAGTCCCCTTAAAAATAAGAGAAAATAGTCGCCAATCTTATCCTCACATCTTCAGAAGGTACCTGACCCAATTACGAAATTTTGTTTTCATACGATTTTCCGTTTTGGAGCTAGCTTGTTCACAGATATTCCACACAGACACACACACAGACACACAGACACACAGACACACTGACACACAGACATGTTTCCAAAAATAGTATTTTTGGATTCAGGGGGCCTTGAAACGTGTATATATGTCAAAAACTCAACTTCGAATTTGGGGGTCGAAAACAATACTTCCTCTACCTATAGTACCTATGGTACGGGCAGAGGAAGTAAAAATTTGGTTTTAAACTAGATATCGGCAGTTTAATAGCTATTTATGTATCAAGTAGGCAAAATAACGTTTTAGCGGACGAATCTAGTATAGCGGCCGAGGCGAAAGCCGAGGCTGAAATACTGGATGAGTCCGCTAACGTTTTTGCGTACGTGGTGCATACAATATTTTTTAGTAAAAGTTCTATAAATTAAATGAAATAAAACGAAAAATACCGTATAATTAATTATAACGAAAGGCAGTCAGTCATTTCTTTAAGTTATATTGTCATGGCCATCTAGATCATAAAACAACAATGACCGTACGTAGCAATAACAAATGTGGTAGTATAGATGCATTATATATGAGTCCCTTGTTTGTAAACAATATTGCATACCAACTAGTATTTATGAAAAGCTTGTGAAATTATAAATGATAATTCCGAGGAAATTTCAATCCAAGCCAGAAACATTGGATTGGAGCTGCTACCAGCAACTTCACGGCAGAAATAGGCTACGAGAAGGGATATATTACGGCATTTAAATGCTGTTCGTCCATGGTAAGGAATGTTTTTCAAGTGAATCAAAATGTGAAAAGTTGTTGGCTTATGTGATGTCATGTGATGAAGTGGGCTACCGTGTTTTGCGAAAAATCCTGGTAAAGTTTCTGATCATCATAAAGAAACGTGTTGGCTTAAATTTGTTGTTTTATGACCAATTATATGCGTAAATCCATGTTAAAGTTGGTGTGACTGGTCAATGCCGTCTGGGTTTTGTTTACTGATTGCCATGACGACTTTAAAGGACAAGGCCGCTAAAATTGCATTTTGAATGCAGTTTGAATGCACTTTTATGCAATTTTAGCGGACTTGTCCTTTAAAGTGCAGCTTTTCGGCGTGCTACCAGTCCGATAAGCAGCTGTTTTAGAGAGCGTGTACTAAAAAATATGTTTTTGACAAAACACAAACGTAAGCCAAAACAATATTTAGTTTCGCTCAAAACATTAGGCCTACATGCGACCTTCATTTCTCTTCATTCAGTCTGCAATTCCTTACTATAGCGAACTATACTAACTTAGTTCGTTATTTGCCTTTTCTATAATTTTAAGAGATATATAAATTTCTTAACGAATAGGACACAATTTAATATTTGCTGCAAACGTTTCTACTATGTTCAACTGTTTTCATACGTGATTTGTTTCAAACAAATTGTTGCCAACCAATAGAGACTGAATTCCACTACGTACCAAATTACCAAAAAGCGTTTTCTAAGCACAAGCGACTCAAAACTTTGTGCTTGCATGTTAAGTCCTATGTAACGGTCTTAGCCTACATCGTAAATAACTGTAACTATCCAATGCTTCATGTAATCGGATACAATAATTAAGTTTGTAATAAAAGAACAGAAAACAACTGGAAATAAAATTTAAATTTCATGTAAAATTACATAACACGGTAGGCCTACAAGAAATAAACAACGTCTAGGGAGGTCCCAGGTTCAAATCCCGGGGCCGGCCAATTTGACATGAGTTTTTTCATGGTTTCCACAGTCGTAAAGGCAAATGCCGAATTGGATATTTACATACCAAGAATCATCCTCACCATTTCATCCTGTATCATATCCATTTAAATTAATATCAGTTGAAATTTACTCCATAAAAATACACTAGCAATAGAGACAATAGACAATCAATAGTTCCATGGCCTACCCTACTGTACAGACACAGACCCCGAACTCCTGATATAGCCTCGAAGCTGAAAGGACTATAAACACAGCTGAAGTAAAAAAATTATAATCAAAAATAATTAAATAAACTGTGAAGAAATAATCAATGTGTTAACTGTTTTCTATGCAGTCCGATATGGGTTTACAATTTGAGGTTTAAACAAACTACTATATAATACTACTAGCTTAAAAGACCCGGCGTCGCCCGGGTTTTGTATTTTGTAAAAGGGAATTAGCTTATGAAGGATTTTCAATTTTAAATTCTAGGTCCTTATATAGGCATTTATAATTTGAAATAGGAAGAACGACTTATTACACTCAAACTATTCCCTCAGAAAACGCTTGATATAGTTTTTTATGGCTCATAGAGGATCTAGAATTTTGCATCCCATCGCTTGTACAGTGCACAGCAAGCCTGGTAGAGGTTTAAATAAGAAGAAACAGAAATTCCTGTAACATAAAATTGTAATATCGAGGCGGGAAATTTCCCACTCTTATGTTACCATAAAGCATTATCACTTTCATACTTTTCTCTCCAAAAACCTGCGATATAATATAATAATATACACATTACCATACCTCGTTTTGTTTTCTCTATGTCCAGGGTAGAGAAAGTTATGTGATTCCATTATTTTAGTGGATTTCATTCTGTAATATTTATTTATAACATGAATTATTTTGATAACTTCTCTTATTTGTCAAAAGTGCATTTCATTTGTTTTTTCCAAGCCCACCTGATACCATTTGGCAACAATATATTCTGTGATTTGGAATGGATAATTCTATGTAAAAAGGGATTAAGTATTTTCAAAAACATTTAATTTTTGGCATTTAGAATCAGAATTTTTCAAAATCCTTTCTTAGTGAGCACCTACATTATGAAACGAAGGTACTGTCAAAATTCCAAGTCTCTACCTGTTATAGTTTAGGCTGTACGTTGATTCCTGTCATTCAGTCAATCAGTCAGTCAGTCAGGACAAAGCCTTTTATATATATATATAGATATAACTACTAGTACTGAATGTTTGGCATTTAAGCTATGACTCCACGTGGGCACCAGACGAGTGCCTTCAGTCAGTACCATATACCACTCCTTAAGTGCCAGACAATGGCTTAATCCTCAAAGCGTCCCGACTGTCTACATAGGTCTAGCCTCCACTATACCATATGTTATTCTGTACAGTAGGCCTAGCATTTAAAATTTACTTTCCATAACTTTATTACAATTTTAAGACAAACTACTGTACCCCATAAATACATTATAGCTCCAGACAGTACGGTGAGTACGGTGAGCTTAATTAATTTGTTCTTACTGAACTAACAAATTATTTTGAAAATTTCTCGCGAGTTCAAAAAACTGTCGCTTTCATTACTCGTTGCATACATAACTATTAAATGCTTATGGGACATGAATAACTTTGAAACCATAAAATATGGAACATATTTAAAATAAAACGTTCAATTATGCAACCTAAACATATGTAAGTTTTTTTCAATACGAGTAGGACTATGTAAGTTAATAGTATATTGCGATACAGGTGCCGTAAGCGCTGCATACGTATCGAGGAAAGAGTTTGAAAAAACGAGGCGCTCGAGCCGAGTTTTTTCAATTTTCCGAGATCCGTTATGCGCTTACGGCACGAGTATTGCATGCTATTTTTTGCACGATGATTATTTATATCAATTTAATTATATCTTATTTGTGATATTACCTGAAAATATTACGTATATACCTGGTACATTCTTGAAGATAGATGTTTATTTCAGAAAGTGATTCGCATGTGTTTGTTGTTATGGGAACCGAATATTTGTCCTGGGGGCCTTGTCCATAAAGGCTTGTATTATGATGTGCCGTAAGTAAATTCTTACCACACATGCAACAAGATTGCGTGTGGGAATGTCAACTTACGATCCACGGCAACAACATTCGAAAGTACCACTAATTAGTTAAGTCGTGCAAAAAGATATGTAGGCCTACTGTATTCCGACAATTGGACGAATATGGAAAATCAAATCTGTCTTAATCCACTCCAAATATTCTAATGCGTAAACATAGTAAAAAGAAATAGGCCTACGTATTTATATGAAAATATTCTCCTTGGTAATGTAGGCCTACTGTATCTTAAGATGCCAGTTTGAGACACCAGTCTGAGTCACATATAGGCCTAAACTACCGTTTTTCCCGAGACAGTACCGTTTCTTGACAAAAGTTTTGTTGGGGACACTCAAATGTCCCGTTTTTTGTTTGTTTGTTTGTTTGTTTGTTTGTTTGTTTGTTTGTTTGTTTGTTACTGTGATTGGCCAGTATGTTTCACGCTAAATTAATAAAAGTTACAACAGTGAAGATCTTGCTCATTGTCAAAACATACTTTAATGGAGCAATATGTGCTGACTTTTGTGATAAATTATAAGAAAAAAATGCATTTCTTGAAAGAATACATAAAAGTGAAATATACAGTGACAATGAGGCATCTATTTCTGTGGAATAAATTGTTTACACCCGTCTGCAGAATAAATTTAAGAAGTCACTGGGATGATTTGTGTACATGAGGCAAATTTAAGTACACCGCTGTGGCTGTGGCGTAGGGGATGCGTTCGCTCCTCTCACGCAATAGGCCCGGATTCAAATCCTGATCGGGACAAGTTATCTACGAGGGATGTTCCAAAAGTAAGTTTCGTCGTTTTTTTAAAAAGTGAAGATGGTAAAGCAGATGAAGCAAACAACTGCCATAAGAATCGACGCCTATTGCTGGTTCAACGACGGAAAGAGCGTCAGCAGAGGAGAAACGATGCATGAGTAGAGTCCCGAAGAAGAGAGAGTAGCAGTAGACTGGCGTGCCCGAGGTTATTTGAGTACAAATCACGATGGCAGATGGACGTGTACTGAAAACGTGGTCGACAATGGAAGTACATGCTGTTATCCGGTATGAATGGGCATGTAGGACTAGTGTGTCCATCATCCATGGACGCCTACAGACTGTGTATGGTGAAGAGGTCATGTCTCATCAAATTGTTGGTCGCTGGTGTTGCATGCTCAGTGAAGGAAGGCACCTGTTCCATGTAATGAAAGCCGCACTCTCGGGACGTCACTTCCAAAACAATGCTGAGGTGGAGAAGGCTGTGCGACAATTCCTTGCATAGCAGGGCACCGAGTTTTACCAAAGTGGTTTCTTCAAACTGATTGCAAGCTATGACAAATGTCTCAATGTCGGTGGAGACTATGTTGAAAAATAGTGCAAGGGGTATATTTCATGATTGCATGGTGTATTTGTTTTGGTAATAAAGTTTCCATGTGAAAAAAAAATGACGAAACTTACTTTCAGAACATCCCTCGTAGATGGGTTTATTCTGGGGTTTGTCCTCACCTGTGAGAGGGAGATTCGGTTAAAGTAAGAAGAAGAAGAAGAAGAAGAAGAAGAAGAAGAGGAAAATGTAAATTGTTAATATTCTCTAAATTTTGTGGATGAAGTTTTTGTCCCCCTTATTCCTTAATTATACCAGGTATTGAAAAAATTAAAATGTCCCATTTTTATATAAACATCATATGGACACCCTAGCCCACACATGAAATGAAAATGAGACTTGTCTGAGTTCTAGGAATGTCTAGATCAGACATAAACACTTTTAACGCGTCCAATTTCGTTCCAGTTGCAATTCGTACAGTGGAGTAATGAGGATTCGTATTTCACTTATGCGATACTTTGCATTATGATGTAATGTCTATAACAATAGAGCATGACTCACTTTTTCAACACGTCTCTGCTGGTACAGCATCAACCCATGTTTTAAACCTCACATTATTATTGTTATAATAATTATTATTAATGTCTGTCCGTCTGCCTGTCTGTCTTTCCGTGTGTCTGTACGCGCGATAACTCAAATACGCTTTATCGGATTTTCATGAAACTTGGTATACGCATTTATAACGTCCATGGAAAGAAGCATATTGATTTAGGACCAAATCGGCTTACCGGTACCGGAGTAATGCCGAATTTAATGCCTATTTTATGGTAATATATTAGAAAGAATTTATCAAATGCAAATCAATTCTCATGATAACATAATGCTTTGGAAGTCGCAATACAGTTAGCTTTGACAAATAGCTCTAACCACATATTCCTTCACATATGCTAATCAAACTAGACCGTTAAACTGAGCGAGGTGGCCGAGATAGTAATATCTTGGTCTCACATTCTAGAGGTCACTAGTTCAAATCCCGTATCAAGCAATTTGACTTTTTTTTATTTCTATGGGAGTGGGCGATTGTCAAGATATCACAATTCTGTATAGTTTTGCTGATGCTGGACGATGTTAATCTGATTTTTAAATAACTAGACCTTTGTTCTTCCGTAAGCCCTGCTTAATGAGTCGATCTGGAACTTAACTGGGAAATTGATTACAAAATAACTTATTTTCTGCATAATTGCAATTATCACTGATTAAACAAAAGCATTCTGGCACTTTCTTACATCAGTTTACTTGATTTTATTTATTAAGCTCTTTTTTTATGTTTGACTAGGCTATCTTAAACACCCGGCGTGACCCGGGTTTTGAAATTCGAAATTAACTTAGGGAGGACTTTCGAGGTTCAAAATTTATGTCCTTATATAGATATCCAGAGCTTGAAGATGAACGATCTACGAGGGGTATTCCGAAAGTAAGTTTCGTCAGTTTGTCACACGGACACTTTATTGACCCAAAAGCAATACAGCATGGCAGCATGACCTATACACCGTGCACTATTTTTCGACATAGTCGCCAGCGACATTGAGACATTTGTCACGGGTGGGGATTCGTCTGGCGTTTGTTTGGTTCCCCTGGTGAACACGCTGCTCCTGCCATACATTGACGAAACTTACTTTCGGAATACCCCTCGTATCATACTCAAAATAGGCCTATTCCCTCATAAAATGCTAGACGTAGCTTTATCTCCCTCATACAGGACTTAGATTTTACAACCCATTGCTTCTGCAAACTATACCTGGTAAGGGTGCAATAAGCAAGAAAGAAAGAAAAAGCAGAGTTTCTGGTAATATAACATTTTACTGTCTATACGGAATTCATGAACCTTGCCCAAATCATGCATGAACAACCTCTCTCTCTCTCTCTCTCTCTCTCTATATATATATATATATATATATATATATATATATAAAGGCTTTGTCCTGACTGACTTAATGACAGAGAATCAACGTAGAGCCTAAACTATAATAGGTAGAGACTTGGAATTTTGACAGTAGGCTACCTTCGTTTCATAATGTAAGCGCTCACTAAGAAAGGATTTTGCAAAATTTTGATTTTAAATGCCAAAAATCAAATGTTTTTTTAGGATACTTAATCCCTTTTTACACAGAATTATCAAATCCAAATCACAGTTTACATGACAACATATTGTTGCCAGTGGTGTAGGATGGGTTTGGAAATAAATGAAATGGTAGTTTGACAAATTAGAGAAGCTATCAATATAATTTATGTTATAAATAAATATTAAAGAATGAAATCCACGAAAATAATGCAGTCACATTACTTCCTCTAGCCTGGAAATAGAGAAAACAATACGAGGTAAGGTAATATGTTTTGGGAAGAGAAGTATGATAGTGATATTTCATTTCTGTTTAATTGCATCCCCAAAACGGTTTTATGGTAACATCAGAGTGAGAAATAAATATTCCGCAAAGACAATACAATTTTATGTTACCGGAATTTCTGTTTCTTCTTATTTGAACCCCTACCAGGCTTTGTGTGTAGAAGAGATGGGATGCGAAATTCTACATCCTCTACGAGCCATAAAAAGCTATATCAAGCGTTTTCTGAGGGAATAGTTTGAGTGTGATAAGTCTTTAACCTATTTCAAATTATAAATACCTATATAAGGACCTGGAATTTAAAAATCGAAAGTTTTTCATAAGTTAATTTCCAATTAAAAAATAAAAAACCCGGGCGATGCCGGGCCTCTTAAACTAGTTTTATTGTAACGCTTAATAACTAAAAGTGCACCGCCTGGGGGGGAAGACCTCAGTTGCGAGTTCCCTAGCCCAAAAACCCCGCATAGTGAGTTTCGTCCAAGTCATTCCATGTTTTCCCATTTAAGTTAGACGTGCATTCATTCTCCAATTCTCTCCACCTTAGGCCTATCCCAAACAATGGTGATTGGTTATGCACTGTCATTCGTCCACGCATAGCAAATGCATAGGGCTTAGACCTATATTTTTCGTTATGTAATATTAAGGGGCTAGTATAAGAGCACAAATATTGTTTCTTCAAAATGAAATTTCGACAGTGCTTTTCCTCGTGCTTTGAAGGCTTACAAGGGCCTTAATATTATAGGATGTGAGGATGACTCATGGTACGTAAATATCGAATTCGGCATTTGCCATTACGACTGGGGAAACCATAAAAAAAAAACCATGTCAAATTGAACGGGAATTGAACCTGAAATCTACGGAATGCGAGTCCAACACGTTAGCATCTCTGCCACCCGGAGGCAAAGCGACAATAAACAAATAAATATAAAAACGAAAGATGTTAATGAATAATTACTGGATTTGTTTACAGTGCAGTTCGCCTCAACAATTTAAACTACTTCTGAACTAATCCCATGAGTTAAATGTGCATGGATGTGTTTGGCCATTGTATATGATTTAACTGAAAGTTAATGCAATCTACTCTTATACAATTCAACGGCCCTAAATAGCGTGCTTGCTCGCCCGCTTCGTGAGACATCGGGTATACTCGGCGATGTTCGTCTCTCGCAGTCTAAACTTTCATGACGACTACAAAATTAGGAAGGAAAACCGTTTCTTTATTATATAAGGCCTAAGTGAAATGAACACAATGAACAAATATTCTAATTTTTTTTTTTACTTACAATTTTCATAGCTCTGAACCACAAACATTTTTAATAATCTACCAGTGTAATTTTCTTAAAAATCCTGGAGTCAATGAATAATGGCGGGCGAAGCCGGGGGCAACAGCTGTAAAACATTGATGGTTTTATCTCATGAAATATCGCTAATAATAATATAATCCAAACAAACCATTCCTTTCCTTGAAACATTATAACATTTCTGAAAATTACACTGAATTGATAAAATAAAATTCACATCATATTCATGTCAATAAACAGCTGAGAAACAATACGTATTATGTGTTCACACATAAAGGAGGCCGTGGTTTACAGGTTCTTTGGAACTGCATAATCGATTCTGATATAGTTTTCCCAGGGGGCGGTTTCATGTCGTGGAATGTACTCTAAAGCAGGAATTTTAGCTGTTTCATTAATTATTAATGGCTTAGTTTATGAATGATTCGCGTGCAAGTGTTAATAAATATAATGCATTAATAATTATTATTATACTCTTAATTTTTAATTTTTAACAGAATTATCGTGGCGAAGCCACGGGCACCTCCTAGTTGCGATACAAGTGTATATTTTGATCATGTAACGTGCCTAATTTCGCAGTATCTTTTTATTTTATTTACTGCAAAATCAGGAACAGTAATGGAAATTTTTTTTAAAAATGTCGAAAATAGAAGAGAATAAGATGAATAAGATGAAATATTTCCACTACTGTTCACAATTTTGCAATAAATAAAATAAAAAGATACTGTGAAATTAGGGGTACTGCAAAATTAGGCATTTTTGCTATAAGTTATTCTTTGTCTGTAAGGCAGTCTAAAAGATTGTATAAATAATTACTATCCTAAAAGACTCGGCATCGCCGGGTTTTGTATTTTGCTTGTACTTCCAAGTAAACTTATGAAGTACTTCCTATTTTCAAACTCTAGACCCTTATACAGCCTTCCGTCTTTTGGCTGCAGGGTTTATATGACCAATGGGGGTACGCCGTAGCGTAGTGGTTGAGGCGCTGCGCTACAAACTGGAAGGTCGCGGGTTCGATCCCCGATGAGGTCGTTGGAGTTTTTCAATTGGCCTAATCCTTCTGGTGGCACTATGGCCCTGGGGTCGACTCAGCCTCTAACAGAAATGAGTACCAGGAGCAATCCTGGGGGTAAAGGCGGCCGGTGCGTAGGGCTGACAACCTTACCACCTTCATGTGCCGATGTCTAAAAATCTGGGAGCCTCAACCTCCTGGAACCCTCTGGGCCTCCATGGCCTGTAATAGGGAACACTTTATATGACCAATATGCTTTCTTTTCTTCGGTAGCATTTCAATAATTCAATAGTCAAGACAGGAGAATGAAGTGTCATTTGGATTACCAATTTTAATACATTAATATATTAATAAAATTAAAGAAGGAAAGGGAACTTACATGCTTTTTACACAATTTACCTTCGCTGTAGCTTAAAATAGTTTATATTAATTTTTCAGTAGGCCTATATGTCTATTCAGTAGGTATATGTCTATACCACTAGTCTATCTGGCATAAACTTTTTTGAGATTGGTCTTATGGGAGTCAATTGCCAGAAATAAAGCCTCAGTATGCTTATTCCATTCTTGGCATTGAATGCAATGCAGTCTTATATTTGTAAATTTATTTTCACGCCGTCCTTTGGATGAATAAATTTAACAGAGAATGTAATTAAATTAGCCTAGCCTATATTAATTTTTAATTATTAACTAGCCTAAATAATAGGCTATAACATAGGCCTACGAGAAGAGAGTATAAATACTGCCTACATTTACTGCAAATATGAAAACAAATCGTAGCATAAGGTGCAAGCTAGTTTTAGGCAGAATGCACAAGACGTTTCACGTACATGCACAAGTCCCCGATACAGCCTACCCGACTTTTAAAAAGTGCTTTAAAATAAATAGGCGTACATCTAATGCTTTTGCCTAGGCACTTGCTTAAAAAAACCGGCATCGCCCGGGTTTTATATTTTGCCTGCACTTCCAAGTAGACTTATCGACTAGTTCCGATTTTCAAAATCTAGTCCCTTATACAGCCTTCCGTCTTTTGGCTGCAGGGTCTTATATGACCAATATGCTTTCTTTTCTTCGGTAGCATTTCAATAATTCTGGGAAAAAGGAGTATCTTCTTGAACGGCGATAAAGAGGAAAATTGCCCATAGGCTAAGTGTGCAAAGTTCCTGTCAACATCTCCACGGCTCTGGGCCAACCAATACATCATAATAAAGTATTAATATTCATGAAAGACACCAAACTGTATAACGATATGTAATTAATTTTGTAAAACTATTGTATTTTAGTGTTTTAGTCGCGATATAACTTTCTAGTTAAAGCGACGTTAATATGAATAAATAAATAAATAATAATAATAATAATAATAAAGATTTCATTGAGATCTGAATAAAACTGTAGACATGTATAAAAGGCAAACACACACACACACACAGATCTCTACTTTAGGCGTATAGGCTATATATATTTACATTAGATGTCAAGGTTTTAGAGATTAGCCTACTCTCGAAAAACTTTAAGGTGTTTATTTTATCACTCCTTCATAACTCAAGGACCCCAACCCGAACCTTCCATGGACATAATGAATTTAACTCATAGGATTAATTCAGAAGTAATTTAAATTGTGGAGGCGAACTGCGCAGTAAACAAATCCAGTAATTATTCATTAACATCTTTCGTTTACTGTCACTTTAACTCGGCGAGATGGCTGAGATGGCAACGTATTGGACTAGCATTCGGCAAGTCCCAGGTTCAAATCTCGTGTCCAGTCAAGTTGACATGAGTTTTTTCATGGTTTCCCCAGACGTAAAGGTTATTACCGAATTGGATATATGTTGATACAGATAGATATGACAACAGTGTAATGTACACTATCGGGCCAGACCTAGTAATTGTGTTATTTGTTTTCTTTGCAGTCCGTCACGATTTATAAATTATGTGAGGAATTCCTTTTTGTTGTTAATCCCATATAATTTATTATAAGTGATGTTTTTACCCCGAATTGATTGTCTTGTTTCACCTCCTTTTTCCTTGTCACACTCAAACACCCAAGGCGGGACTCGAACCCACAGCCTTCTGCTCTACGGCCTTAGCTAACGCGGCTAAGGAGACCTATAAACAAATATAATATGAGTCCTCACTTAATTGTATAGCTTATGTCAAAGCGGAGATGAAATATTAATAATAAAGTAGGCTATAAAGCTATGCCTTTATATAAGCCTAATTAGGCTATATTTCATGTGGTGAACTTCCTCTAGCCAATCTCACTAGTTCAGAATGGCGAGAAGCATTGAAACGTCAAGCCTTGGCTTCTATCCCCGTTGTGAGCTTCTCCGGAATACCAGACACATACGACAAAAAATAACCAACAGGACTTATGAAAGAGGCCAGAGGGACAATTTCCTAAATTTTTGCCAAGTTCTGCCGAGAATTTATTTTCATTGCAAACTTCATAAGAGAAATAGCCATATAGGCGTTGAAGGGCTCCTTATTGATTCTACGCCCAGTATGAATTTGATATTAGACATCAAACAATATTGATATTTAATTCCTGAAATCAGGAAATGCTTGTTTTTGCACTACTTAACTAATTAGTGGTACTTACGAATATTGTTGATCGTAAGTTGACATTCCCACACGCAATCTTGTTGCTATGTGCGGTAAGAGTTTCCGTGCTGTTATGAATATTACGCCACACCTCATAATACAAGCCTTTATGGACAAGGCCCCCAAGGACAAATATTCGGTTCCCATAAACAACAACAAATGCGAATCACTTTCTGAAATAAACATCTATCTTCAAGAATGTGTATACATAATATTTTCAGGTAATATCACAATTAATATAATTAAATTGATATAAATAATCATCGTGCAAAAAACAGCATGCAATACTCGTGCCGTAAGCGCATAACGGATCTTGGAAAATTGAAAAAACTCGGCGCGAGCGCCTCGTTTTTTCAAACTATTTCCTCGATCCGTATGCATGCCTTACGGCACTTGTATCGCAATATAGGCTACTATTTTATGCAATTCAGAAACTTTTATCTTCTCGTCTTTTGTCCAGAAATCTAAAAATAAAAATTTGTGACGCAATTATCCTGCTGGTTGTATTACATGGATATGAGACATGGCCGCTTACATAATCTGAGAGTGTTCGAAAACAGGGGGCTTAGAAAAATATTTGGGCCTAAGAGAGATGAAAACTGCATAACGACGAGCTTCATAACCTGTAAACTTATTCTTCACCGGATACAGTAAGGGTAATTAAATCACGGAGGATGAAATGGGCTGGACATGGGGGATGAAAGACATACGGTATCTAAAAAAATCCCTTTAGGCAGGCCTACAGGCGGAGGTAGATTTCGAAGTGCTTTTGGTTTAATTTATTGTCGCTGCATAGCACTCTTCTTCTTTAGCCTTGGCATGGCAAACCTGCAGTAAAGAGGAAGAGCCTACAATCAATTGTTTTGACAACAATAATAGGATATAATATTCTGGGAGGCCGTGCGCAAGATCAGCAATGAATAAAATTAGCAAAGCCGCTAAACAAGACAATATTATGATATTATAATAATTCTTTCAAGTGTTATTATTTTCAAACATTAAAATCTCGCGTCATATGAGAGCTATCAAGAAACTATTTATTGATTTGTAGAGTACTCATCAAGAGCTTTTCAACGATACCCCACAAGACGTGGTTTCAAAAGTTTCGAATTTCCATCCCCCACCCCCACCCCCACCCTCACTCGAACCCCCGAATCGTTGGTGTCACTGTGAACTCCATAGGGAGTACTCTAATTTATTCAAACAAAGTTTCCCTCTATACTTCATAGGGGCCGAGATGTACATTTTTAAAAATTTCAACCCCCTCCCCCGACCACCCCCTTGGGCCAATTTTGCCCATTAACGAACTTGTCCGAACTCTTGGGCCTAGAAATAACATAATAAAATTTGGTTCAAATATCTTCAAAATTACGGCCGCTATCGTGTAAAGATATAAATATATATATATATATATATATATATATATATATATATATATATATATATATATATAAATATCACAATTTTTTTTTTTTAACGGGCGGTGGTTTCGTACTTAGGGGAGCATGAAACGTAAAGATATGAAAGAATTTTTCGAAAATCATAAAGTGGTATCCATTGCAATAGGTAGATTTTTCTTCGAAAATCTACCTAAAATACTGACTATGAGACCCGAAGGGAAAAGATCACTTGGAAAACCTAGACGTAGGTGGGAGGACAATATTAGGATAGATTTAAGGGAAGTAGGATTTGCGAGGGATGGTTGGATGGAGTTAGAACAGAATAGGGTTGAATGGCGGGCTCAGGTAAGCGCGGAAATGAACCATCGGGTTCCATAAAATAGATAATATTCCTTTGGCTTGTTTAGGAATTGTCTATTGTCGAGTAAGTAATTCAAATATAAAAGAAGATGTCCCCACAGTCACCAATCTCATTTAAACGTTAAATAATCGAGTCTTTAAACGAGTTTAGCATTGGAATAGTTGTTAATTGAACTTGGATTGTGTATGTGTTATGTTAATCATATTAGTTCAAGGTAATAGAGTTTAACATTGACTGGCAAAGTAACCTTGCTTACAGGACGAGTGATTAACCTGAGTAATGGGTCTATAAAATGCAAACAGCAGCTTAGCTCGTTAACTTCGAACTAAATGATATTACTTTGATCTCTCATTAATAGGCAAAACTATTTTGATCTTTCACAGTCAAGGCGAAGGCCATTCGGATCACTGAGCGATGAACAGAGCTAGAATCTCTATGCCTAAATACAGTGATGGGAAAAGTACAAAAAGAAAGTAATTGGACTGAATTACAATTACCCGAGAGACATTTTACTTAATTACAATGAAAAATTACTTTTGAAGGAAAACTTCTTTAGTGGCGGTAGAGGGTAAATCGAGAAAATCAGTCACACTAAAACCGTCACGAAATCAGTCACAATCAGTCACGAAATCAGTCACACTCAAAATTACTTACTTGTTTCGGTGCGGACTGCACAGAAAACAATCAACTCAATGATTAGGAGTAATCAAAGGACATTTTTCAGACCTTACTTCCTCAATGGCAATAGACAATTCCTAAGCAATCTAAAGGTATATTATCTATTTTATGGAACCCGGAGGTTCATTACCGCGCAAATCAAAAATTAAAAAATACAAATTTCCAAAATTAAAAAAAACAAAATTAAAAATTATAACATACAAAAATTCAAAATTTAATAAATAATAAAAAAAAATAAAAAATAAAAAAATAAACAATTCAAAGATCGAAAATTAAAAAAAATCCTAAATTAAAAATTCAAAGATCCAAAATTAAAAAGTCCAAAATCCAAAATTTAAAAAGTCCAAAAACCCAATATTAAAAAGTCCAGCAATGCAAAATTGAAAAAATCCGATAATCAAAAATTGAAAAAATAAAAAAATAAAATAAAGTTTTACTTCTGTCGCGTGGCGTTCCTCGCACTCTTTTTTTTTTCAAAAATGTAATCAGTAAAATTACAATTACATTTACAATTACTTTACAAAATGGTAGTACCTAAAAATTCCTTGTTTTAGGGTTTGTTTTGGGCAAAATCCAAAATGATTAATGAACAAACAAAAAAAAAACATATCATTGACAGCATTTTTGGAAACATTAAGTTACTTTTTGTTAATATTAACTCTAATTTGGATATTAATTCCAAAAACAGTAATGATGACGATATAGCAAGCGAGAATGATACTAATAGGCTACTAACGATTAGGCTACTAAATTGTAACAATTACAATTTTATTTTCAGAAATAAATTACAAGTAGAAATTACATTTTATAAAAAGTATTGATTACAAGTAAATGGGACCAAAAAAGGAATTGTTACTGTAATCCGATTACTTTTAGTCAATTACTTCCCATCACTGCCTAAATACATATTTGTTCCTTAGAATAGTTCAAGTTGAAATTTCGTTACATTACAATATTATTTTAGAGGTGATTTAAGACACATTTGATAGTTCATATTTTTCCATATTTCAGGGTACAGTAGGCCTAGCTATATATCTTTTCATAATACATCGTTTTACTTCAAACTAGAAGGTGCCCACGATAATAAATTCGAAGATTAAAAATTAAGAGCAAAATTTTATTTCCTGTTATTGTAAATTTTTTTATTTAATTTTTGTTGGTTAGTTATAATAATTTAACGAGGGGGTGCACTGCAACTGAGGCCTGTGACGTCACCAGTGTGTCGGAATTTGTCCCATAGGAGTTCATAAATTTGCCTGTAAATTTACAGACATGGGGCCTGTCACATAAATGCCATAAACCTGAGTTGGAATCGAAACCCGCAATCTTGCGCACAGAGAATAAACACTATACTGACTACACCACCCAGGCCGACTGAATTTTTGTTTTCATGTATTTATATATTTTATACATATTTTATTTTTGAACTCTCTCGCTCTCTCTCTCTCTCTCTCTCTCTCTCTCACTCTCTCTCTCTCTCTCTCTCTTCTGTAATGGATCTAGTAGCTTAAAAGGCCCGTCGTCTCCCGGGTTTTGTATTTTGTAATTGGAAATTAACTTGTGAAGGACTTACGATTTTCAAATTCTAGGTCCTTATATAGGTACTAGCATGTGCCCGCGGCTTCGCCCGCGATAATTATTTCAAAAATTAAAAATTAAGAGCATAGTAGTTAAATCATTATATTTATTAACACCCAAATCACGTGGACTACATACCACGATTAGATAGCGTCGCCTGGTAAAAGCGACCTCAGATTCGAGTTCCTTGGTCCAGAAAACCCCTGTATAGTGAGTTTCGTCCAAATGAAACAATGTTTGACCGTATTAGGGCTTACAACATTCAAGCGATCGCGAAAGTTTTATTTCAAGGTATGACAAAAATAGACAAAGCCAACTGTAATTGTCAAACTTCCATTTAATTTAATTCCAAACCCATCTGAAACCCACAGGCAACAATATATTTTAATGTCAAATGTGATTCGGATTCGATAATTCTGTGTAAGAAGGGATTAAGTATTCTCAAAAACATTTGATTTTTGGCATTTAAAAACAGAATTTTCCAAAATCCTTTCTTAGTGAGCACCTACATTATGAAACGAAGGTACTGTCAAAATTCCAAGTCTCTACCTGTTATAGTTTAGGCTGTACGTTGATTCCTGTCAGTCAGGACAAAGCCTTTTATATATATAGGCCTAGAGATTTAGAATTTGAAATGAGGAAGAACGACTTATCACACTCAACTATTCGCTCAGATAACGCTTGATATAGTTTTTTATGGCTCTTAGAGGATGTAGAATTTTGCATCCCATCGCTTGTACACAGCAAGCCTGGTAGGGGTTCAAATAAGAATAACAGAAATTCCGGTAGCATAAAATTGTATTGTCTTTGCGGAATATTTTATTTCTCACTCTCATGTTAACATACAACCGTTTTGGGGATGAAATTAAAAAGTATTTCAGTATCACTTTCATACTTCCCTCCCCAAAAACCTGGGATATTATAATATGCATACTACCATACCTCGTACGGTATTCTCTTTGTCCAGGGTATGGAAAGTATGACTGCATTATTTTCGTGGATTTCATTCTTTAATATTTATTTATAATGAATTACATTGATAGCTTCTCTAATTTGACAGAGTCCGTTTCATTTATTTCCAAACCCACCTGAGACCACTGGCAACAATACACTATTGTCCTATGAACTGTGATTTGGATTTGATAATTCTGTGTAAAAAGGAATTAAGTATTCTCAAAAAACGTGATTTTTGGCATTTAAAATAAAAACTTCCAAAACCCTTTCTTAGTGAGCACTTAGCCTACATTGTGAAACGAAGATACTGTCAAAATTCCAAGTCTCTACCTATTATAGTTTAGGCTCTACTTAGATTCTCTGTCAGCCAGTCAATCAATCAGGACAAAGCCTCTTATATAGAGAAGACATACCTATATGATGTTGTGTTATTTGTAAATGAACATACTTTCACCAGTAGAAATTAAATACACGACTACAATACAAGAAAACGGGTAATTTGATGTCCCGTACAGTTCATCACAAAAAACGTTAAACATTGTATAACAAATTACCAGCAGGAATAAGAGAACTTCGGCCAAAGTTTTTAGAGAAAAGACTTAACAAATGGCTCATTATGAATCCATTATTCAATTGATGAGTTTGAAGAAGCTCAGTTGAATCATATCTAGAATTCTTACCACTTTAACGTTAGGTTTTAAGAACTTTCTTGATTCTGATTTTGAATTTTACTATTTCAGCAAGTGGTTTTTATATTGCATTTCATTAAGTGCCAGAATGGTACCTTATGAGATTGTGTGGTGGACGGGAAAATGTCTGTCTTCTATCCGTCTGTCTGTACGCGTGATAACTGAAATACGCTTTATCGGATTTTCATGAAACTTGGTATACGGATTTATAATGTCCATGGAAAGAATCCTATTGAGTTTGGACTAAATCGTTTGACTGGTACCGGAGTAAAGTCCAAATTAGTGCCTATTTTATGGTATAGCCTATATTAGAAAAAATTATCAAATGCAAATCAGTTCTCATGAGAACATACTGTTTTACAGTGTTCGTATACGGCTTTGGAAGTTGCAACACAGTTAGCTCTGAAAAATAATACTACCCATATATTCCTTCACATGTGCTTATCAGACTAGACTTTTGTTCTTCCATAAGCCCTGCTTAATGAATCGATCTGGAGCTTAACTCGGAAATCGATTACAAAAATAACTTATTTTCTGCATATCATAATTGCAATTATCACTGATTAAACAAAAGAACTTTGTATAACAGTTTACCTGATTTAAATATTATTATTATTATTATCATCATCATTGATCGAATTGATCGATCAATGATTTTGTAGAAGAAAAACAGCTCTTATGGTATTTTTTTTTTTTTGTGTGCCCACCCTTACCCCCGGAGTGCCAAGCAATTAAGCCTAAACCTCCGGTCAGACCAAATTTTGGTAACCATATGTGATGTGTGTATACCGGACATACAAAAAGGATATCAGAGGAGAGACTACCACGGCGGATTATGGAATGGGTACCACCAGAAGGAAGAAAAGAGGGAGACCGCCGACCACATGGATACAAGGAATTCAGGCATCAATTAGAAGAAGAAGTATTGAAGAGAATTTATGGACAGATAGACATGGAGAAAGAAAATTAAATTATATGTGTAATCTTGGGTTACCAGAAAATGTAAATTGAATACATTGTACAACCGGATAAATAAAATTATTATTATTATTATTATTATTATTATTATTATTATTATTATTATTATTATTATTATTATTATTATTATTATTATTATTATTACCCATGGGTTTCAAATTAACAGAAGAATTTTACAAGGATGTTGCTTATCTCCGACATTGTTCAAAATATATAAGTTAGAGATATGGTTCTTCAAAACTGGACTAGGAAATGTCGATATATGGGAATTCAAATTCATCCAGATTACTACCTGCATAATTTACTTTTCGCGGATGATCAAGTAATAATTACTGAGGATACAGATGATGCGTCATTTATGATTTTATGATCAGAAAGCTGGTAGAAGTATGGGATTAAAAATAAATTTCAATAAAACTGAATATTTGTCAATGGGTTTGGAAGAAAAGTTAACATGTAATACAGAAGAAATTGCACATGTTGAATATTTTAAATATCTAGGGTCTATTATACAAAAGGATGCAACAACAAATTTAGAGATTCAAAGAAGAATAACGGATGGGAAGAGAATTATAGAAATGCTAAATTCATTCTTATGAAGTAAAAATATTTTACATCGAACTAAAAAATTAATATATCAGGCATTATTCCAAAGTACAACATTATATGGCGCTGAAACTTGACCATAAGTAGACAACAAGCAAACAAATTAATGGCATTAGAAATGGATTTTTGGAGGCGTTCAACAAGAAAATCCAGGAAAGTCAAAATTCAGAATAATAGAATTAAGGGAAGCAATGCAAGTTGAAAAGAATATTTTGGAAATTGTAGAAGAAAGACGCTTGAGATGGTATGGACATGTACTCAGAATGACAGAGGGTGGAATACCCAAGAGAATTTTGGATTGGAAAGTAGAAGGAAAAAGAAGAAGAGGGAAGCCCAAAGAGTGCTGGATAGATGGGGTGAAAAGGAGTATTGGGAGAAGAGGGTTAAGTGAAGAAGATGCTATGGACAGGGACTTGTGGAGGCAGAAGATTGTTGTGGGATCAAGGAAAACCATTGTATTGTGGAATATTCCTTAATAAAAATTGTTATTATTATTATTATTATTATTATTATTATTATTATTATTATTATTGAAAAGAATATCTTGGAAATTGTAGAAGAAAGACGCTTGAGATGGTATGGACATCTACTCAGAATGACAGAGGATAGAATACCCAAGAAAATTTTGGATTGGAAAGTACGTAGAAGGAAAAAGAAGAAGAGGGAAGCCCACAGAGTGCTGGATAGATGGGGTGAAAAGGAGTATGGAGAGAAGAGAGTTAAGTGAAGAAGATGCTATGGACAGGGACTTATGGAGGCAAAAGATTGTTGTGGGATCAAGGAAAACCATTGTATTGTGGAATATTCTATAATAAAAATTATTATTATTATTATTATTATTATTATTATTATTATTATTATTATTATTATTATTACAGTATTATTATTATTATTATTGAAAAGAATATCTTGGATATTGTAGAAGAAAGACGCTTGAGATGGTATGGACATCTACTCAAAATGACAGAGGATAGAATACCCAAGAAAATTTTGGATTGTAAAGTACGTAGAAGGAAAAAGAAGAAGAGGGAAGTCCAAAGAGTTCTGGATAGATGGGGTGAAAAGGAGTATTGGGAGAAGAGGGTTAAGTGAAGAAGATGCTATGGACAAAGATTGTTGTGGGATCAAGGAAAACCATTGTATTGTGGAATATTCCTTAATAAATATTATTATTATTATTATTATTATTCGGGTGGCGCTTAAAGAAAACATTATTGTATTTATTTAATATTACACACAAAATTGAATTAAATTTTAAAATATTGAAGATGTTATATCCAACTTACTGGTCTGTAGGCCTATAGAAACAGCCTAGGCCTAAGTTATAAGACAAGTGTCCTACCTAATGAACCCGGTCTCACAGGAGGTAATTGCACAGACAACACAACACCACTTTGTTCCCCACTGTACTGGATGGATACAGAAGCAGGTTTTGTGAGGGACGCGGAATCGCGCGCATCGCCTTGTTTATATCTGCTAGACTTCTGCCATTACTAAATCACGCCTGTGCATGCCTATGATACCAGTCGTCCCCGTTTCCCTGGGACAGTCTCGGATTTATTTATCTGTCCCCGTTCAAAATTTGACCCCGAATTTAAGTTAATATCGCCGGTTATTAAAATGCGTGTCAGGTATTGTTGAGCTTCAACAATGAAATAAAGTAGTTGTGATACCAGCTGCTCAACGATAATTTATTTTATAATTATAATATAAATTATAATTTTAATATAATTGTATAAACTGTCGTTGAGCAGCTGGTATAAAATTATACTAAAATTATATTTTATATTATAGGCCTAATTATATTATAATTTTTATAATTATAAAATAAATTATAGTTGAGCAGCTGGTAACACATCTATTATATTTCATTAATATCACCGGAGTTAGATTTTTTAATTTCAGCTTTATTTATGCTGGTTCGATTATATTTTATATTATAGATCAAGTTATATTCTAATTTTTATAATTATAAAATAAATTATCGTTGAGCTGCTGGTATCACATCTATGTTATTTCATTAATATCAACGGATTTAGATTTTTAAAATTCTGCTTTATTTAAACTCGTTTGAACATCGAGGTCATATCACGAGTCAGGTTCTGTGTGTATGCCAGTATGCCGTGTAAGTATTGATGTGCAACTGTTTTTTCTGTCATCTTTAATTAATTTCATTTCGGTACTACAGGATTGGTAACATTTTAATATTTATTTATTTCCAAACCTATATCCCCTATCTGTTATACATGAAATTTTCACACACTCCTTTTACCTAGTTCGCAGGCTTCCACGGCCAGAGTAATACTTAAAATGATAGTAATTAATATCCGGGTTAGGCCGCGTCGTGTTTATGGTGTCTTCTGACGTTTCGGACAACATATCGTGTCCTTCTTCTGAGAAAGAATTGCAAGAAAATAAGTGCCTGTGATTAGTAAACAGTCGCAGTTGTCATGACACAGGCACTTATTTTCTTGCAATTCTTTCTCAGAAGAAGGACACGATATGTTGTCCGAAACGTCAGAAGACACCATAAACACGACGCGGCCTAACTCGGATATTAATTACTCCTTTTACCTTACAAGTTGCGTACTACAACACATAGTCTTTGTACAGTAGGCTATATGATCAATAGTAAAAATCAAGTTTATTTATTTTCTTTATTTTGTATCCTTAATGCAATATTTTTAACTATTGACAATAGTCTGCTAACAAAAACTTCCCATAATATAATGTAACTTGTAAAGTAAAATGATTGTGTGAACAATTTATCTATAAAAGGTATAAGGTATAAAGGTTGTAAAGAAATAAATTTTATAATATGTTTCTATTGTTTATAGCGTCTTTCAACTGATATTCAGTTTTAATGAATATGATACAGGATGGAAAAGCGACAGTGAGTTATGGTAAATAAATATCTAATTTGGCATTTGCCATTACGACTGTGGAAACTATGAAAAAAGAAGTAAACTTTGCCGGTCATGGGGCTTGAACACGGGACCTCCCGCATAGGAGTCCAAGACGGTACCATCTCGGCCCTTTCAAAAATTATTTACAGTTATAAACATCTTCCTTATCCTTACTTACTTACTCAATGGCTATAGACAATTCCTTAGTCTTAGATTTAAAAAAAGGTGTGCGTGGAACGCCACGCGACAGAAGTGAAACTTGTTTTAATTTTTGGATTTTTTCAATTTTGGATTATTGGATTTTTGGACTTTTTAACTTTGGATCTTTGATTTTTTTATTTTTGGAATTTTGGTTCTTTAATTTTGTTTTCTTTAAATTGTGGATCTTTGAATTTTTTTTAGTTTATGGATTTTTTATTTGGATTTTGGATTTTTAAATTTTGGATTTTAGATTTTTTTAAATTTGGATTTTCGATTTTTTAATTTT
This sequence comes from Ectobius pallidus, assembly GCA_964059195.1. Classification (NCBI taxonomy): domain Eukaryota; kingdom Metazoa; phylum Arthropoda; class Insecta; order Blattodea; family Ectobiidae; genus Ectobius; species Ectobius pallidus. The sequence goes on from CAXKWD010000005.1 coordinate 177,775,612, forward strand.
TAATTTTTTTGAATTTTGGATAAGCCTAATCATTGAGTTGATTAGATATATAAGCTTTCATGAACCACAGATTATTGTCTCTGTTGGACATTACATGAGAATATTATAGGAGAAAAATTCCTCCGACAGTAGGACTTGAACCCAGGATCTGTGGCTATTCGCGCCAATGCTCTACCAACTGAGCTAAGCCGGAGTTCAATTCACAGCGCCGGATGGAACCTCTCTCCTATGACTGATTGCCCTAATCCGGCGCTGTGAATTGAACTCCGGCTTAGCTCAGTTGGTAGAGCATTGGCGCGAATAGCCAAAGGTCCTGGGTTCAAGTCCCAGTGTCGGAGGAATTTTTCTCCTATAATATTCTCATGTAATGTCCAACAAAGACAATAATCTGTGGTTCATGAAAGCTTACATATCTATCTTGAATGTCAACTGTACAATAACAGTGGGAGCCCGGTCACAAAAATCACTAATTAGTGTGCCTCACAGTACTGCATATGACATAACTTGTCTGTCTGTGAGGTAGACCATTAGGGCAATCAGTCATAGGAGAGAGGTTCCATCCGGCGCTGTGAATTGAACTCCGGCTTAGCTCAGTTGGTAGAGCATTGGCGCGAATAGCCAAAGGTCCTGGGTTCAAGTCCCAGTGTCGGAGGAATTTTTCTCCTATAATATTCTCATTGAGTTGATTGTTTTATGTGCAGTCCGTTCCGTCCACACCTCACTAATTTCGTGACGATGATTCCGATTTCAGCGTTACACAAGCTCTCGATTTACCCCTACCGCGGCTAAAGAAGTTTCACTTCAAAAATAACTTCAAACCTAATGACCATTGTGTAATTACTGGAGAGGAGGTGTTTGTTCGTGACTTCCATTGTCTTTCCAACAGACAAAGAGGTAATGCAATCTACATACAGGCCCATGAAATGCAGTGTTAATTATTCAGTAGTCAGCATAGTGTATTGTCAAAAATCGAAATTCATTCGTTGGTAATCCACAGTCTAAAGAGAAGCTGGAAAATACTACAAATGGCTGTGTCGATTTAAAATAAATGTTTAATAATTTTAGTCACTAAATGCATCTGCTTTAAGTATTGCATTATTTTTTATTTATTAAACACTTGGGCCTAAGGGAGATGAAAATGGGGACTAGAGAAAACTGCATAACGACGAGCTTCATAACCTGTACTCATCACCGGATATAGTAAGGGTAATTAAATCACGGAGGATGGAATGGGCTGGACATGGGGGAGGAAAGACATCTCAAAAGTATTGACTGGGAGACCCGAAGGGAAAAGACCACTAGGAAGACCTAGACGTAGAAAGCGAAAATAAAAAAATCCGGCTTCGAGGTGCATTCGCCCACCTTTCAAATCCATCTAACTTATGTTTAAAATTTCAGATCTCTGCGTTCAGTAGATTTCGCTGGGCATCACGCATTCACGCACAGATAGACAGACAGAAAGACAAACACTTCATTTTATTATTACCGTACTCCTTAACAGCAAGTAGGCTAATTAAATTTTCATATGGTATCAAAATTTACCTTTGCTTAACCTTTTCACTGGTACTGACGTGTAGGCCTATACGCGTCATCCAAAAATTGCACGAAACAAGAGTTGTACTACTGATAGAGAAATGCTTTATGTTACAATATGAGAAATTTTATTTGCCTGTTAGCATTGCCGTTCGTGAAAGTCAGCTATTCCAATAAAATTTTCTTCGTTAATTTCGAACTTAAAAACCCACTGACATCACCTGACGAATAATTAAATTAATAACATTTCAACTCTGAGAAGATTAACAGAACTCTTCGTTAGCTCTCAATATTCTTAAATTTAATTAAAGATGCAAATTTTGAAAACTCTCTCTCATAAAGCCTGGGTAGGCTACATTTATAGCAAAAACTACCAGACCTATTCTTAGAAGCACCGGATTTTTACACAACATACTTTACAACTTTCTTGAAACAAACGATGAAAATATAGGCGGTTTTAGGCCTAATCACAGTATAGTATAACAGTAGCGAAGCTCTAATGAAAGGAAAATGCATCCTTTTGACAGATCGGTGCGACACTAGCACCCCAAGCGGCCGGCAAGATTGAACTAGCAAACAGCCATTTTTAGCATTGGAAAGATACGAATATATGGCTGTATTTCTTCTTATTTTTAAAATTACTAGAACGAGATTATTACCGGAAAGGCATACTGGTGAACTCACCAAATCATAGACTTTATGGTAATATAAAGAAGTTGTAGTTTCAAGATCGATGACATTGTATATCTTATAAAGTATCAGACCGGTTTCCCGATATGGTCTAGTATGGATGCAAGCGTGATAATCACAAATTGGCAATTTAATTTAACAAATAACTGTTTTTGCTTACCTCTCAGGATCTTTAGGGAACCTGAAGAAAGATAAATCGAGAGATTCCTTTGGTTCCTTTGGCTGTTGGTGCAGTTTATAGCACTACAAGCATTTCCATAAAATATTGTTGACATTTTTCCACTGCCTTCTAGATTGTGCATTTTTCATAAGAAACAATGTAACAGATTGTGTTATCTCTCGCTCACCGCTACGAGAGCTGCAGTCGCGCCGGTTGAAAAAAACTGTATGGAGCTTCGCTACTGTTATACTATACTGTGGCCTAATCACTAATTTTTTTATGTTGCTGAAATTTTTATTTGGTCTGTTTCCTATAAGTTGCAACATTGAGAATAAAGCTTTTATCCTTTACAGACTTAGCAGCTATTTATGTCTGTTAAGTGCTCAGATATATATGTAGGGCATACCTGAATTTGTGAAAAAATTACGGGTAGGCCTAATAAGCATGCCCCTTATAAAAAAATAAGCGTAGCGCTACTAAAAAATTAATGAAGCTGTGATTCATCCAGTTTCGTTAAGGAAAGTCAATTTGCCATGTAAAAATTGCATTACTTTGTATTAAGTAGGCCTACCGGTCAGTGCTTTAGTTGGGCCGGAGCTCACCGGAGCTGCGTCCCGGGAAATATTTGGCTCAATGTTCCTTATTAAGTGCCAGTATGGTACTTTATGAGATTGTGTGGTGGACGAAAAAATGTCTGTCCGTCTGTCTGTCCGTCTGTCCGTGTGTCTGTACGCACCATAACTCAAATATGCTTTTTTGGATTTTCATGAAACTTTGAAAACACATTTATAATGTCCATGGGAAGAACCCTATTGATATTGAACCAAATCGGTTCACCGGTACCGGAGTAATGCCCAATTTAGTGCCTATTTTAATAGATTATATTAGAAAGGCTCAAATACGCTGTATCCGATTGCCACGAAACTTGGTATACCCATTTATGACGCCCATGAAAAGTGCCCTATTGAATTTGAACCTAATCTGTTGACCGGTACCGGAGTAAAACCCAATTTAGTGTATATTTTAAAGACGCAATAATTCGAATACGCTTTTTCGGATTTTTATGAAACACGCATTTATAATATCCATGGAAAGACGTCTATTGATATTCGACCAAATCGGTTGGCCAGTACCAGAATAATGCGCAATTTAGTGCATTTTATGTTAATATATAAGAAGTCGCGATAACTCAAATATGCTTTATTGGATTTTCTTGAAACTGTGTATACCCATTTATAATGCACATGGGAAGAAGTCTACTGATATTGGACCAAATCGGTAGACCGGTACCGTAGTAAAACCCAATTTAGTGTCTATTTTAAAGACGCGGTAACTGAAATATACTTTACCGGATTTTTATGAAACTTGGTATACACATTTATAATGTCCATGGGAAGACGTCTATTGATACTGGATAAAATCGGTTGACCTGTTTCGGAGTTATGCTCAATTTAGTGCCTATTTTATGGTAATATACGTATTCGAAAGAATTTATAAAAAAAATGAAAATCAGTTATCTTGACAACATAACCTTTTGTTTTACTGTGATTTCTAAGGCTTTGGCAATTAAAATACAGTTAGCTATGACAACACTATTGCTTTAAATGCGCTTATCCCATAACTGACCCAGGTGGCTGAGATGGTAACGTCTTGGCGTCACATTCTGGAGTTCCATGGCTCAAATCCCAAAACCGGCCTATTTGACTTTTTTTTATATTCTGCATATTATAACTGCAATCATAACTGATTAAACAAAACATACTGGCACTTTGTTATATCAGTTTACCTGATTTTATTTCTATTTTTTTTATTGGAGATCTCATATTTTCCACAGACATGAATTGAACATTGAAGAAATGTTCCATTGTATAAATAATGCGGCAACTTTGTCTCTGTCTTTAATTTGCAATAGAGGATTCTGACTGATCCTGAATTCTTGGATTCCAAGAAAAGGTTGCAGTTGTAGGAGTTGAGGCCTTGAGGGTGAAAGTTGTTTACGGGTTAACCCCTATTTTAGGCACCGTCTTTGGTGAGATATTTTGAATAGCGGCGGTGGCGGTGGTCAGTATCTAGGTAGATCCGTGCAAATATACTCTACATTTGATGTTACGTATTTTGGTGAGCTCCCCCAAATATTTTTTTTTTCCAACTAAAGCACTGCTACCGGTAGAAATGAAAAAAACATGTAGGCATAACCTATAAAAGGAATATTCTCAGCGAAATGTATCAAAATCCCTCAACAAATATAGGATCATTGCTAAAGACTTATGATTTAGGCTTTTCTTACAAATACAATAGTCTAAAGACAATGACTTATTTAAAAATACATAGCCTATAACTTATGAGTATCTTTAAATAGGCCTAAGCTGTTATTGTCTCTCTTAAACAGGAATAATAATGACCCAGATTTTCAGGTTTTAAACTATTTTGTTCCTTTCTAGCTATTTGTGATATTTTAACATAATTCTGTAGTTTGGTTCTAAAAGGGCCAATGTCAGTTTCTTGCAAAAATGAGATCTAATCATTATTGAGGTCGGCTAGTCTTTATCTTTCGTATAATAAAAGTGCCAATGTATGTTGCCGTTAATAGACATAGGCTAATACAGACACCTTACGGGCCAATGTCGGAAGTTCTCAGCAAAACATGTTACTTCTTTAAAGGCTTCAAAGTCAGTTATCTCAAAAGCAAGTTTTATGATATTGGCCCTTTAGAACCAAGCCATAGAATTATGCTTTCCACTGTAATGGCAGGCACATAGTCCAAACTTAAAAAACATAAAAATGGCTAAATAAGACATTAAAAAGTAAAAGTTCCTAAAATTGTTCTTAATTCAAACAAGATAAAATATTTAACAAACAAAAAATTACTTTTTTAATATCTGCTTACAGTTGGATCTTGCTCATTGTCACCAGTACATTTTTGTAAGTTAAAATACAGCATTTCATTTTGTAATCTTATAATTTTGTAACTCCATTTTCCCAGTAGAGCAAAGCGTTCTCCCTGGTTTCTTTGGAAGCAAATTAAAGAGATTTTTAAGAATCTTACACTTCCAGTTTATTCACAGTGTTTGCTCAATCAATATGCCGAAAGTAAACCATTATAGATCGGCCGCGGTAGTCTAGGGGTAGCGTGCCCGCCTCTAGATCCGCAGGTCGCGGGATCAAACCCGCCGCGGTCGATGGATTTTTCCGGACGCAAAAATCCGGGCACGGAGTCCTCCGGGAGGGTTATTAAGCTGGGGGGCCCGTGTCGTAGATTTACGGCACGTAAAAGAACTCCAAGCCTAAATTAGAGCCTCTAGACAAAATTTCTCTGCCCTTTCGCGTCCAAGTAATACCTTAGTTTCCGGAAAGGGGTTAAGGGGCAATGGGCTTACCACCTGTCCCTCTGCCCTCTCTCGAAAATAAGCGTAACAAAATTCACATAGGTATCAGAAACCTCCAATTGGAGGCCCTTCGCCCCAACATAGGGAATATAGGACAGAGTCAGTCAGTCAAAGTATTCTAGAAGTTGGTTGATTAATTGAAAATTTTTCTTCTTGAGTTTATGTAGTGGAGTTGGCAATGACAGGGACAATTCTAAAATTAAATATTTTTTATAGGCTATGGAAAATTAAGGAAAGGATATCCGTACATTGTCGGTAATGATTGTATTTTCCGGTATTTGGTAGCACTGGGTCTACAAATATTGCTAACTAGGCTCACATTTCTCATTTTTCCTTCCTCTCAAGCATTACATCTCGACAATAATGGTATTCACATGAAGATAATATTATTCCGAACAAATTAGTATAATAGGCTATGCATTGCAAGTACACATCAAAATCACTTGCTGTATGAAAATATAGGAAGTACTTATTATATCTGCGTTACTCAAGATCTATTCTCAGTGTTCACCGTAGTTCAGCGTTTCTCAACCTATGGTCCGCGGACCACTGGTAGTCCGCGAAGATGGTGCAGATGGTCCGCAGACATAATTAAAAAATATCATAAAGCAAGTGGAAAGTAAAGAAGTAAAATTTTTTCACATATTTCCTGCCCAAATATTAAGAATAAAGGCCTTCTTGTAAAAATGGTATGTAAAATTAGGGGTCCGTAAAGTTTTTTTAGACATTTTAGAGGTCCTCCGGTTCAAAAAGGTTGAGAAACGCTGCCGTAGTTCATAAACAGGTAACAATATTACGGTTCTAGAGGTTCACGGTTCATTCCCCGGCATCTTAACGTATTCGTACAGGTATTTTTCTTTTTGCTTTCATAATATTCTTTATTTATTTCTTTCTTTCTTTGTCTTAGTTTTGCCTCTCCCAAGCCGCCCGGGCCTTACAGGGCCGCGACCTGTCGGGAGAGGGATTATCTATGGATCACATACATACTTTTTTGACCAGACAAGGACATGGAGAGCCTCCCCGGATGAGTGATCAGCCCAATGCCGGGGCCACCTCCGAGACAACACGAACACATAGGACGAGACTCACCATTCACACACACACACACACTCATTCCAAATAAGGCGAGGATGGGATGAAGATGATAATGACGGCCAGATGATATCTGGGGACCACAAGGGTCTAAGGTTACCAGACATTGTCTTACAGGTGAGGGAAACCCCGGAAAAAACCCCACCTAGGTAACTTGTCGCTTTCATAATATTAAAAAATTTAAATACAATGTGTGTGCATAATGCTTTTAATTTTCTGCCTTATAATCTGTGTTCGGTTCTAGCATTTGATGTTGCATTTCCAGCATAGATAAGTTACATGTTTAGAGAACTTCTCAATCCTAAAATGATGTAAACAATGAGAGTCAAAGCCTTCTGAATTAAATAAACTGTACAACTCCAAGCAAGGCCTCCCTCGTTAAATAATTAATGCTCTGATGGGTGATTCTAGAACTAATTTGTCCATTGTATAATTTACTCATGGGTATATCGCCAGTTTATAGAAACCGGGCATTAAAATAAAATAAAAATTGCATCGGTTTAAAATCATTTAGCCTACCAAAGTTTTTTAAAGATATTTTCTCATAACAGCAACCATTATTTCAAGGGGTGAAAAAACAGGGATTGAAGAACAAAAATATAAGTAGGCCTACCTTAATTCTTTTAGCAGGCACAGTATAAAATCCATTCAAAGTTACTGTGAGCATTATGAATATTATCTGAAACTTCTGTTGCAAGCAATTTTTGATGCTATCAACCCTTACTGCAAAGGATGGCCAAAATGAACGTACCCTACAGAAATATGAGCTTCGAAATCTACCTCTATGCCTGTAGGCCTAGCCGAAAGGGATTCTTTCTGGTCGCGAAGTCTACTAAGTTAGTTTCAAAATAGGCCTGAAAGAAGGGAAGAGGTTCAACCTAAGGCTAAATAAATAAATTTTTTTTTTTTTAATCATAGTAATTTAAAGACTGATTTTTTATAAGGCTCGCATTTCTCATTTTTCCTTTTTCTCGCGCATTAGACGTAAACCATGTAATTTCTGTAATATACAGTTTTAGAAGTGCTGAGATGATTTGTATTGTTGCTTTGCTTTCTCCTGCTGCTGTGGGTGAATCGGTAGCATGTCTGTCTTCCACTCCGACGGTCCGAGTTCGATTCCCGGGTACAGGTCTGTGTTTTTGTGTTGTCCCTAGGTTTAAGTATTAACTAAGGGACTGGTAACAAATCCGTCGTGAATATCCATTTAAGGGATCTCCAGGGGTCATTATTTTGCGTTATTTTGCTTATTTCAATGTAGGCCTAATACAAGAAGACAAATAGTCATTCATTTAGCCTACGTTGATTCAGCCTAAAAGAGCGGTAAATCAGCCATGTACGCAAAACTTTACGAGAGAGATTTCGAGCTGCAAGAGGTACGAGAACCAGAAGTAGGCCTAAGTTAGTAGGCTACATCCAGGAGTTGTTTGTCGGCCACACAATTTTTCGAGGATAAAATCGACAAGTTGTAAATAATGAATTGAAAATAAAGTAAAATTTCTTGTGACCTTTCTTCTTTTAAGACCTTTTTATAGAAGACTTGAAGTAATCACATTTTTCTTTTCTATCACGTAGTCCTACCAGTATTTCACATAAGAATTCTCAGTTATAGGCCTATACTTTACTGTATGATTAAACCACCAGCTCAACAATCTTTATTTTATGATGCCTAGGCCTTTCGACACCCGGCCGCGGTCGATGGATTTTTCAGGACGTAAAATTCCTGGGCACGGAGTCCTCCGGGAGGGACTTTAAGCTGGGGGTCCCGTGTCGTAGATTTACGGCACGTAAAAGAACTCCAAGCCTAAATTAGAGCCTCTGGACAAAATTTCTCGGCCCTTTCACGTCCAAGAAATACTTAGTTTCCAGAGGGGGGTTGCGAGGCGATGGGCTTACCACCTGTTCCCGTACCCTCTCTCGGAAAATAAGCATATCAAAATTAGTATAGGTAATGAAACCTCCATAGGAGGCCCCTTCGCCCCACCTGGGGATCATAGGGTACCAGATACAGATACAGATACAGGCCTTTCGACACTGTTATTTCTTCTTCAGTACAAAATAAAGATTGTTGAGCTGATGGTTTTAGATCGAGCCCAACGGTGCTATTTTAACAGTTAGAATGTATCAAATTAGGCAATAAAAATAATGACATTTCAAATTAAAATTAGATGGGCCTAATTAAAATATATTAAGAACTGTATAAGTTTTCATTAAAACAAGGAAAAGAATACGTCATAGAAGTAAAAAATCTCTCACAATTTTCAACGTTTGGGGTCGATGAGCTGCATTTTACTAGAGTTGGAATGTTCACTTTACATTACATTATTGTAGGCCTAAGTGCTTCCACTGATTGCAAAATCAATTCCTTGTGTGACAGGCCTATGTCTTTCTCCACAAAGTCCCCGGTCTCCCCGAAACATTGGACCTACATATTTTATTAAAAAGTAAATTGATATATTTTCAAACTAACTTCGAGGGCCACCAATTCGAATCCTTGATTTACAGGAATAGAAAACAGAACCAGGCAAAAGGATCAATACAAATAGGCCTACTTTGGTTTTCCAAGTGTCACTTAGGGCCGGTATTATAATCATGGTTTAACCTTCAGTTTTAGTTTAAACTTTAGTTTTTCAGATTTTTGCGTATTATAAACGATAACTACAAGTTAACCTTAAGTTTAACCTAACTGGACCTTTTCTACCGTTTAACCTACAGTTTAAGACGTAATAATTATTTTAATGAAAACGGCTATAAAAACACGATTATAAGACAGTATCAACAAATTCAGTTTCGGATACAACATGCTATGAGAAGGTGAGACAAAACTTAAAGTAATTCTATTTGTTTACTTTCCGGAACGGAAAGAATATAGAAGGTTGTATATTGAAACAAATGCTAATACAATATCATTTTTATGAGCAATGAATAGCTATTTATTTTAGCTGTGTTTGAAATCAACTTACAATGAGCAAAGCTGAGTTCAATTTTGATTTAACCGTTTCTTGAATAATAAAATTTCTAGCTTCAATTTCTCTACATACAAAGAAACAAATACAAGCGAAATAGCAGATTTTATTGTTTTTCTTTTATTTTCAAGGCCAATTAGTCTTCTTTTTTCAGCCAACAGGTCTACCAACACCATTGCACTACGGTGTAACTTAACCAGAACATTATAAAACGGCAGCTAGAGTTAAACTTTAGATTTGGTTTAACTTAGCCTAATCTAAAGATGAACTCTGTTTATAATACCGGGCCTTAGGCTTTTTTAAAGATTTGTTTCCAATTTAACTTTCATTTTAGGCCTATATTTAGCAATAGCAAATTTTTAAAAGTTATACAGTATAGTCCTAATCATAAACTACCTAATATATTGTATTAAATTCTTACCCTTAAATGCATAATGTGTCCTGTATGATACAATTTATTGTTTGCGTTTAATTTGTAATAAAATAACGGAAAATAACTCTAAAGAAAATTTAAAATGCTTGTAAAATTTACAGAATAAGGCACAAGAAATAACTAGGAGTGTAATTATTATGTTAACTGTTTTCTGTGCAGTCCGGCACACATTTATAATTTGTATGAGAATTTGAGTTTCGCAAATAAGAATTAATTTGTTTTTATAACATGGGCGTACGGTGAAATTTTGTTCGGGAGGGGTTCAATGTAAGTTCGTCTCAGCTCCACGTCCCTATGCACATTGCAACTCAATGCTTTTTAAATAAAATCAGGTAAACTGATATAACAAAGTTCCAGAAGCCTTTTATTTAATCAGTGATAAGTTAATTGCAATTATGATGTGAACAAAATAAGTTATTTTTGTAATCTATCTCCGAGTTAAGCTCCAGATCGATTCATTAAGCAGTGCTTGTGGAAGAAAATACTTAACCTTAATTCAAACTTGTAGGCCTAGACTCTGATATAAGAAATTATTAAAATACCATATGTCAACATTTCTCAAAATACACTGGGGAAGAACTCCACTTAATTTACGTAGGCCTAATTATTTCACAGTAATATACCTTCTGTATATAAACAGTATTCAACTTTATCAATGAAATAAACATCTGACTAGTCTGATAATTAAATGCAAAGGAATATGTCATGGCTAACTGTATTGCTAATTCCAAAGCCGTATATGATCAGTGTAAAACAATAATATATTGTCAGGATAACTGATTTGCATTTTGTTAAATTCTAATATATTACCATAAAATAGGCACTAAATTGGGCATTACTCCGATACCGGTCAACGCATTTTCTCAAATATCAATAGATTTCTTCCCATGGACATTATAAATGCGTATACCAAGTTTCATTAAAATCCGATAAAGCGTAGGCCTATTTGAGTTATCGCGCCTTTTAGACATTAAATTGGGTTTTATTCCGGTACTGTTTAACCGATTTGGTCCAATATCAATAGGCTTCTTCCCATGGACATTATATTATAAATGCACCAAGTTTCATTAAAATCCGATGAAGCGTATTTGAGATACCATGCATACAGACAGAAGGATGGGCGGACAGACAGACGGACAGACATTTTCCCGTCCCCCACAGAATCTCATAAAGTACCATACTGGCACTTACTAACTATAGGCCTACAGTTGTATTGTGATCAATAATACACTATAATTAATATGCACTGTTTTTCGTGAGGTTTCAGTCCTTTTTTTCTTTAAGCTAGTGTGTAAATAAAAACTTTCTTTTTGACAGAAATTATCATAATACTGTATGATATATGCACACCATGGGCTAGAATCCACACGAACTTTTTATGCCGAGCACTGAAATCAGGTAGGCCTAATATCGAGATCCAAGGTGTGAACCATAAGTGGTGACACTAATCAGATTTGAAGTTGTACAAGTACCGAGTCTAATGAATCAGTATATCTGTATCGACAAATAGATTGCAGACGTAGTAATTTCGTAAGTTCATTCCGGAATAGGTTTTTACATAAGTTAAATTCAAATTTTGGAGGAATTAAGCTGAAATTCAAAGAAATCCTGATATCCTAACGATCACACCACATGGATAACCAGGCCGCCGAATTGTTCGGGGGATTCCAAAAGGGATTTTATTTACTAGTAATACGTCACTGTTCTTTTATTTCGTTATATGATATAATCTTAAAAATATTGAAGATGTTTCGGGGGGGTTTCGACCCCCTGAACCCCCCATACCGTACGCCCATGGTCTAGGGCCTATACAAAGGTATTAAAATACATGTCATATACCGTTGAGCTCGATCAATAAAATAAAATAGACTTGATATCTGCAACTCAACAGTATTTTATTTTAATATTTGCCTAGACTTTTCGGCGTATTTCCGTCATCTTCAATGAAGAGGCCACAGGAGGATGATATAGCTGAAGACGATTCAGTGATGGTATATTTATAAAGCTTTTACAAATTTTGATTTTATAAATGTGACAAGATGTAAGATGTGCAATTTTGGATTTAATTATTGATGCATCAAAAGAAGTTGCCCTGATGATGGCGGAAATACGCCGAAAGGTCTAGGCAAATATTAAAATAAAATACTGTTGAGTTGCAGATATCAAGTCTATTTTATTTTATTTTATTTTATTTTATCCTAACCAAAGTCAACTAGTCGAGGTGGATTAAGAAAACATCCCAACTGTTCCCTTTTACAAAGACATCTTGATGACATCGAGGTGAGAGGATTTTGATAGGAGCCAGAGGCACTATAACATTGAAAACGGTGGAATTTGTGAAAGAATTTGGTGTGACTTGTAAAGATTTCAAAGAACAGCGCTTCACGCATTAAGAGATTCCCTTGTTTTATCAACATTATTACACCAAGACATCAACTTATGATACTACTTAATAAAAATTTGTTTATTGCACCTTGTTCACTTATTATTAACTTAAAATTGCAATACAGTACTTGTTAATCTTTGTCAGTTTGGCAGCCGCTATCTTCAGGAAGAAAATAAAATATAATATAACAAATAATTTACCAGAGTCATAAGGCAACTTAGGCCATTGTTTGTGGCCATTGAGTTTTATAAAACATATAATTTATTACTGTCTTCTAGTTTAATTGCTAATGCACCTATTGTTTATTTAGTTCTATATTCATTAAGTGCACAAGCAAGGCTTGTTTGGTTTCCCATATATTGTAAGGACAAATTATTAATATTGCTGTCAATTTATTAAGTTCAAAAACATATATTTTTCGATTCAGCTCTAGACCTATCATTTATTTATTTATTTATTTAGTAAACTAACTTGGAGAGAATGAAATAGGACCTTCATGAATCAATTATATATAAAAATTCACTGTAACTTGTCAGAAATGTAGTCCTATAGGCTTACCTGATTACCACAGAGGCCCGTAGGCTTTTATGTTGGAATGGAAAATGAAGTTGTAGAAATGTTGCGTCTACTGTCCATTTTCTAAATTAATAGGCTCATGGGAAAGTTTCTGTTCAATAAGTTCTGCATTTATTATTAATCTAACCTTCATTTCTCTTTAAGCCTATTCTATCGAGTTCACGTATAAAACTTATTTGGTTTATCTACAGTATTGAGCCATCACTTGTGAAAATACTTCCAATTCCGATTATGTTGATAGAATTCTTGAATTTATAATAGGCCTAGCTACCAATTTCCTGGTATAGGCTACGTTTAATTTAATTTTTTGTCTAACTGTAGGCCTATGATTTACTGTTTTATTCTTCTTTGCAGTTAATAGAAGCTTGGTAAGCTTTGTCATTTAGGCAATCTTGTACTCAAGAAAGCATATAGGCCTAATATAAATAACATAAAATTTGCTTCCCATCTAGGCTATTGAATTTACAACAGGGACAAATGATCTACCTTCATGTTAATGATTAAGTTCTATTTTCTTTAATTTAATATTAATAATAGCAATAATAATAATGTTTATTAGCCAATGTCCAGACGGGTGAGGCATCGTCAATATACGTAATAACAGTTCTTATAAATCAAAGTCAGCTGTAAGAATTTCGTGCACAGAGTAAAATGGTCTCTCTATCAGCCATGCATATACATGTATCTTAAATCTATTTATAAGTAAACTACGGACACTTAAGAAGGCAGTTTGTTGAATAAATTAATTCCATTATAAAAACAAGTGTTAAAAGGGCTATTTAAACGACACTTGGTAAATGTATAGGCCTATTTGTCCTGATTCTTGTACTATAATTATGCACTTCTCCATAAGTAAAACTCTCCAGATTCTTCTTGACATATAAGATGAAATAAAATACATATAATATGCAAAGGTATAATGTGCATAAAGAACGTTTTAGGAAGTCTCAGGAACATAATACGCAAATCCTTCAGTTGTATTGTCCATTAAAATTGCATTATTTGTTTATATAATGCCTTAAGGTCTCTTTGAAACCGTGGAAATATACCATAATAGTAATAATATACTAATAATAATAATAATAATAATAATAATAATAATAATAATAATAATGTTTATTAGCCAATGTCCATACAGGTGAGACATCCTCAATATACGTAATAACAGTTCTTATAAAACAAAGTCAGCCCTAAGAAATTCGTGCACGAGTAAAATGGCCTCTGTATCAGCCATGGATATAGGCCTAAATAATTTTTAATTATATTCATAATTAAACAACGTAAACTTAAACGACACTTGGGTAAATTTATATCTGTCCTGCGTTTATTATTTTAATTGTGCACTTTTCTGTAAGTAAAATTCTCCAGATCCTTCTTGACATTATAAGATGCAATAAAATACATATAAATAAAAAAAACTGTCATTATATTAATTTCGGTAAAAAGCTTTCTCTATGACTTATGCTTGCCATTATCCCCAGGGCCTTTTTTTGGAGAGTTAAAATGGAATTTGTTTCCCTGAAATGACCCCAGAGGTATATTCCATAAACGATATGGCTCTGTAAAAGAGCAAAATATACAGATCTTAAAACCTCGAGTGAAATGCAAGTCCTAATTCTTCTTAGAACAAAAAAACCTCTGGCCAACTTAACACAAATATTTTCAACATGGGGCTTCCATGTAACTTAAGCTTAGGTCCAGATGAAAACCAAGTAATTTAATATTATTGCAGTTAATGGGCATCGTGCTTGTAAGACCAAAAAAATATTTCTGCGTATTTTAATCGGTTAGAGCAAATCCATTTCTAGTACCATTTAGCTCTAGGCCTATCGTTTATTTTCTTCATAAATAATGTTTTAATTACAGGCTATCCAATGCTGCAAGCAGGAGGATTAAGGGGATTGTAGCAGTAACTTAGGAAGATCAAAATATCTAAATAGATATATAGCCTAATTTCACTGTAATCTGTCAGTAATGTAAACCTATAGATCTACCTGATTAGCAGATATGCATTAAAGGCATGTGTGTATGAATGGAGTCATTATATTAGGCGGCTATTATCTGTTTTCTATTTTAATAAGCTCACGGATAATTAATATACAATTAGAATTATATTTAATCTGCTATACCCCCTAAACACGAGCTTTGCTCATATAGGGGCATACCTTACATTTTAAATGCTAAATTAGACATAGTATTTTCTGTTTGGTTTTATTTATTTTTACTTGTAAGTGAATAAATGTGAAATAATGTAAGTAATGTAATAAATAATAAATAAATAAATAAATAATAATAAAAAATAAGTTCTGTACCTAACGTTCATTTCCTTTCTTAATTCATCAAGTTCACAAATAAGCTCTACATGTATTTAGTTTCTCCAGAAATAACTTAAATTCTGTTTATTATCGTTTGTTTTAAAAGTTTATAATCAACTGTTTTAAATTGTTGATTTTAATAAAGTTTAGTTGGTTGTAAAATGTACCAAATTCCACCCAATAGCTCAGTTATTGTTAAGGGAGAACAAAGATCTATTAATAAAGTTACATCAAGAAAAGATTGTTTAAATCCAGTTAAAAGTTAAATAAATTCTGAGTTAGAATCAGTGTTTTTAGTAGGCTATAAGGTAAATGTTTTTATATCTGATTAATAGGCTATGCAGTGTGTGTGTATAAAGGCCTATTTATAGGAAAGGAGAACAAAGATATCAATAAACTACATCAAGAAAAGATTACATAAATTCAGTTAGAATATTTAAACAATTTTGAGTTAGCAGAAGTGTTTTAGTAGGCTATAAGATAATTATTTTCTATATCTGATTATAGGCCTGTGTAGTAGGCTATGTGTATATAGACCTATTTGTGGGAAAGGAGATCAAACATATTAACCAATTTATACAGTATCAAGAAAAGATTATTTAAATCCAGTTAGAAGATTTTCTGAGTTAGCCTCAGTGTTTTTAGTAGGCTATAAGATAATTGTTTTTATATCTGATTAATAGGCTATGTAGTGTGTGTGTATAAAGGCCTATTTGTAGGAAAGGAGAACAAAGATGTCAATAAACTACATCAAGAAAAGATTACATAAATTCAGTTAGGATATTTAAACAATTTTGAGTAAGCAGAAGTGCTATTAGTAGGCTATAAGATAATTGTTTTCTTTATCTGATTAATAGGCCTGTATAGCCTATTTGTAGGAAAGGAGAACACAGACATTAATCGATTTACATTAAAAAAATATTATTTGAATCCAGTTAGAAGATTCTGAGTTAGCCTCAGTGATTTTAGTAAGCTACAAGGTAGGCTAAATGTTTCCTACATCTGATTAATAGGCCTATGTTCCGTATGTATAAAAGGCTATTTGTAGGCAAGGAGGAAAAAGATAACAATGAACTTACATCAAGAAAATATAATTTAAATCCAGTTAGAAGATTAAAAAAATTCTGAGTTAGCCACAGTGTTTTAAGTAGGTTTTAAGAAAAATATTTCCTTCATCTGATTATAAGCCTGTTTAGTGTGTGTATAAAGGCCTATTTGTAGGAAAGAAGAACAAAGATATTAATCAATTTACATCAAGAAAATATAATTTAAATCCAGTTAGAAGATTAAATAAATTCTGAGTTAGCCACAGTGTTTTAAGTAGGCTTTAAGAAAAATATTTCCTTCGTCTGATTATAGGCCTGTTTAGTGTGTGTATAAAGGCCTATTTGTAGGAAAGAAGAACAAAGATATTAATCAATTTACATCAAGAAAATATAATTTAAATCCAGTTAGAAGATTAAATAAATTCTGAGTTAGCTACAGTGTTTTAAGTAGGCTTTAAGAAAAATATTTCCTTCATCTGATTATAGGCCTGTTTAGTGTGGGTATAAAGGCCTATTTGTAGGAAAGAAGAACAAAGATATTAATCAATTTACATAAAGAAAATATAATTTAAATCCAGTTAGAAGATTAAATAAATTCTGAGTTAGCCACAGTGTTTTTAGTAGGCTTTAAGATAACTATTTCCTTCGTCTGATTATAGGCCTGTTTAGTGTGTGTATAATGGCCTATTTGTAGGAAAGTAGAACAAAGATATTAATCAATTTACATCAAGAAAATATAATTTAAATCCAGTTAGAAGATTAAATAAATTCTTATTTAGGAGAAGTGTCTTTAATAGGCTTTAAGATAACCGTTTCCTTCATCTGATCATAGGCCTGTGTAATGTGTATATATAGGCATATTTATGGGAAAGGAGAACAAAGATATCAATAAACTTCATCAAGAAAAACTTACATAAATCCAGTTAGAAGATTAAATAAATTCTGAGTTAGCCTAAGTGTTTTTAGTAGGCTATAAGATGAGTTTTGTACATCTGATTAATAGGCCTGTGCAGTGTGTGTAAAAAGGCCTATTTTTAGGCAAGGAGAACAAAGATATCAATAAACTACATCAAGAAAAACTTACATAAATCCAGTTAGAAGATTAAAGAAATTCTGAGTTAGCCACAGTGTTTTTAGTAGGCTTTAAGATAACTATTTCCTTCATCTAATTATAGGCCTGCTTAGTGTGTGTATAAAGGCCTATGTGCAGGAATAAAGAATAAAGTTAGGTGTGTAACTCATCCTGTACTTGAAGCGACGGAACTGATTTCATTGCAAGGTCACTAACGGCCATTCGAGTACTGTGACCTCTAGTCCATAACGATAATTGCAAAAACCAGCCGAGTCAAGCCAGGGCTAAATTCGCGACAAGTTAGGCTACTAGGACAACTTCAAACCATTGCCTAGTTTTATTAAATATAGCCTACCATGCTATGGTATTTATTAGATTAACTTCAATCTGAATTTGTTCTGTAAAAATAGGCCTAGGTAAAACGTTTCACATAAACTGGTATTGTCTGTTTTGGATAAGCTGTTATTATTGTGAAATGTACTTATGCCCTTTCTCTAGGGATGTATATCTCCAATTCATCCCTCTCCGATAGGTTTTCATTTGAATCCTAAAATCGTACAAAATCTAGATTTAGGCCTATATCACCACTGGGAGCTAGGCCATATACTACTTTATTTATGATGCTATTAGGTCTAGGCCTATGCTATTATTTGTCTGGGAGAAGCTAGCCTACTTTTCAAAGAATTTAAATTGTGGTGTTTTAGAATATGTCTTACTGAAAGAAATGCTATAAAAGAGTGAATAGCCTACGTTTTAAGAACAGGCAAGATCCATACAAATGTAGCCTACATACTCTTAGAAACAATTTAGTTATATTACCTATCTAAATTAAAATACCATCACAAATAGCCTAGAGTTTGTCAATGAATTCTAGCGAGTCTCTGAAATGTAGGTAGGCCAAAATAATTTAATTCCATTAGTTTTTTCATCTCCTCATATATTTTCTCTTATAGGTATATTCTTGTTGAAGAGTATTATTTGATTTATAGGCCTATAGACTCTATAGATATTATTATTAACATAAGCCTAACTTTTCATAGACATCTCTAGTTATTTTGAATTATAGGCTTCTAGTTTAAGAATTTAGAAATAATGTATCAAGGCATTTGCAAGGCTTAGTCCTTCACACAATTTATAAAACCAAGCCGGACTGCTAAGAAAACGATTAACCAAACGATTGGGGATGTTTTACATCGCACATGCTATTTAATTAACTCATAATCGCATAATGTGCCCTATGGGATGCAGTAGATTCTGCATTTAAATAAATATTTAAATTTCATGTATTATTTTAATTTCTTTCTGTCACTACAGATTGCAAACACAAAGAATACCATTTCAATTAAATAAACAGGGAAAAACAAACCACAGTAGAAAGATATGTAGTACAACAAAATCAACGAACTGAAACAAATTAAAACAGTAGGCCTATGCAAACTGTGAAACATATTAAAACATTAATCCTAGAAACACACGCTATTAGAAAATGAAATAAAGTACTTATATGTAATAGGGCACAAGAAATAAACTATAAGCCTAATCAATGTATTAATTGTTTTCTATGCAGTCCGACATGGGTTTGTATATTGTGTGAGAAACTGAGTCTAGTGCATTTATTCTGGATCCTTGCAAATTCATCGTAGACGGACGGATGTCATAATGAATAATGAATAAATAATACAATTCTCTAACATTATTCTGCAATCTTACATTAATTTTATATTTATTTATGAATTTTTTCCGTTACTTTACTATTCAAATATAATGCAAAGTCCTTTTCCAATAGGTCATATAATTCATTTAAGAATTAATTACAGCCACCTATTTCACAAGATTACATAAATCCAGTTAGAAGATTAAATAATTCTGAGTTAACCTAAGTGTTTTAGTAGGCTATAAGATTATTGTTTCCTTCATCTGATTATAGGCCCGTGTAGTGTGTGGATAAAGGCATATTTGTAGGAAGGTCCGCAACTAATCAATGTAACATCGAAAAAAAGTTTTAAAAATTATCTGAAGGATAGTTATAAGCCACCCAATGTTTGTACTACTTTCAATAAATAATAATAATAATAATAATAAGACAGCCCTGTAATAAACATAGAAAACTTAACAAGTTGTTTGAATTTCTGTGAGAGAAAACCTAATTTATGAAGTAGGCCTAGTTTTATATATGTTTCCCGAAATATCTGAATCATGGTAAGTTATGAAATCATAAATTAAACAGAAAAAAACATGTTATTGTGTGGAGTTTTGCAATATAAAAAATGTATCTTCTAGAATAACAGCATCAACAAATATTTCAGAAGAATAGGTTGATACAGCATCCTTAATTTGCTGAGAGTGGAAGGATTAGGGGTTATATTCTGCTATAAGGATAATTTATTGAGGGGCAGTACGAATGAAGAGTCTAACATGTCCTAAGTCATAGTGGAAATGGTCACAAAATTTAGGCCTAAACTGTCAAACTATTACTAACTAGCTTAGGATATGTTTGTATAGTATAGGCCTAAATGATGGTGTTAAATATAATAAAAGAAATGAACATTTAATCGAAGTATCATGTGATATTTCCAGTTGTTTTGTTGGTCTAAGGCGGCCTAATTATCCGTGTGGGTAATTTTATTTAAACTTGTAATCATTTGCAATTAGTGCATCCATGCATAAATTGTAAGAAGTAAAAATGTAAATAACAGATTTAGGCTAGTTGCTGCTGAACAAACTTGCCACAGGGCAAAATAGGGTCAAATAAATAGACATTCAATAAATAATAATAATAATAATAATAAGACAGTCCAGTAATAAACATAGAAAACTTAACAAGTTGTTTGAAGTTCTGTGAGAGAAAACCTAATTTATGAAGTAGCCTACATGTATTAGTTTTATTTTTGGTCTATGAGAAAATTAGAAAAATTACCGGTGATGGAATTAATTTTATTTAGGCCTACCTATATTTCACAGACTTCATGGATTTTAATTTTTTTAATTCTAGGTTAGGCCTATTTGTTCTGGTCTTCAATTTTCCTTGGCTAGTCTATTTGTGGTCTCTTTTACTTTCAGTAGGCTATATAATTTAATTGTTTTAAAATCAAGTCTATTCTTAATAAATTAGTTGCTATTAGAGGCTACTTTCCTGTTTTATTAAGGTTTCTAATGCATTAATTATCCAACAAATGTATCAAATATCTTCTTAATAATACTCAAATTTTCCTAGAAGTATATGAGACTTGTGGGCTGATAAAAGAAGATTATATGTTACAAATAATACATAGTAAATTATTTTTAAGACGGCTTAATCTTCATACACTACAGAAGTCATAGAATAGTTACAAAGTAATCTTTGTTTATAACGCATTATTTGTGTAACAAAAGTATAAAATAATATCTTATTAGTAGTACGGCAACTCTCCAAGAAACATATAAAGCCTATGAATTAACAAAAGAAGGGGCGAGTTAAATAAACATTATAATTTACTTATAAAATTATTTTCATATACTATCGTACAATAGCTACAAAAATAAATGTTTGTTTATAACGCATTACTTGTCTAACAGACGTATAAAATATCTTATTAATAATATATATAAATTCCCCAAGGAACATATAAAACCTGTGTTAATAAAAGAAGTGAGTAAAAGAAACATCATAATTTACTTATAAAACGGCTTATTTTCATACACTACAATAGCTACAGAAATAAATGTTTGTTTATAACGCATTACTTGTCTAACAGACGTATGAAATATCTTATTAGTAATATATAAATTCCCCAAGAAACATGTTAAACCTGTGTTAATAAAAGAAGGAGGTATGTCACAAGAGGCATGTAAACTGGCACATCAGGATTAATAAAAGAAGGAGTTATGTGAGAAAAGCATGTTTCGGATTCTATACCATGTGGATGTGAGATGACATTTAGGCCAAAGTGCTGCACAGGTGTTGGGCCTATTTAACTATTTACACATGAAAACACACGTCACTAAAAACACTCACAAACACACATTTTGAGAGCACACGGGGAAACTTGCTTGCAAACGCTTGTCAGAGGGGAATCGCTCGAGGGGGGAAGGGGACCTCTTTATGACCTAAATTCGCTTGTGCAGAATATTTCGCGAATACTTGACGTAACCCTTCTGCACACTCCCGCCATCTGTGGCGCGCGAAAACTCGCGTCTCGGAGCTCTCCCAGCACACTAACGCCATCTATGAACTATCGTGAGAAGCTTCTGGCCATCTTGTGGTGGCGGATGGAACTATATTTCGCACGGATTTGCGAATGCTCGTTACTTGAAATTTTGCCAACGAAGGGATAACGACCTGGTAGACAAATTGGGTCAAACAAATAGTGTACTATCGGGTTTAAAAACATTTTGACAGCTTTTGCTGAAAACTATGAACTGTCAAAACAGTTTCGAAGTAAATAAAAACAAAAAAAGTAACTAACATTTTTAGTAAATCTGGTGTTATTATAAGATTTTTTAAAATTTTGACTGTTGACTGGAAGTCATGTTTGCGGGTCGAGAATTCGAGTTTCGACCTTGGCTAAATTCACGTTCCTAGGAGTTGGCCCGATTTAACCCGAGGTGCTGCCGTTTCCGCAAAGTAGTTGCCAAAACTCTCAAAATTTCAATGAAAAAAATGATCCCTGACACCTCATCAAGATACATGAAATCTCTAAATTTCTTTTCTGCCTTCCATTCCTTAATAAAATTAATTAGTGTCACTTTATTTCTTCACATATTTATCTTGGTTATGTTTACACAAGGGCCGTCCACAAAGAGACATTTGTCATAACGTGGGACCAACTTTTGAATACATGTGCCATAGAAGTCTGCCGCCTGGGATTTGAACCACTGTGTCTTAACCTCCGTTCTCTGTCAATCTCTACCATTCTCTGTCATTTCTTGAGGGGTAGGAAAATATGAAAATCTCTGGGTGCATGGTCCTAGCAGTAGGGTGGAGGCTTCAACACCTCCATGCAAGTCTCCTGCAAAAGTTCTGCTAGGAGATGTTACAACATCTACACTACAGCCCGGACCTCGCTCCCAGTGATTTCCATCTTTTACTACACCTCAACAAATGACAGAGAATGACAGAGAAGCGGAGATGGTTGTCACACAGTAGTTCAAATCCCAGGCGGCCGACTTCTACGACACAAGTGTCCAAACGTTGGTCCCACGGTATGACAAATGTCTCAATTCCTGTGGCGAATATGTTGAAAAATAGCTGAACACTTGCTATATCTATTGTAATAAATATTTCCATGAAATTTTGTTTTGTTTGTGTAAACGGCCCAAGGGAAACTTACACCTCGTACAAAAATGTGCATGGGCGTCGGCATGGGGGGGGGGGGCAAGGGGGCAAATATCTTATGGATTCATTAATTTTTTTGGTAGGCCTGCACTTTGTCTCGGTCAACCTTCTGTTGTTGTAGGGAGAATAAAAAAATATAAATATTTTATACTGAGTTAAGCAATTAGCCTATACAATTATAACTACATGATTGTATTTATAATAATTAGAGTTCGGATGTTTATGACCTACAAAAGTGGAAATATGACTTCAAATATGACCTTAAAAATTACTAAATATGACCCCAAAATCCTACATATGACCTTATAAAAGAACGTATTTTCTAAAAATAAATGTTCCAATTTAAAACGTTTAATGGCAGTAAATTATTACATCACATCTATTTTATGAAACCCGACGGTTCATTGCCGCACTTACCTGAGCCTGCCATTCAACCCTATTCTGTGTTAAGTCCATCCAATCATCCCTCTGAAATACTACTTCCCTTAAATCTATCCTAATATTGTCCTCCCACCTACGTCTAGGTCTTCCAGGTGGTCTTTTCCCTTCGGGTCTCCCAGTCAATACTTTTGAGATAACTTATGTGTTTCCTCCCCCATGCCCAGCCCATTTCATCCTCCGTGATTTAATTACCCTTACTATATCCGGTGACGAGTACAGGTTATTAAGCTCGTCGTTATGCAGTTTTATGCAGTTCCCATTTTCATCTCTCTTAGGCCCAAATATTTTCCTAAGCCCCCTGTTTGCGAACACTCCCAGATTATGTTCTTTCCGAAGAGTAAGCGACCATGTCTCACATCAATATAATACAACCGGCAGGATAATCTCTATATATATAAAAGGCTTTGTCCTGACTGACTGAATGACTGACTGAATGACAGGTATCAACGTACAGCCTAAACTATAACAGGTAGAGACTTGGAATTTTGACAGTACCTTCGTTGCATAATGTAGGTGCTCACTAAGAAAGGATTTTGAAAAATTCTGATTCTAAATGCCAAAAATTAAATGTTTTTGAAAATACTTAATCCCTTTTTACATAGAATTATCCATTCCAAATCACAGAATATATTGTTGCCAAATGGTATCAGGTGGGCTTGGAAAAAACAAATGAAATGCACTTTTGACAAATAAGAGAAGTTATCAAAATAATTCATGTTATAAATAAATATTACAGAATGAAATCCACTAAAATAATGGAATCACATA
The DNA here is from genome assembly GCA_964059195.1 of Ectobius pallidus. Classification (NCBI taxonomy): domain Eukaryota; kingdom Metazoa; phylum Arthropoda; class Insecta; order Blattodea; family Ectobiidae; genus Ectobius; species Ectobius pallidus. Next base: position 177,799,787 of record CAXKWD010000005.1, read on the forward strand.
ACTTTCTCTACCCTGGACATAGAGAAAACAAAACGAGGTATGGTAATGTGTATATTATTATATTATATCGCAGGTTTTTGGAGAGAAAAGTATGAAAGTGATAATGCTTTCTGTTTAATTTCATCTCCAAAACGGTTTTATGGTAACATAAGAGTGGGAAATTTCCCGCCTCGATATTACAATTTTATGTTACAGGAATTTATGTTTCTTCTTATTTAAACCTCTACCAGGCTTGCTGTGCACTGTACAAGCGATGGGATGCAAAATTCTAGATCCTCTATGAGCCATAAAAAACTATATCAAGCGTTTTCTGAGGGAATAGTTTGAGTGTAATAAGTCGTTCTTCCTATTTCAAATTATAAATGCCTATATAAGGACCTAGAATTTAAAATTGAAAATCCTTCATAAGTTAATTTCCAATTACAAAATACAAAACCCGGGCGACGCCGGGTCTTTTAAGCTAGTTGTCTTATAAATTTTTTTTTTTTTTTTTTTTTTTTTTTTAGATTTCTGGACATATGACGAGAAGATAGAAGTTTCTGAATTTCCCGATTTTAGTGACACTTATCTTCTACCTTATTATTTGGCATCTGTAATTATTGCTCCCAGATATTTGAATTTCTCTCTTTATCACATATTATAGGTATGATATATAGGTCTACTATTATATGATGTTTTCGGGGAAGGAAAGCACACGGTGCGGGGCCCTTAAATAGTAAAGAGCACAGTGCTAATAGGTAGACAGCGCAGTGTTAGTTATTCAGTAACTTGATGGTTTCCATTCTTTTTTGCACGACTTAACTAATTAGTGGTACCTACGAATGTTGTTGCCGTGGATCGTAAGTTGACATTCCCACACGCAATCTTGTTGCTATGTGCGGTAAGAGATTCCGTGCGGGAAGAATTTACTTACGGCACATCATAATACAAGCCTTTATGGACAAGGCCCCCAGGACAAATATTCGGTTCTCATAACAACAAACACATGCGAATCGCTTTCTGAAATAAACATCTATCTTCAAGAATGTATAGGCCTATACATAATATTTTCAGGTAATATCTCAATTAATATAAATAAATTGATATAAAGAATCATCGTGCAAAAAATAGCATGCAATACTCGTGCCGTAAGCGCATAACGGATCTCGGAAAATTTAAAAAACTCGGCGGGAACGCCGAGTTTTTTCAAATTCTTTCCTCGATCCGCATGCATCGCTTACGGCACTTGTACCGCAATATACTATTACGTTTGTTCCGATGACAAGAAAACTGAGCTAGTCTGTACTTGGGGGTTAATGTTAGGTGGTTCTTGTGACGGTGAGAATTTGGCACCAAGTCAGAAGCAGTTCACTGACTCTCTGATAAGGCACGGGTAAGTGAGAGTTATATAATCATTGCCGCAATTGAATCAGTCATTTCAGAAAAGGGATCAGTCGTAATATTTACTGGGATAATGAATAAAGACTTTTTCCTTCTTCCAATGTTTGAGCAATCATTATCATCAGTGCCCGGATTTTGATGACATGTCATCTTTTAACTGGAACATCATGGACGTTGCCCACGATTGCAGATATTCTGAGCATGACTCATAGATTATAAAAATGGTGATTTTTAGGGCCATTTTTTCAGTTTTGTATTTTTAGGTCATTTTAAAAATTAAATATCATTATTTGGAGATTTCTTGGTCATTTGATGGTCTTTTTCTCCATTTCATATTTTTAGGCAATTTTTTTTAACATTTCAAGTTATTATTTTCTTATTTTGTGTTGTTTCTTGCATTGTATGGAGCTTAATGAATTTACTTATATATATATATATATATATATATATATATATATATATATACTAGCATGTGCCCGCGGCTTCGCCCGCGATAATTATTTCAAAAATTAAAAATTAAGAGCATAATAGTTAAATCATTATATTTATTAACACCTAAATCACGTGGACTACATACCACGATTAGATTGCGTCGCCTGGTAAAAGCTATCTCAGATTCGAGTTCCTTGGCCCAGAATACCCCTGTAGAGTGAGTTTCGTCCAAATCGAACAATGTTTGACCATATTTAGGCCAATATTGACTATCCCTCTTCCGTGTAGGTTGAAAATTTCATATGTCTACGGGCCTTGACATTCTAAACAAATGAATCGACCAGCGTGGGCTTACAACATTCAAGCAATCGCGATGCTTTTATTTCCACGGTATGATAAAAATAGCCAAAGCCAACTGCAATTGATTTGACATTGAAATGTATTACTGAAATCTGATGCTTCGACAGCGCTAAAATCACGTTTTCTGCCAGTTTTTCACTCATAACTCGCGAACGAAGGCTAAAATTAAAAATTCGGCTTCGAGGTGCATTCGCCCACCTTTCAGTCCAACTATCTTTAAAATTTCAGATCTCTGCGTTCAGTAGATTTCGATGGGCATCGTGGACAGACAGACAAACAGCATGTACCCGCATGTGCCCGCGGCTTCCGCCGCGATAATTATTTCAAAAATTAAAAACTAAAAATTAAGAGCATAGTTAAATCATTATAATTATTAACACCTAAATCACGTGGAGTGCATTCCACGATTAGGTAGCGTCCCCTGGTAAAAGCGACCTCAGATTCGAGTTCCTTGGCCCAGAAAACCCCTGTATAGTGAGTTTCGTTCAAATCGAACAATGTTTGACCATATTTAGAGTTGATTATCCTTCTTCCGTGTAGGTTGAAAATGTCATATGTCTGTGGGCCTTGACACTCTAAACAAATGAATCGTCTAGGATGGACTAACAAAATCAAGCGATCGCGTTGCTTTTATTTCCAAGGTATGAAGTATGATGACAAAAGTCGCCAAAGCCATATGTAAGTGATTTGATATTGAAATTTATTACTGAAGCTGATGCTTCTAAAACGCAAAAAAATGCACGTTTTCTGCCAGTTTTTCACTCATAACTCACGAACGAAAGCGAAAATTAAAATTCCAGCTTCGAGGTGCACATTCCGACCCTTTAGTCCGCCTATGTATAAAATTTCAGATCTCTGCGTTGAGTAGATTTCGCTGGGCCTCGCGGACAGACAGACGGAGGACAGACGGAGGACAGATAGATTATCAGTACTCTAAATAAGCATAATAATAATTTTAATTTGGATGCAGAAAGACGGTGTTTGCTGTTTGCATTTAACCGTATATAATTAACTAATTACACGCCTTTGTGGGGTATCAACATAAATGTAGAATGGACACAAAACTGATGAATAAACTAGTACTTTCTTGCAAATTTTAGAGTTATTTTTGTAGTCATTTTACAGGTCATATTTTAACTCTTTTAGGTCGTCAAAATCCTGGCCCTGATTATCAATATTTTTTTAAGTAAGTTTATAAATAGTGAAATATTATTAAGCCTGTTAGATGTCCAACTTCTCAAACAGTTTTCTAGATTTTTTGTAGAACCAGGATTAATCCCCTTTCTGCGATGAACTGTTAAAAATAAATGAACGTATTTATATTTCAAAAAATTTGAATACTTGAAATTTGAAAACAAACTAAATTCCACTCATTACAATAAATCTCTCTAATCTCTAATCCTATGCCCCCATGTTGGGGCGAAGGGCCTCCAAGTGTACGTTTCTGTACCTACGTGAATTTTGTTACTCTTATTTTCCTAGAGGGGGCAGAGGGACAGGTGGTAAGCCCATCGCCTCTCAACCCCCCTCCGGAAACTAAGGTATTATTTGGACGTGAAAGGGCCGATAAATTTTGTCCTGAGGCTCTAATTTAGACTTGGAGCATTACAATATATAGTAATTATAATTTATATGATTATTTCTTGCTTTTTAACCATTATGGCTGCTACAAAAATGTACCAGCATATTGTGATAATGATTTTATATTAGACTATTTTGAAGTAAAAGTCCAATTGAAAACTAATAGGCCTACACAATGATGACATTTCGGCTACATATGCAGAGTACAGTAGCAGGCCTATACTAATTAAAAATAAATTGCCATTATACAGAATAATTCGTTGAGTTTTTACAGTGTATTGTTAGATAATATCTGAATGCGCGCCTTCTACTCATTCCTGCAATGAATGGGATGCCTATGTAACCAGTGGCGGATGCAGAATTTTTTGGGGGAGGGATTTGAATAGGTAGAAAGAATATTTAAAAAAAAAGTGTGCGTGGAACGCCACGCGACAGAAGTGAAACTTGTTTTGAATTTTTGATTTTTTCAATTTTGGATTATTGGATTTTTTCAATTTTGAATTGTTGGACTTTTTAATATTGGGTTTTTGGACTTTTTAAATTTTTTTATCTTTTAATTTTTAAAATTTCGATTAATTAATTTTGGGGATTTTTTAAATTTTAGATCTTTGAATTTCTTATTTTTTGGATTTTTTAATTTTTAATTTTGGATTTTTTATTTCTAAATTTAATTTTTTTTTATTTTTTATTTTGAATTTTTTTATTTTTAAATTTTATATTATTCGAATCGAATAAAAAATAAAAATAAAAATGCCCGAGATCATGGGTTCGACTTCTGTGCACGAGTATGACGTTTTTGTGTGCATGTGAGTAGCGTATTTTTGTAAACTTTTGTAAACTACTGGACTCACAAACTACTGGAAGTAATATGTTGTTAGTAGTTAATAGTACTTATAGAAAATGGAATTACTATGATCAAGTAGAAGAGAGTGAAAATTTAAATGTAGCCAATAAGTAGGGGGCGAATTTCTATGACATGTCATATTTTTCCCCTTTGCATTATTTCAGGTTTCCGACTAATTTAAACCCGATTCCAAGCATCCTGGTGAAAATGGAACGGCTTTTATTGCCCATATAACTGCATATTTAGGAAATTTTCAACTATTGTAGCATATTTAGTATGAATATACATATTTAGGTAATATTTTTGGCATATTTGTGTGCATATTAACGGAATTTTGTACTTTCATATCATATTTTGTAAATTTTGCATTATAATGATACTTTTTGAGAATTTACAGATATTTAAATAATTAACACTATTTTCTCTGGTTTAAACATAAAGTAGTAGAAAGTCCTTTTTCCATTGTATGTATACTACAATTATTATGTATTAAGAATAATAAAATATATCCATTGTAAAATTAAATATAATTTTGTTTTGCTTGTAATTAACACTATATTTTAATAAAATGTATTGTAATGAAACTTAAAAAAATATACACAATTTGTAAGTGGTAAAGTCATATTTTAAATTTTATTGGTCATATTTTAATGTTTTTAGGTCATAAATGCATGCATATATCCTATTTTTAGGTCATAGAAATCCGCCCCCTACCTGTAAGTTATAATCTGTAAAATATGCTGTATTTAAAAAAAAAAAGTCTTAGCAGAATACGTCCTGCCTAGAAAGCAGGATCTAATCAAGCAAATTTATATTACTTATTTTGTGCATAAATGTTACAGGCTCATGTCTGTAGATTTACAGGCTCATGTCTGTAGATTTACAGGCATGTAAAAGAATTCCTGCGAGACAAAATTCTGGCACACCAACGACGGTCGTAGGCATAAGTTGCGGTACACCCCCGTCGTTAAATAACCATGAAACCAAACATTACTAAGAGGAAAGTAATTAATGCCCAACAGCTTTCATTACCTTTTTTCGATGAGAGAATCACCGGTCTTCTGGTGTTCAGTGGCCTCGGTTTACACCAAGACCGCTCTTCACCTCTAAAAAGAGGCCCCTATCTCTGCTCCTTTCTAAGTACTGCTTTCGTTAATACCTTGAGGTGTCTAGCAGTATTAGAAATGGAGCATCCACAGACCTCACTTCAAAATTCCACGCCAAAGCACAGAATTATGAAGTGGAGGTCTGAATCTTAGTGTTGTCTTCCTCAGCTTGTTCTTGATATAGAAAAGTCTTTTTCTTGATGTCACAAACACTAAATAAAAACACTATCTTCAAGTCTTCGTGTTTCTTGATATAGTAAAGTTTGTACACACTTCACTATTATAAACCGATAAATACCGAAAAAGTAAAATTAGATATCAATGCTGGGTACTCCATGACGGTTTTGACAATACCTGCAATTAGAGAAAATTTTGTATGAACTGACTGTATATTCAAAGCAAAAGAGATACTGGTGATAATACGAGGGTGGGTCAACAATTGTCGGGGCTTTTCATAAAACACTTTATTTACTTCAAAAATACAGTATGATTTTCTCATTATTTTTCAATATAGTCTCCGTTCTTTGTTATGCACTTGGTCGAGCAGTCCATAAGCTTGTATATTCCTGCTGAAAAGAAGGTTTTCAGTTGGTTGCAAAGCCACTGATACACCTCTTTGTCTGAGGAAAATCTGTGACCTCGCAAAGCGTCTCTTTCAACGGCCCAAACAAATGAAAGTCCGACGGAGTAAGATCTCGACTGTAAGGTGGATGTTCCAGCACCTCTAAACCCAATTTGTGGATGGTTTCAAGGGTGAGTCGAGCCATGTGAGGGCGGGCATTATCGTGCAATAGCAACATTTTCCGTGACAAAAGACCTCGTCGTTTGCTGCGAATTGCTGGTTTGATGCCCGGTTTCCATAAACTCGCAAAATACCTATGGGTAAATTATCCAATGGACAGAATTTACACAATTATAACTTTTACAAACTCAAAGTTCTACATATCTGTCATAAGGGTATTAGACTTATAAATTGGAAAGCTGTCAAATTTATAAGAATAAGAATAATATCTTTAATGAAAACAAAATTGACCAAAATCATTTATTTGACCTAAGTACAACTGTGAGCTTGGTTACCAAATAAACAAACACATAAACAACATTATATCAGAGGAATTGTGGTGTTCATTACGACTCGACAGAACTGAAGATGGTGCATCAAATACGCCAAAATGCATATGAAGAGTCCACTGCAAAAGGGGGGAATGTCAAAATTTTGTGAAAACTGAGATAAATTTGTATTACGATAGACCAAATGGAGTAGAATAACATAGCCTTAAATGCATTACAAAAAAGATGATAGTCTCTCAGAGACAGCAGTTTAAAGTTTTGACTCCTACACAAGAAGGGGGAATGTCATAGGAAAACAGAGCAAGAAAGGGGAATGTCATGTGTTTGCTGCATTGCATTAGGCAACAGTATTCATATTCAGCATATCACATTAATGTTGACATCACTGCAGTAATTGACCATTCATTGTTGTGGCTTCAATGATTAATGCTGACTTTTTCTTTGTCATAATATAGTAATTAATAACATGGCACTCATTAACCAAAGATATCCAGCTGAATTGCCAGAACACTGAATAGCAGTATTTGAGAGTGCTCGCATGAAGCCATCTCCTTACCATATCGTACATGTAGATCAAGCTACGCTAAGGAACTGGACATTGTACTTGACTCCGATGTTCAGCAAGACCTGTCCGATGGCAACAAGACCTATTACTGAAATTGTCTTTTCATTCAACCACCCTCGTCTGGTTGAGCACAGATCTTCATGGAATGGACTATGGGAAACTTCAGTCATGGTTCCCATTAACAGCCCACTGACACAAGAGAAGAATATTCAACTACAGAGTGGAGAGTTTGTGCTGCCTGATAAGCTTTATCACTTTACTGCACTTAAATTTTAGTGATTCCATGAACAGCTCATAAGCAGTGATAATATTACTTACAGTATTTCTGTTTCAAATTTGTTACATATTTCATGGGAAAAGTTCAGTGATTTCCAACAACTAAAGTAGTTCTGTAGTCCACAAGCAAGAGAATATTACAATGCACTACCTCATAGGAAGAAGCCTGAGAAATGAACATGCTGTAGAAGTTCAGTTACCTGACATTCCCCCTTTTTGTAATTTATTTTTGTACATCAGTTAACAAAGAAATTATTTTGATAATGAAGACGGAGTATGAAGTGCTTCATTTTGTTAAGAATCAATAAAGAAATGTGTGTTCAGTTATGTGAAAAAAAAGAACCACTTCTTTTTATTTAATATAGTGTGGTATGGTTTTAAAGTTTAAAATTCATTTTACGCAAAACGAATAAAAAGTGACATTCCCCCCTTTTGCAGTGGACTCTTCATATTCTTTTTAAATAGTGACGCATCTTGGTTCCACACAGAAGAAACCAGCTTTCATTTACATCTTTATATGTGACATCAATATTTTATTTGTGTCTATCTTATAAATGCTGTTTTTGAGTGGATCAAGATAAGTTGCATGTTAGGGGTTAAGGCAGAACTTTATTAAATATTTAATATTATAACCCTTTACTGACTTACTTGACTTAATTCCTCTCGTTCCCTTTGGAACATAGGGCATCCATGAAGCGTTTCCATTGCGGTCTTTGAGCTGACAGTGCCTTAACCTCCTTCCATGTCTTTCCTGCTTTGAGTGCTTCCATCTCTACCATCTTTCTCCACGTTTTCCTGGGACGACCTCTCCTCCGTGCCCCTTGTGGATTCCATTCTAATGCTGTCTGTTCTATAGATCCTAACCCTTGTCTGAAAAAAATGAAATTTTTTAAATTAAGTTTGATTGATTGATTTTAGCCTTAAAATCCCATTAGGGCTATGGTTTCCTGCTCTGCAGGGACTTGGCTCGTGTAGTCTCACTAGGAGAGCCAGTCCTAGCGAGTATCTATTGCTATTCTTATAACTAATAACAGTACCAAATTTGTCACCATTGTTGTCACTATTGTTACTTGCACTATGTCGTTAACACTGATTCTCAAGTGCTTTCCAAGTTACAATGTGGAGCTGAGATGACTTTACATTGAACCCCTCCCGAACAAAATTTCACCAAACGCCCATACAGTTAGCCATTTTAGGTTTAATGAGATTGGACTATATGATTTTCATGCCTATGAAACGTATAATTATTATGTTAAACATGAGTTAGCTACTAAGGAACAAAATAGTTTAAAACCAAATTACATAGCATGATAATATTATTTGGTATTTATGTTCAAGTAATAGTAATGTTATATGTTGTGTGTTCACGCAAGCTAAGTGTTTTTTCCAGCATATTTATTATGTGCAGTAAATAGTTTTAATTCAAATCATCCGCCAGGTGTTCTTGCGCCAAGCATTAAGTTGAGTAGGCGTATATTTCATCATATCCTGATCACGAGTTCTTTGTGTCGGGTATTCCCTCTTTAAAGACGCCTTAAAGAGCGTCAGGAAGCCTCATCAGTATTAAGCCTGCAGTTACACGATCAAGTCACGGTCTGACACTGCTCCGGTTCTAGTAACAAAAGCCAGTTCGCGCTCTTTGTATTTTCACTAGAAATCATTGGAATAAAACTTTCTTATAAGTTTTATTAATTTCAAGTAAATTACTTATACATAATTTACTTATTCGCCGTATTATAAGTTCATTAGATTCACTTATTAGTTCCAAGTAATTAAATAGCGTGTGACGTCATCACTCACCAAGAAGCTATAAAACGTGAACAATCAAGTGTTAATAACTTAAAATACATACATTCTACTGCAAAATTTATTACCGTTAAATTGAGATATAATTCATTAGTAAATTACAAAATTTACTAAATTACTTCTAGTGGTGCAATCTGGTTCGCGCCAAATTCCAATTCATTGTTTCAAGTGTTTATTCAATTAATATTCAGTGTTCAACTATTATTTCTTCGAGTGGTTACAAGTATTAATAAAGTTTAAGTATTTCATTACATTCTAGATTGTTTAACCAATATGTTTCCTTTGATCTCTGTACCAAGTGACCTCGTGATATAGTCCCTTCTTGCTCTAAATGGTCCTCCGAAATCTTATACTTCTCACATGTGCATTGTTTCATACTTACTTGAAGCTACCTTATTAAGCTATCCTGCATTTATCCATCTCACGTATATCATCGTCCAATCCCTAACATTGGTCCTCTCACGAGCCTAGTCCCAAACATTGGTCCTTTACCGGGCAGGATCATATTGGTACAATCTTATTTATTGCATACTTGTATTCGCAAATACCGTTTCTCGAGTTCGTCTCATTCATATGTGCTTCCGCGTCGGTCAGTTCGTGAGTTCCAGCAACCCTGAACTTCGCATCGAAGACAGCATCATGCAGCAGTGATTCGACTCATCGTGGGATTCCGGTCCTCAGTGAACATCAAGAAGACAGTGAACAGTTAATACATGCATTATCGTGCAGCAGTGGTAGAATTTCAAATCTTCAAGAACAAGTAATTTCCACATTTCGCATTCAAGATGGAAAGTGAATTGAAGGAATTAACGAAAAAACGTGCTTTTCTTAAAAGAAAACTTACGTACATTCAGAAGTACAGTGACAATATTACTGAAGAAGTTGATATATTTCGATTAAAAGTTGAATATGACACTCTTAACGAAGTGTGGCAAAATTATGAAGTGGTACAAACTCAAATTGAAGCTATTATCGAAGCTGAAAGTGAACTTGACATGCACGCACAGTATGACGAAGAGATGAATAACAAGTACAAGGTGCTAAAGGCTAAGCTTAGTGAATTGTTATTTCTACACGACCAACCAGTGCGTAGTGTAGGCTCTCATCACAGTCATCAATCTAATCACAGTGGTAATTCGCATCACAGGTGTCAATCTTCTACTTCACAATGCAACAATAGAAATATACAACTTCCAAGGATTCAAATTCCAGTGTTTAGTGGGGATGTGACTAACTTTAAACACTATCACGACACTTTCAGTAGCTTAGTGGTAAACAATGAATCGTTGGATTCCATCCAGAAATATCATTATTTGCTGAGTTCTCTGAAGGGGCAGGCTCACGCGCTCATTCAGAATCTTCCAGTCACGAATGAGAATTTTACTATAGCATGGAACTTGGTGTGCTCTAGATATGATAATACTCGAGTTATTGCCACAGCTCACATCAAAAATCTACTTTCATTACCAATAATGAAAGATGAAAATGTTACAGACTTGCGAAACTTATTAAATCAGTTTCAAAGCAATCTTAACGCCATCGAAGCTCTCAACATTGAAATCCCATTACACGAAGTCATGTTCATTCAATTAATATTGGATCATCTTGGTGAAACTACACGCAAGGAATGGGAGAGCAAAATTGACTCACAAAGGTTCACACCGCTTCAAGAGTTGATGAACTTCCTAGAAGCCAAGGCTCATTCTTTAGAAGTGCTATCCAATTCTAACAATGTGCCAAGCCCATCCAAGGAAAAAAGTGAAAGACATACACAAAAGAAATCTGTAAAAACGACTCGTCAATCTTATGTTGCCATCAAAGGTGATACATGTCCTTGTTGCAAGGAAAGTCACAATTTATATAAGTGCGACAAGTTTTCACAGTTGAGTGTAGATCAACGTTGGGATTTTGTGAAAAGCAAAGGTTTATGTGCAAACTGTTTCTCCAACGGTCACAAAAGAGACAATTGCAAAATCAAGTCATTCTGTAATTGTGGAAAGGCTTCACACAGCAAACTGTTACATAATAACACACGAGACAGTAAAAAGGCTCCTCGACAACCACATCAACCGTCTGAATCTACAGATAATGTACCTGCTAGTTATTGTTCGATAAAAGAAAATTCCAACCAAAGGGAGATTTTATTAGCAACAGCAGCAGTGCATCTTGAAGATAGACAAGGAAATTTAGTGTTATGCAGAGCGTTACTGGACTCAGGAAGCCAATTGAACTTCATAACTGAAGGTTTAGCCAAGAAGTTGCAGCTGCCAACCACAGATGTCGACACTCAGATACGAGGTATTAATGGCACCTCTTCTTGCAATCACAGTGTTAAGGTTAATCTGCGATCCAGAATCCAGAATTTCCAGGCTGAAATGAGTTGTCTAGTAATCCCTCACATTGCAAACAAACTTCCTTCAGTCCGTATAGATCCCAAACATTTCAATATTCCTAGTGAAATAACATTAGCGGATCCTAAATTCTACATCCCTGGTGATGTCCAAATCCTCATTGGTGCTAGCTTGTTTTACCAACTATTCACTAATGAAAGAATAGTCATTCCTAATAACCCTATTCTTAGTAACACGGAACTAGGTTGGATACTTAGTGGAACTATTCCCAAGAAAGCAATTAAATCCAAGAAGGTCACATTCGCTCAACACAATTTATTTGTGACTGTTGATAATGTTGATACACAGTTAAGACGATTCTGGGAACTAGAAGACTTTCCTAAACCAGTGTTTACTAAAGAAGAAAGGGAATGTGAAGAGCACTTCGTACAAAACACTATTCGTGCAGAGGACGGTGCTTTTGTAGTGAAATTACCCAAGAATCGATCTCAGGACTCCTTGGGCGAATCCAGACCACAAGCCGTAAAACGCTTAGAGCATCTGGAGCGAAAATTCCAAACCAATTCTGTCTTGCAGGAAGATTACAAAAAATTCATGCAAGAATATGAAGAATTGGGACACATGAAGAAGGTTTCACTTCCACAGCCAGGTGAAAAATGCTTCTATTTACCACATCATGCAGTAATCAAGCCCTCGTCTACTACAACCAAGACTAGAGTTGTGTTTGACGCTTCTGCAAAAACATCTTCAGGCAAGTCCCTAAATGACATTCTGAAATTAGGGCCTACAGTGCAAGATGACCTATCATCAATTATAATTCGTTTTCGAACATATAAGTATGCGTTCTCAGCTGACATCTCTAAAATGTACAGACGCATTAAAATGAACGAGATTGATCAAAATCTTCAAAGGATTGTGTGGCGTTCCAGCACAGATGAACCCATACAAGATTATGCCTTAACTACCGTGACTTATGGTACTAAATCAGCTTCATTTTTAGCCATAAGATCCCTGCACCAGCTGTCAATAGAAGAAGAAGCTAAATACCCTCTCGCTTCACAAGCAGTCAGGACTTCCTTCTATGTAGATGACTGCCTGGCAGGACATAATAATCTTCAAGAAGCGCTACGCCTTCAAGAAGAATTAATCCTCATGCTTGACAGTGGCGGATTTCCCTTGCGAAAGTGGTGTTCCAACCATGAAGCATTGCTGGAATCTGTACCATCATCTTATCGAGAGACCCAGTTGCCTCTGTCTCTTGACAACATTGAAAATGCACATGCCCTTGGTTTACTATGGCATCCTGCAACTGATAACTTCCAGATTCAATCCCATCCTTCTCTCCAAACTCATACTCGAGTTAAACTTACCAAGCGTACTATCCTATCAGTCATATCATCCATTTTTGATCCTTTAGGCCTTGTCAGTCCTATGGTTATCAATGCCAAAATCTTCATGCAATCATTATGGATTGAAAAACTTGACTGGGACGAGGAGGTAGCTTCACACATAGCAGAGAAATGGATTGAGATCTGCGACATTTTAGGTACAATACACACGATGCGTATTCCACGATTTGTTCTCACACATGGTACCCTTCAAGATATACAGATCCATGGCTTCTGTGACTCTTCAGAAAAGGCCTACGGTGCATGCATATATCTCCGTTCTGTGAACATTGAAGGTGAAGTTACAATTAACTTGCTATGTTCCAAGTCTAAGGTTGCCCCTCTTAAAAGGCAAACCATTCCACGTCTTGAACTTTGTGGAGCATTGCTGTTATCTAAACTGTACAACAAGGTGTTGAATGACCTTAACATTCAAACCTCACAAAATTATCTATGGTCAGACTCAGTTATTGTTCTGTCGTGGATAAAATCAGATTCACGAACATGGAAAACATTTGTGTCCAACCGTGTGTCGCAAATACAAGAGCTTTCTGAAACAGCAGCCTGGCGACATGTTTCTACAGACAACAACCCAGCTGATCTCGTTTCAAGAGGTGTATATTCTGAACAATTGTCTGATATTGATTTGTGGTGGCACGGTCCTAAGTGGTTGGCTCATAACACAACATTATGGCCGGAACAGCCAAAACAATTAAGCCCTCCAGATTCCTCAGAGCAACTTACTTCCATCTGCATGGCAGCTACTGTAGTAGAAGATAGTTTTATTACAAGATTCTCTAATCTCAAGCGCTTGCAGAGAGTTACTTGTTATATGTATAGATTTATTTCTGCCTGCCGCCATGAAAACAAATATCATGGACCTCTCGCAGCAGAAGAATTACAAAATGCTCTACAAGTTTGTGTTAAAATTGCTCAGAAAGAAGCTTTCTCTCAAGAGCTGAAAGATCTTAGCAACAACAAACAAGTTTCAGTGAAAAGCTCTATCCATGCATTAGTTCCATTCCTAGATCAGAACAACGTTATAAGAGTGGGTGGACGGTTGGAGAAATCAGATCTTACACATGATGCAAGACATCAGGTTATATTGCCATCCCGACATCATTTAACAGTTCTGATTGTAGAATATGAGCATCGCAAGCTATTACATGCTTCGCATCAGCTGCTTACAGCTTCATTACGACAAGCCTACTGGATACCTAGTATTCGCAGAGTAGTAAAATCTATTTTGCATAGATGTCTCACGTGTTACAAGCTAAAAGCAGAAAGTTCTCAACAGTTAATGGGAAATCTTCCTAGCTATAGAATAACTCCTGCTAGACCTTTTCTCCGCACCGCAGTCGATTACGCTGGACCCTTCAACATAAGATATGGGGCTCCACGCAGTAAAACTACTGTAAAGGCTTACATCGCTATTTTTGTCTGCTTGGTAACAAAGGCCATTCACATTGAGTTAGTTTCTGATCTAACATCAGATGCCTTCATAGCAGCCCTACGAAGATTTACAGCACGTCGAGGACTCTGTAAAGAAATCTTCAGTGACAATGGCACTAACTTTGTTGGAGCAAACAACAAGTTAAGGGAGCTCAGATTGCTATTGCAGTCAAGAGATTTTCAAACTACAATTCAAAATTTCACTGCAAACCACGATTATTGCTGGTCGTTCATTCCTCCAAATTCTCCCCATTTCGGTGGTCTGCATGAAGCAGCAGTGAAATCTATGAAGTTTCATCTCAGGCGAGTTATGGGAGCTCAAATTCTCACATATGAACAGCTTTCTACGCTTCTATCTCAAATCGAAGCTTGCTTGAATTCTAGACCACTTGTTCGTCTAAATGATGATCCAGCTGACTTGTCATACCTTTCTCCTGGTCACTTCTTAATTGGAGAACCTCTCATATCTCTACCTTCACATCCTCCTACGGAAGATAAGAAGTACTTAGAAAAATGGCAGCTGTTACAAAATCATTTGCAACACATATGGAAACGCTGGTCATCCGAATATCTTCACTCACTACAACAAAGGCAGAAATGGACCTGTTCCAGTGACAACATTCAAGTTGGTACTGTCGTCATCTTGAAGGAAGACAACATTCCTCCTCTTCAATGGAAGTTAGGCGTGATCACCGCTACTCATCCGGGAGAAGACGGCTTGGTTCGAGTGATTACTGTGCGCACTTCCAGTGGCGAATATAAGCGGCCCATAGTCAAAGTGTGTCCTCTACCCCAAGACGAGTAGCATATGACACTTTCTATGATCTTATATTCAAGATTCTCCACTTGAAGTCCATTTCTCATCTATCTCTGTAACAAATCGTACTCTTGCGAGATGTGTTACATGCATTTTTCTTTCTATCAATCTTGCTATTTGAAAGACCTCTCTCTGGTTTTCAGTTCAAGAGTTTTGACCTACGCTAGCTTGAATTTCTTCATGTTGACATTCAGTTCAAGGGGATCAAATGCTTTGTCGATGATCAGCTCCTTGTCTGTTGTGCATTTACTCCTTTATAGCATTTTCCTTTTGCTGCATAGGCTAGTTTCTCCTTTGAAACACTGGCCTGTTGCTACGAAGATGTATTACTCCTTATATACCAACAACATTCAATAAGCAACACGTCCCATCTCTCCCTTGTGCTTGTATTATTGGTGTTTTGGTTTCCCTTATCTACATTAGTCCTCGGTCATAGGATCGCAATCCTAGCCACAACTACTACATGGTTTATAGTCTTTGATCTTGACGTATGATGTCTGACTCCTAATCCTCATACATTAGATTACTAGGCGAGCCACTACTTACTACATGGGTTTATGTGCTTTGAGCATACTGTATGACTGATCATAATAATTGTCATACTTATCTTTGAAGTTCTACTACACTTCCATTTTCTACATTCTATGGTTACTTATGAATTATCGTTATCATTCATTGGAATTCTCTATCACCATGTTCTTGATAATTGCCTACATTCTTTCATAATTATCATGTATCTTTTCCTTATTCCAATGCATACTCCGATAGCAATGTTCAATCCTATTTATCTGTTGAAGCTTTTCTTTGTGTCGCTGCTCGTCTTGGGTCACACTTGGCTACCTTCAAGACGTCTTCAGCTTCACTTGAACTCACATGTCTACGTATCTCCTCTGATGTATATTGTGTGTCGTGTGCTTATACGTAAATAGTGAAATCAGTGCTTTTTATTCAATATCATATTCTTTCAATATATGTAAGAAGTAATTTTCCAATACATATCACATGTATACATCCAATTAGAGTCAGTGCTTGTTTGTGTACATACAAGTGTCTCTCTATTATAGCTTGCCTTCCTGTTATGTTTTTATTGACGTTAATAGTCAATGGCGCGGAGTATGTTCACGCAAGCTAAGTGTTTTTTCCAGCATATTTATTATGTGCAGTAAATAGTTTTAATTCAAATCATCCGCCAGGTGTTCTTGCGCCAAGCATTAAGTTGAGTAGGCGTATATTTCATCATATCCTGATCACGAGTTCTTTGTGTCGGGTATTCCCTCTTTAAAGACGCCTTAAAGAGCGTCAGGAAGCCTCATCAGTATTAAGCCTGCAGTTACACGATCAAGTCACGGTCTGACACTGCTCCGGTTCTAGTAACAAAAGCCAGTTCGCGCTCTTTGTATTTTCACTAGAAATCATTGGAATAAAACTTTCTTATAAGTTTTATTAATTTCAAGTAAATTACTTATACATAATTTACTTATTCGCCGTATTATAAGTTCATTAGATTCACTTATTAGTTCCAAGTAATTAAATAGCGTGTGACGTCATCACTCACCAAGAAGCTATAAAACGTGAACAATCAAGTGTTAATAACTTAAAATACATACATTCTACTGCAAAATTTATTACCGTTAAATTGAGATATAATTCATTAGTAAATTACAAAATTTACTAAATTACTTCTAGTGGTGCAATCTGGTTCGCGCCAAATTCCAATTCATTGTTTCAAGTGTTTATTCAATTAATATTCAGTGTTCAACTATTATTTCTTCGAGTGGTTACAAGTATTAATAAAGTTTAAGTATTTCATTACATTCTAGATTGTTTAACCAATATGTTTCCTTTGATCTCTGTACCAAGTGACCTCGTGATATAGTCCCTTCTTGCTCTAAATGGTCCTCCGAAATCTTATACTTCTCACATGTGCATTGTTTCATACTTACTTGAAGCTACCTTATTAAGCTATCCTGCATTTATCCATCTCACGTATATCATCGTCCAATCCCTAACATTGGTCCTCTCACGAGCCTAGTCCCAAACATTGTGTATTGTAATAACATTGCCTTGTAATATGTTGAGTATCCTGATAATTATGCTTTATGTTTACAACTAGCTTAAAAGACCCGGCGTCGCCCGGGTTTTGTATTTTGTAATTGGAAATTAGCTTATGAAGGATTTTCAATTTTAAATTCTAGGTCCTTATATAGGCATTTATAATTTGAAATAGGAAGAACGACTTATTACACTCAAACTATTCCCTCAGAAAACGCTTGATATAGTTTTTTATGGCTCATAGAGGATCTAGAATTTTGCATCCCATCGCTTGTACAGTGCACAGCAAGCCTGGTAGAGGTTTAAATAAGAAGAAACATAAATTCCTGTAACATAAAATTGTAATAACGAGGCGGGAAATTTCCCACTCTTATGTTACCATAAAGCCGTTTTGGAGATGAAATTAAACAGAAAGCATTATCACTTTCATACTTTTCTCTCCAAAAACCTGCGATATAATATAATAATATACACATTACCATACCTCGTTTTGTTTTCTCTATGTCCAGGGTAGAGAAAGTTATGTGATTCCATTATTTTAGTGGATTTCATTCTGTAATATTTATTTATAACATGAATTATTTTGATAACTTCTCTTATTTGTCAAAAGTTCATTTCATTTGTTTTTTCCAAGCCCACCTGATACCATTTGGCAACAATATATTCTGTGATTTGGAATGGATAATTCTATGTAAAAAGGGATTAAGTATTTTCAAAAACATTTAATTTTTGGCATTTAGAATCAGAATTTTTCAAAATCCTTTCTTAGTGAGCACCTACATTATGAAACGAAGGTACTGTCAAAATTCCAAGTCTCTACCTGTTATAGTTTAGGCTGTACGTTGATTCCTGTCATTCAGTCAATCAGTCAGTCAGTCATTCATTCAGTCAGTCAGGACAAAGCCTTTTATATATATAGAGATAAATAGTTAACAAGCTTTCAGATTTTTAATTGCATAGATTACAGACCTAATTATAAAAATGTCTGTTGAGAAGTTTCAATTTCAGGAAATATGGTCACATTAAGTCCTTCATTAAGGACTCAATGAATTTATTACACTCAAAGAATATGGTCACATTAATTTATTGTTTCTATTTTACGAGGGTCATTTCTAAAGTTCTGCACACTGCAAGATAGAATTGAAGAAAATAATTTATTTTACAAAATACTTTTACAGGCCTTCAATATAATCTTAATTCTTGCTTATGACAGCTTCCCAACATTTTGGCAACTTCTGTATTCCGGATAGGGAACCTTCATTGCTGAGCTGTCTAGTTACTCAGGTCACCTCACTGTAAGCTTCATCAATTGTATCAAAACGTTTTCCACGGAGTGGTTTTTTCAATTCGGGAAACAATTCAAAGTCTGGTGGGCTCAAATCAAGGCTGTATGGTGGGTGGGGAAGTCTTTCCCATCCATATTTGTCGAGCGTTTCCCTCAGAAGCCAGAACTGAAATCTTAGTCGTCACAAGGGAATGGTTCCAACTCTCCATGCCCCCAAAAAAATTTCACCAACAATCAAAGGTGAAACTGATGATGATCTTTGCATATGACATGAATGGAGTCATAGCTACAACGTCTGTAACAGGTGTGTACTGCAAGTTGCTTGTGCAAAATGTTTTGCCCTAAATGTTTTGGAAAACACTGCCCTACCAGTGAGAGAAACGCTCGACAAATATGGATGGGAAAGACTTCCCCATCAACCATACAGTCCTGATTTGAGTCCACCAGACTTTGATTTGTTTCCCAAATTGAAGGAACTACTCCATGGAAAACGTTTTGATACAATTGATGAAGCTTACAGTGAGGTGACCTGAGTAAACAGACAGCTCAGCAATGAAGGTGCCCTATCCGGAATACAGAATTTGCCAAAACGTTGGGAAGCTGTCATAAGCAAGAATGAAGATTATATTGAAGGCCTGTAAAAGTATTTTGTAAAATAAATTATTTTCTTCAATTCTATCTTGCAGTGTGCAGAACTTCTGAAATGACTCTCGTATGTAGGCTATTCTACATCACTGAACCATACTCGTGATCAGTGATGGGAAGTGATTGAGTAAAAGTAATCGGATTACAGTAACAATTCCTTTTTTGGTCCCATTTACTTGTAAAAAACGCTTTAAAAAAATGTAATTTCTACTTGTAATTTACTTCTGGAAATAAAATTGTAATTGTTACAATTTAGTAGTCGTTAGTATCAGTATCATTCTCGTTTGCTGTATCGTCATCATTACTGTTTTTGCAACTAATATCCAAATTAGAGTTAACGTTAACAAAAAAGTTACTCAATGTTTCTGAAAATATTCTCATTGATGTGTTTTTTTCATTAATAATTTGGGCTTGTGCCCAAAACTAAAATCAAGGAATTTTTAGGTACTGCCATTTTGTAAAGTAATTGGAAATGTAATTGTAATTTTACTGCTTACTTTTTGAAAAAGTAATTCAGCCCAATTACTTTCTTTTTGTGCTTTTCCCATCACTGCTCATGATGGGATCTACAGAACATTTATTTCGACTTTGGCTGTTAAGGACCGCATGGAACCTAAGTCTTTCTGATTAATCTCTTTTTCTTCTCTTCCCAGAACTTCTTCATTCTTTCACTTCTGATCTTTTTCACTTCCTCAGATACTACCAGCTTGGGCCTACACTTTTTCTTTGAATGTTTTGATGCTGTCAACTTGGTTTCTAAACTCTTTTCTGTTGTGAATCATGTCTGCTGTAAGTCAGCTTTCCACTATATCTTTTTTTTTACCTCTTCTACCCATTTCACAGATGTTTTCAGTCCAGTGATGTACTTGAATATCCTCTTAGTCAGCCGGTTCTCATCCATTCTCGCCAGATGTCCGCAGAATTTCAACTTTCGCTTCTGCATAGTGATAGTGACTTTTTCGGTGAGCTTGTAGAGGTAATCATTTTTCCTGTTCTTCCATGTCCTGTCAGAAGTCCTCTGGAGCCTTAGAATTTTTCTCAAGATTTTCCTCTCCTTTCTTCTGAGTTTCCAATCGATGTTTAGGCTTATTCTTACTCTGACGTTCAGGATTTCTTTCCGGTTTCTGGTTGTTATAGTGAATAATAATATTATTATTATTATTATTATTATTATTATTATTATTATTATAAGTTAAATGTTATTACGACTGTCATTATAATTGCTATTACAGCCATTCCACAGAAAGTGAGCCTGAAGTGTCCAGACCGTAACGACCTTTTAATATTAATTTAAAATATATGTAATCGCTAAAAAATTATTAAATTAATTTTGAGAATTAGTTCTTCAGTAGACTAATAGCCTACTGAAAATTTATTTCATAATTTTTCAATGATGACATATATTTTAAATTAATATTAAAAGGTTGTTATGGTCTGGACACTTCTGGCTCACT
This sequence comes from Ectobius pallidus, assembly GCA_964059195.1. Lineage (NCBI taxonomy): Eukaryota > Metazoa > Arthropoda > Insecta > Blattodea > Ectobiidae > Ectobius > Ectobius pallidus. The sequence goes on from CAXKWD010000005.1 coordinate 177,820,652, forward strand.
TTCCAAGAATGGCTGATTATTATTATTATTATTATTATTATTATTATTATTATTATTATTATTATTATTATTATTATTATTATTATTATTAATACCGGTATATTATTATTATTATAAGTTAAATGTTATTATGATTGTCATTATAATTATTATTATTGTTGTTATTATTATAATTTTTATTATTATTTTGTACATTTATTGCAAATCAGTTCATGAGGGGATGTATGCAGTTACATTTATTTTTGTGCAGATTTCACACAACCATCTAAATTCTGCATTATTATGCAAATTTGGGAAATTTGTTTTAGTCAATAGAGGTATTTTAAGTACGGTATCTAAAAAGTATGATATTACGCGACGTTATAAAAAAAATTAAGGTTAGGCCTATATTTTATTGAATTGAACATCTAAGGTTCTTCTACATACCACCAGAGCTCACTACTTATCAGATGAACATTTTTTTGGAGGGATTTAAAACGTAGGCAGAAAAATTCAAATTAAAAGAAACGTGTAAAAGAACGGCATGTAAGCTTTTAAATAAATGCAAAAATAATGTAATTGCAATGTAATAATTGCTAAATAATGTAATGCAGTAGCGAACAGCCATTATCATTTGAAATATGAAATATGACTATTGTTCTTCTACTAACCACCAGAGTTCACTACTTATCAGACGAACATCTTTTGGAGGGAATTACAAAGTAAACAGAAAAATTCTTAATTTAAAAAACATGTAAAAGTACGGCATGAAAGTTTTCAATAAATGCTAAAATAATGTAAACAATTTATACTGCAAAACATAATAGTAGCCATCATAATTTTCATAAAGGCTATATCAATTAATGTCCTGACAAATTTTCTTTCTGACCCTTAATAATCTCAAACTTATGTAAATTTGTACGTAAAAAATAAGACAATTTATTTCAATAGCATAGCCAAAACCGCTATCTGGCTGTAAAATAAAAATAATCAGTCCTGAAATAAGTGTTCCAAAAGCAGCTGTTCCAGCATAAAGTATCAGCCCTAGCCCTTAAAATTATGAACTAGGCAAATGGAAAATAAATCTATTAAAATAATAATAGAAAATTAGTAGGTTATATTAAAAAATATCAGTAAACTCACTTTGAAGTCCAGCACTTATGTGACCCATTGCGATATGCCCGCGAACTGACTAGGTAGTCACAACTCCACGTACCACGATTGTATAAAACGGTCTGTAATAAATTTAACTTTGACAAAATATGCACACGGCATATATGTATGTTTTTTCAAACAAATTGCTATTCACAGTTAACGAATAATACTGTTTAAAATAACAACAGGAACCAACTTGCCTGGTTTGAACACGACCGCCATCACTGACCGATCTTACTGCTCTCTGACGGCATATTGTAGACTAACTCGGCGTTCAAAACTGCCAACAGCACAGATTCATCACAGATGCCTATACACCTAGATGGCGAAACTACAAAATCTCAACTTAAACTTTGCGGCCATTTTTAAGCAATTGGTCACAAAATAAACCGATATAACATATCCGTAACGTTTTCTTCACATGATGTTCAATCTTGAAATTTTTTATAAAGTATTTACAAATTTGTTATGTTGGCAATTGCGCGTTGTGTTTTGGGTCTTCTGTTTTTTCGCTTCCATTGCAATATGGAGGGGAGGTAGTGTTTGTTGCTTCTTTGATGTACTGGAGTATTTTTCTCTAATCAGGACTGAATATCTCAGAAAACAATATTATAATTTATAATTTACTTTATGCTGTATAAACTAGAGAGGTAAGTACCCATTTCCCTCCATTTAGTTTTATTGGTTTATGTTCAACATATGCCGCTTTTATATGAAACATTTTCAAAGTAATTCCGAAGTTTTCGTTTCGAACGAATAATATGTGCTATTAATGACCTTATCTAACCTCTTGACTGTTAAAAAACCGTATAGTTTATGTTTTTCCAAGATTGAAGTAAGTTAGTGTCTTCGAACAATTCTAACTTAATTGTATGCATGGCTCTTGGTAAACCAATTGAAACGCTCTGGTGCCAGCAGAAAGCTGAAGGAAAATAAGACTACAAAATTTTCACTAACGAGAACTTCCCTTTCCAATCAGGTGGCCCAAAGTAGTACTACTTCACCTACGCGTGTGCTCTTGGTATGGCACAAAGCAATGATAGACTTCCATTCCATTCAGTCTCTTACCGCTGCAAGGCATCTTCCTAGTTAGACCGCTCTCTAGCGCTTCACCTAACTTTGCAGCCATGAGCTGTGCCTGGATCTTGAAAAACTTTTCAGGCATGTAGGCTGAGGTCCAGTGGGGTTAAATAGGTACAGTAAAAGATAGATTTAAGTCGTGCACCAGCCAAGCTCCACTTGCTCTTCCTGCCAGCTGTTTCCCCTTGATTCCGAGCCTTGTGCATGCACCTCACTATTGAACCAAGGAAGCCATGGATTGTACTCTTCATCATATACGCATAAAAATATACAAATTCACAACATTACGAAAATGACCCTCGCACTGTATCAAAAGTACCAGTAGGCCTACACAAAATAAAATAAAATATTCCGAAAATGACCCTTGCACCAAAACAGTTATTTCTCATGTTACTATATTGCTCTCTAAACTTAAATAGATGAATTTTCCCTTCACCGCTCAGCAGTCGCTCGTGGTGTAGTGGTTAAGGCTGCTGGTTACGGTGCTAGTGGTCACGAGTTTGAAACCTGGTCGATCTGAAATTTACTGTTAAGAATAGGTCACAAATAGGTAGGTAGGGTGAGGAGGAGGTGAGAGAAAGGGAGGAAGAAGGTGGAATAGGCAGAGAAAAAGAGGATAAAGGAGAAATAAAGTATGTTACACTTTTTTGTCTTGCAGTGTAGCTTTGAACCGGTCACGGAAACCATTAACGACTGTGGGTGTCGGCATGCTGACCACATACCCCCCAATCCTGCCATCTGCTTATGGTAGATGATGCAGTGGTCGGGTGGTAGACCTTGTCCATTCTGGAATGTTAGTGCCACGGGGTTAGTTAGCTTTGCAAGTGGCAAGTGCAAGGTTTGTGACCGGTTAGTCAAGTTTAGTGACAGGTATTCTGCCATTTTAGATCCTGAATATAAAATCACAAGTTAAAAATGACATTCTCTGTTGCATGGATTAAATGATTCTGCATTGAACATTTGAATCGATATAGATGATACCTCATAAGTGTTGAAGGTTTTTAAGCAAAACCTTATACAGTGGTACCTCGAGATACGAGTGCCCTAACATACGAGTTATTTGAGATACGAGCTGTCGAGCGAGCGAAGTTTTGTTTTGAAATACGAGCGGCATTTGAGATACGAGGAACGGCCAGCTGCGATGCTGCACACGGCCCACCAGTTTTCTGCGCCTCGTGCGTCTCGCGCATTATCCCACGTATTCCCCCAGTGTGCTTGTTTACCTCGCTGTCGAAGCATCTTTGCTAAGTTTTTCTAGGGATTTGCGCTTTTTGTGAATTTACATACTTTATCACATTTCTTTTTATATCCATGGGTCCGAGGAAAGTGTAACAAATATGTATGAACACTTTACATTCTCTTTTATTATGTTTTTATACAATATTTGTCATTTATAAATACATTTTTCTTATTAAAAAACACGTAACAAAGACAATTGGGGGTAGCATTTTTGGGGCTGGAATGGATTAATGGCATTTCAATTAATTTCAACGGGGAAAATTGCTTTGAGATACGAGCAAATTGACATACGAGCAAGGTTACGGAACGAATTAAACTCGTATCTCGAGGTATCACTGTATTTGAAATGGGCGAAAAATAGATTTATGCCATGCACTGGCAAAGCTCCACCCGGTCGTTTCCCCTGCTGACCCTCGCTTCCGAGCCAATGCTTGCTTCCCCTACATCTATCACGGCTATGTACTTGCTCAGTGCCGATATCTCAGCTCACTGTTGTAGCCTTTGTCATATACGTATGAAGCATGTTAAATTAAGACGGCAATACAAAATAAAACAGGCTGTCCAAACCTTGGCATTACTAATAGGACTGAAGATGATCACATAGATCGAAATGCGCATCTCCTAACGAAATAGAGGCCACAAGTTCAATCGATGCAACGATACTACTAAAAGCCATTATCAATCCAGCGTTTCTACAAATAGATTCAGTGTATTAAAGAAGAATTTTATATTAATGACTATTTGCTAAAATTCTTGGCAATTTTACTTATATTTTACAACTAGGTACAGACAAATTATTTTGCAATTACTGCAATTTACAATTGTTTTACAACTAAAATACAATTGCATAGCCCCAGTGTATATAACACTAATTTTATATCAATGACTATTTGCTGAATAATTCGGCAATTTTACTTAATTTTAATCTTCAGGACAATAGTTTGACAACACATTTTTAAAAATTTTTAAGTTTATACAGCATACAAGACAATATAATTTTTTAATATTATCTGTACTATATCTTCTGATAAAAAATCCTTAAGTGAAGTAGTCTTTTGTAAATGGTTTTATATGGTTTTATATTTTAAATTGAATGCATTCAGCAAGCTACTAGATAAGGTACAAATGTATACTATATGAATAGCATAATATATGCTACCATATATTTAAGGACAATAGATAAACATTTATAAGTCAGTTTTATCAGCTCCTTAACATTATTGTAGAAAATGTAATAGTATGTATGAAAATGTACACATGAGTGCTATATACTGTATGTAAGTATTTAATTAATATTACACTACTGTAGAATAAAGGGCTAAGTAAATATTGCATACATTGAACTTTTGGTTAAAATTGTTTGTGGTCAGGTGGAAAATTCTCTTTGTAATAAACATTTACCACAAACGGAAAAAGAATGAAATTTATCAATACTAAAACAAAAAGGCTATTGGTAAAATATAGATTTATGCCACACACCAGGCAAGATCTGCACGCCGGTTCCTTCCCCTCGCTTCCGAGCCTGCACACACACCTCACTATTATACCATGGCTTCCTTGACATTTGTAACAATGTTTTATGAAAGGTGTGGAAGGGTAAAAAGCTAAGTTGCATTTAGTTAAATAATGATAGGTAAATTCTAGGTCAGTGACAGGTTTTGTTAGGTTAGCAACGTTATGTTAGTTTAGGAGCAATATACTGAATAGTGCGAGGTTTATTATGTCTCACGTTGAATCTCTTCTGCAATGAAACCCTTCCGAGGCGGGTCCCATTGGAGAGGTGGTGGGAGGAGCCTAGTGCTCAGCATAAAACAATTTTTTCCCCTGAAATGTGTTGTTATAGGAAATTATTCTTATCTTTAAAGTAAACACCATTAGATTCTATAGTCTTGACCCACCTTTCAGCGAGGTTTACTCTCCTGAATGGTACCAGTTTCTGGTTTTCGATACCCATTTTAACGGCTTCAACTTTTTCAGTGTTTCTTCCACGTAGGAAACAGACCTTGGATATGTTGTATGTGGTAGCAGTTTGTTCTTTCTGTTTCCTTGATTTTGTTCATTTGTTCATTTGAGCAGTATGATGTTTTGCATTTTCTATTAACTAATGCCTGAGACTGCACGTCTGTTTGGAACAAATTCTCAGTGAATCACATCTTCAAAATTCCACCAGACACAGGCTATATCATTATTTTGGGGCCAAACATTTTTTAAAATGTTTTGCAGGCTGACAGGGATCGTGCCACTATTTCAAGGTACTGGTACCCACTTTTCATCAAATGTGACAGTCCTCCTGAAAAATCTATCATCCCTGGTATTAGCGACAAGCTGATGACAGATACCCAATCTACATTGAGCCTGATCAGACGTCAATTCATGAGGTACAAATTTACAGCTTCTGAACAATTTTTTAAGTGTCTGATGGCCGGTTTCTATAAACTCGCGAATTACCTATGGGTAAATTATCCAATGGACAGAATTTATACAAGAATAACACCACACAAACACAAATAATTTAAAGATAGCAATCACATACACCTGTGGCGAGTTTCTAGATAAATGTCCTCTCGGTAAATATGAAAATGACAGAAAAAATGTTCCTACAAACTCGGGCTAGATCTTTCCAAGGCTAAATCGTCGGGTTAATTTATCCTTTCATGGATGGCCGGATAAAATTTAACCTCTTTGTAGGATCAATAATAATTTAAACAATGAGAATCAAAGCCTTCTGAAATAAATTAACTACAACTCCAAGGCCTTGCTCATTATATCATTGTGGGTGAAATGGAACTAATTTGTCCATGGATAATTTACCCATAGGTAATTCACAAGTTTGTAGAAACCGGGCATTAATCAAGCTATGTATGGTATCTTTTGAAGCACAACATCCGAGTGCTTGTCTGTGGATTTTCTTCTAAAAGTCTGTGTACGTTCTCAATATTCTTACCCAAACTAAAAATTAGGGATGGGTCGATACCAGATTTTCTCGATACCGATACATGATTTTTTCCTCGATACTTCGATACTCGATACCTTCAATACTTCCAGTTTCAATAAATAGGTACATTAAAAATTAAAATTTGAGAGAACTGTGTAATACCAACTAAATTAATTAATTAAGTCTGCATATTTAATGAGACACAATTTAATATCATTAGTAGCCTATAATTATTTTTAAACTCTACATTAAAACTAAAATGAGTTTTTTAAACAGTCCACTTACAAGTTTTTGTTAAAAAATACTAGCATTCTCACTTAATTGGAGAATTGCATAATTACAAAAGTATCGAAAAAGTATCGAGCGAGTTTTCTGAAGTATCATTCGATGCCGATACCATGCAAGTATCGAGAGTATCGAGGTATCGAAAGTATCGAGAACCCATCCCTACTAAAAATCCAATATTACTGATGAGAAATTCTAATACAGTGCACACCGCTTAATTTGATCACTTTGGGATTCAACTAATCGGATAGGCCTACTATTAACCCATTAGCCGAAATAATTAATTGAAGGTTATTTATTCATACATAAGACAACACACTATAAAAACAGAATTAAAAGCTATTTATTCATAAAATAATACCTAACTGTGAAGCATAGGACCACTCATAATACAGTACCAGACTGCAAGCAATTAATATAATATAAACAATAATATTTATTTACAATAGTGGATAAAACAATCTTTTACAACCCACAACATTTCAACCTGCCCTCCAGGCCTTTCTCAAGTGTACTGAATTGAATAAATCGTAAACAAACTGCTTTAACTATGTAGCACTTTTTTTTTTATGGCAGTTTGTTTACGATTTATTCAATTCAGCACACTTGAGAAAGGCCTGGAGGGCAGGTTGAAACGTTGTGTGTTGTAAAAGATTGTTTTATCCACTATTGTAAATAAGTATTATTGTTTATATTATATTATTTTTTAATAAAAGTATAGTGGAAAGAATAGGACCGTAAATTATTTTCAATTGCAAGCAATTATTTTTTCAACCTGTAAGAAAGTTTTTAATTGTATCTGTTTTCATTTTGGAGTCCATTAACCAATACTCCATACTCAGTTACAAGTTACGAGCGATTTTGAAAGGGTACTGACCTGTGGTAAACACCACATAGCAAAACGTCTAACGCCTGTCTTTTTAAGTCTTTTCACTTTACACTAGTCATCAATGCATGTCAACACTGTTATCTTCATAATCAAAAGCTGCAGCTTAAGGCTTAACTGAGTGGTGGAACATGTTGCATTGCTGAAAAGAGAAAGTGAGGTAATGCCACCCCCTCCCATATTGGTCATCCTGTGAGCTGGAAACAGTACCGCTACTTCCAATACACAATAGAATTGAGATAGAAATAAAATCCTTAAAAACAAAGGTTTTAGTGGCATAAAGTAGGCTACTTGTAAATAAAGCCATAAAAAGGAAAATGTGATAACATAAACCGAATCTTTGATCACAATTAACAGACTTTTTTCAGTGTATCAAAATTAATTCTTATGGAACTTCATAAAAGTGATAACATTACCCGACTAATAACATAATCCGCGATTACATTAAGCGGCGTTCACTGTACCGGTACTTATAAGTACTGGTATTTAATTATTTTTATTGATCTTACCACACCTTTCCAAGAATGCAATGAACTTTCAGATCCTGGGATGTTAATATTATAATGAGTTTGTAATTTTTAACTTTGATTCCAGATGGAGAAAGCTGGTGGTGAGACTTCATTGGTGCCAATAACAGATTCAAACAAACAAAGTGAGATAGGTGCAGTAATTGACAAAGAACGGATAATAGAATGTTCCTTGACGGATGTTGAAGACAAAGGAAAAGAAGACCGTGATAAAGAAGAAAAGGCAGATGTAGACAAAGAGAAGAAAGAACAAGAAACTAAAAGTAGAAATAATAGTAGTGAAGATCAGAATGACATATCTGAGGAACAGTCAACAAGCACAGTTGTAGCAGATGAGAAGAAAGACATGAATGAAAACAGTAACGAAGATCAGTGTGAAAAAATGGACGTTTCGGAGGATGTGATGGATAAAGGGAATGGTGACAGTAAATATTATGAGGACATTAGTGATGATGATAATTTAGAAATAGAAAATACTGAAGAAAGAAGTGTTTCTAATGAAAAACAAAAAGAAAAAATAGATGAACAAAATTTAGAAAAAGAAAATACTGAAGAAAAAAGTGTTTCTAATGAAAAACAAAAAGAAAAAATAGATGAACAAAATTTAGAAAAAGAAAATACTGAAGAAAAAAGTGTTTCTAATGAAAAACAGAAAGAAAAAATATATGAACAAAATTTAGAAAAAGAAAATACTGAAGAAAAAAGTGTTTCTAATGAAAAACAGAAAGAAAAAATATATGAACAAAATGATCCCATCGAAAACAAAATGGAAACAACTGACGAAAATAAAAATTCAAATGAAATTGAGAAAGAGACCGTTGACAAAAAAGATAAAGATGACATTGAAGAAAAAGATATTGTTGAAAAAGAAGTAGACATGGTTGCTGAAAAGACGGCTTTTGCTGGAAGAGAAAGGGAAACATCTGTTACAGGAGTTAGTCTTAATGATGAAGAAAAAGAAACTGTAGGTGACACTGAAGATGACACTTCTGAAGAAAACAAAGAAGTTGCCAAAAACTGTGAAGTGGATGATAAAAACATGGACTCAGTTGATGAAGAGAAAGAACCTGCTGACTTAAATATCTGCAGTGAAGAGGAAATGGAAGTCGGACAGGAACATCATGAAACAGGAAACAAAAACACAATCCAAACAAAAGCAATTGAAGATACGATAAGAGAAATAGTCAGCGAAACAAATGAAACCAATAAGTCCCTTGAAGATGATAGTTCTAAAGAAATTGAGGAAGAATCAAATGATGAAAAAAACAAGCAAACAGATTATGAAATAGGTGAATCTGACTGTAAAGATAAGGAAGAAATTGATGATGAAGATGTTGACTCTGAACAAGACAAGGACAAAGTTGATGTGGATGATGAAAACATTGAATCTAAAGAAGAAACGGAAAAAATTGATGATGTGGCTGTTAAAAATATTGATTCTAATAAAGAAGACAAAAAAATTGATGATGTAGATGATGAAAAAAATTCTAAAGAAGACAAGAAAGAATCTTTTGTTGAAAAAGACAAGAAAACAGGCGATGAGGTTGATGAATCTGATTGTAAAGACAGGGAAGAAATTGATGATAAAGATACAAAACAAATTGAAAGAAGGGATGAAAATATTGAAAAACAGAAAGAAGAAATATGTGAAGAGAATAAACCAGATGTAAAAGTGTGTGATGATACTGATGATAAAATGGAAGTTGATGACGATTGTAAGTTATTAGAAAAAGAAGATACTGTTAAGGAAAAGGCCAAAGAAGAAGTTGATGAAAAGATAGAACATGTTGATACAGAAAGGAAAGAAATTAATAAAAAAGATGAAGCTGGTGAAAACATGAAAACTGATATTGATGAGAAAGAAGATAAAATGGAAATCATCGAAGATAAGGTAGAAAAGGGAGATCAAGAGGAAAAACATAAGACAACAGAAGACATCAGGGAAGAAAATATTCAGAAAGGAGAAAGAGATTATCTGGAGAAAGGAAAGACAGAAGGAGACAAAGAAAAGGAGGGTAAAGGAACAGAAATGAAAATAGGTGATGAAACTAAAGAGAAAGACAGTTCTGTAAGTGTGTCAGGAAAAGATAAGACTGAAAATAAAGACAAAATTGTGATAAGTGAATCAAAAGAAGCAGGAAAAAAGCATGTGGAAAAGAGCAAGGAAAAAGGAGACATGGCAGGAGACTTAGAGATGGAAGTGGAGGATGAAGAAGAAGAAGCACCAGCAGTTAAAGCCAAAGTCAGTGCACCACCTTGCACAAAAGAGAGCCCACTGGTTATTGTCGACGATGACGATGATATCATTTGTATGGGAGGGACTATAAAGAAGCAGGGAGAGAAAAGAGCAAATGATAAGAGTGGTGGAAAGAAATCTATAGTAATCGATCTCGATGATGATGATGACGATATTGAGATAGAGACAATCAAACCGAGGAAGAAGAGGAGAGGAACGGAGCCAGTGCGAGCAGTTAACTGCTGCAACATGGAGTGCACGTATGAAGATCAGACGCTCCAGAAAGCCCCCATATTTGTTCTGACGTACTATGGACGTAAATTCAAGAAGGGCAGTAATGAGAAAGTCTGCGGGAAGTGTTTTGAAAGGGCTGTCTCACATACAGAGGTAAGCTTATTTTCATTTATTTACTGTGTGGGGGATGGGGATGGAAAATAGGTGGACTGAAGGGTCGGAAAATGCACCTCAAAGCCGGAATTTTAAATTTTGCTTTCGTTCGTGAGTTATGAGTGAAAAACGGGCAGAAAACGTGCATTTTTTGTGTTTTCGAAGCATCGTTTGAGTAATACATTTCAATGTCAAATCAATTACAATTGGCTTTGGTTATTTTTTGTCATACCTTGGAAATAAAAGCATTGTGATCGCTTGAATGTTGTAAGCTCACGCTGGTCGATTCATTTCTTTATAATGTCAAGGCATGCAGATATCTGAAATTTTCAACATATACGGAAGAGGGATAGTGAATAGCATATAGGCCTAAATAACAGGCATTGATCGGATTAGACGGAACTCACCATGCAGGGGTTTTCTGGGCCAGGGAACTCGATCGCTTGATTTTGTAAGTCCATCCTGGACGATTCATTTGTTTAGAATGTCAAGGCCCGCAGACATATGAAATTTTCAACATAGGCCTAAATATGGTCAAACATTGTTCAATTTGGACAAAACTCACTACCGGTATACAGGGGTTTTCTGGGCCAAGGAACTCGATCTGAGGTTGCTTTTACCAGGTGAGGCTATCTAATCATGGTATGCAGTCCATGTGATTTAGGTAACTATTATGCTCTTAATTTTTAATTTTTGAAATAGTAAATATAAAGATTTAACTATTACACTCTTAATTTTTAATTTTTGAAATAATAAATAGCCTATAAAGATTTAACTATTACGCTCTTAATTTTAAATTTTAAATTTTTGAAATAATCATCGCGGGCGAAGCCGGGGGCACATGCTAGTAACAAATATTCTAAAATTTAAAACACAAAAAGTATGCACGTTTGTAGCAGTGTTGGGTCTTCAAATATACTTTAGTAAGATAGACAACATATGGTTTCAGATTTTATGTTCCCTAAATTGTATCATTTTTCTTCCAGCACCTAGCCTATATATTGGAGGAGCGTCAGCCACTTATGGATGCCAAGTACCCTTCACGAAACGATACTGTTGTGCTGTCAGACTCTGATGATGATGGTGAGGAAGAAGGTAAGCTGTTAATGAGTGATTTTCTTAAAATCTTAGCATTGCTTGTTGTTTTTCCTATAAAAAGAGTGAAAGAAAGTGTTTGCTATAAATATCGTCAGTAACCCCCTAACCTAACACAATATAAAAGTCCGTTCATACCGTCACGGCTGCCAGTCATGTTTGAACCATAAATTCTTTTTCTTTTTGTTCTAACTTTCTGTCAGTAGATGGCATGACATGCCTTATACCATTTTGAAGACAGTGAAATTATCAATCGATTGGTAGGCCTATGTGTTATATGGATTTTCAGTTACAAATTGGTATGAGAACCTAAAACCTCATTTTGCATTTCACTTTTTAAAAAATTCCAGGGAAGGGTCCCCAGACGCCCCTTTATCTTTGGGGGTATTTAATATCCCCCAGTAAATGCAAATATTTCTTTATGTCGGTCCCACCCTCAATAAGTTCTGGATTCACCCCTGGTTAGACCTAAAAAAAATCAGAAATTTTGGCAGAATAAAATAATTGTGTCCTCAAATCATCGAATTTGAGTCTCTCCTTTAATCCAACCCGAATCATTCCTTCTGGGACGCCACACTTATGATACAAACTCGCTTTTGATTTGCCATTCTTAACATGTCAGTGATTTTCAGTTGTCAGTAATAAGATAGGCTTTTCTTTTTTGAGATAAGACCACCTGGCCACTGTGTGAAAGATACTATCGGTCTTACTAATAATCCAGTTGTAACATTTACACCAGGAATATACACAGCTGACGAGAAAAATGTACTAATAATCCTTGCATAAGGCTGAATGTGTGCAACGCTGTACAATTAATCAAGATGGCCGATATCTGTAACAGCCAGTCGTTTCATAGATGTCCGAGATTGAATTTTGAGGTTGTGCATCCATTCTTAAGATGATTTGTTAGGAAACATTCGGAGCTGCTTTTGCGGAATTATAAAAATTGCTCCTTGTTTGCGGGACATATTTCCATAATTTTACCCATGATTAAAGCTTTCTGTAAACAATATAATGAAATACTGAAACTAGATTTTCTCTCGGCAGACGACACACCACTGTTTCTTCACTGCTCTGACAGATGGTGAGTTTGGAATCTGCAGTCCTTCATAGCCGGGGGCTAGTAACGTCATGACTAGCGTGACGTATTTGATGATGTTTCACGTTCAAACCCTGTGTAACCCTTGGCAGTTATACTGCGTTTATTAGTAATACAGCTTATGCAGAACTTGCGCGGTGAAAAACCAAACAACCGTTCAACACAAATATAAGCAGCTTTTATTAGTAAGGCTGTAAATGTACAGTGCAGGAATAAACCTTTGTACAGTCGGCAGAGTCAGACAAAGGTAGGGTACAGAGTCCCAGCACCTTCATGAAATCTCAGGAATCCAGTCATAAAACCCAATCCTTGTTATTTCTGAGATGGGAAACCCAGTGCAGAAGTTATTGGTACTGCAGAAACATGTGTTACAGATTTGTGAAAAAAAAAAATATATATTATTAACAGGGCCCGGATTCTGATGACCTAAAATTGTTTGAAAAATGACCTATAAAATGACCCTAAATTTTAAAGAAAATGACTTAATAATCATAAAAAATGACCTAAAAACTGACATTTTCTTCATAAAAAATTATTATTCTACACACGAAGTTATAGACTAATTTGTACATAACTGTAAAAACTGTAAATAACTGTAAATAACTGTAAAAACTGTAAATAACTGTAATGTTGTGAATGTTCCTTTCTCACGGAAATTTATACTGGCATTGAAGAACTGGCGAGTCAAAATTCGGCATTTCCTTTTGTGGTCTGCCGGATTATATTGTTGTTTATTGAGGATAATCAGTAGTTTGCACTCTCAAATCCAAGCAGGTGGCAGACTCTGGTCCCAAGTCAATCTAAGAACAATAGTAATATAATACAAAATTTTGGCGTTTCTTTGATTCTCACTTCCGACTGAGACATGTCAACACTTTAACGCCGAATTTTTCCTTCTTGCATTAAACAAACAACACTTCAAAGACAGTACCGCTAGCGACGAAAAAAAGTTAATACACTCAATGTAAATACATGAAAATGACTAAATAAGGAAGAAAATGACAAGAAAATGACAAAATAATGACCTAAAATTGAAATAAATAACCTAAAAATTTAAAATGGCATAAAATGACAAAAAATGACCTAATAAAAATGCATTTCTATAATCTAGAAGCCATGATTAGGATTTATCTACAAGTTGGCAATGTCTAGGCAGCATCAATAAAAAGATGACATGTCATTAGAATCCGGGCCCTGATTATTAATATTTTCCTTTTCACAACTTTTTTAGGGGGACATGATTTCCATCGCATTAAATCTGAATTCACAGTAAATTAGACAGCGCTCAGTAGTGCTTTTATTGTATTATGTTGTAATATTTTTGTACATTTTTTCTACAGATGAGTTTTTGACAGACGACTTCATGCAGTATCTAAGAGAGAACCTGGACACAGTGCTCAATGAGACGTTGGACAAATATGACATGGACTTCCAGATAAACGAGGCGGTCAGGATCCTCACAGAAAAAACAAGCTCTTTGTCAGGTAAGCTGAGAAACTAGCAGGGACATGATCCGTGTGAAAGAGTGATCATGGAACAAGAAAGATACAAAAAAAGTCTTATAAAATAGAGCAAGGCATTCTTTTTTTGTGAGCTTTAATTCATTATTTTTCTAAATCTATTTAACCCTCCGGCAGGTACGCTGTTGTAAAAAGTACAATTTATGCTATTTTGTCGAAGCGTGGTGCAACTTTCAAATACCCTCTTTATAGAAGCTTGTCGCCAGCGTATCGAGAAGGCTCTTCACGATATTTTAAAGTGTTCTGAAATTCGTTTGTTCGGGAAATTTTTGTGCATCCATTGCTTGGACTGTTCTTTTGATTCTTGATTGTCGTAACGAATCTACATTTCATCCCCTGTCACGATGGATTTCAAAAAATCATTCCCGTGCCGAGTGACTTTCATCTTTTTAGGCAGCTGAAGAAAGATCTTGGAGGACAGAGCTTCCACGCCAATGAAGAATTTCAAAACACTTCAAAATATCATGAAGACCCTTCTCAATACACTGGTGGCAAGCTTCTATGAAGGGGCTATTGGAAAGTTGGTACCACGCTACGACAAATGACTCAATCGGAGAAAGACTATGTAGAGAACTAGCTAGAAGGTGTACCTAAATGTTCCAAATAAAACAGTTTTGATTTTCGCTTTGGTTTTCATTTTATGCCCCATCAGTAGGGGCCGTATTTTTTGGTAACAACGATAAGCGCGAAATTTTATAAAACAACCTCCCTTAGCCTTATTTAGCTTTTATATGCTTAAAATACCAATATGAACCAAATTGAATCCACGAAATATTGCGAAATTTACTTGATTCCGCAAAATGTGTCTATAAGCGCGAAATATGTCCCTTCTGTCCGTAAAGTGAGAAATGAGCAGGAAAATGTGCCTTAAAATCACAATATTGTGTTTTGGTGTACTGTATATTTTTATTTCTTAGCAGCATGCTGTTTCTGTGGCTGTCGAAGATTTACCGATATATCGATATTTGTCATCGATTACAAAGATTGCAGAAATTACGCCAAGATTGTCTGTGACTTGGTTTGTACTGTTGAGTACTCTCCTTTCCTGCTATCTCTTTGCCAAGTTAGCGATGCCTATGATCGATTACAGCAGAAGAGTGTAGAATGTTTGTTACTTGTATTCAACAGATTTCGTCTTTTATCCACAGTGGTTTGGTTGGCACTTCTGTTTGCAAATAGCTATCTGATTGTGTTTAGTAGAAATTACAATAATATTTCTCGTAATTATTTTTGAACATTAACTCTAATAATGTCTAAATGGAAAGTTACTTCAGTTCATACAAGGGCAGAAGAATAATGAAATGGAGAGAGTTCATGTAAGTAAAGAAGCAAAGTTTATCATTGCGCAATGTTCCCAATGTAGTATAAAGTAATTTATTTCATGAAATACCCACCGAAATAGAAGGAAGTTAACACTGCAATCAGCCATTTTATTTCACCAATAAATCAGGGCCCTACCCATCAGAGGTTGAGAAAAAATAGCCCTCGTATTTTCATTGGCATAATATAATGTTAATTGCATTTCTCACTGCTATATTGGAGTATTAATATAAATAAAGCAGAAAAGTTTTCAATGTTGATTGTAGTAAGCCTTGTCTATAAAATAACTTATTTTACAAAATATCTAAAAAAAAGAAGGAAGTTAATATTGTAATTAGCCATTCAGGCTTCTCTTAGCTATAACATAAGTAAAGATGTGTTCATTTTCAACTTCTTGAGTAATTATAAAAATTTCATCCGTCATTCTCTTTAACTATTGAAAAAATTTGCAGTTCGGATGAAGGAAGTGGATGATACGCTGGACCAGGCACAGAAAGACATCGACAGAATGCGGAACAACCTGTATAAGGACTACACCCCCACAATCAGGGTAAGAGATCAACATAATATTCCAGTACAAAAAAAGTTGCCGAAACATTTTATAAATTCCTCGTATAATCTTAATTGCATACTGTTTAATTCTTTAGTTGAACAAAAGATAGGTAACTGAATTGGGGGATTAACATAATGAAGTTGCTATACTCCATCTGAGGTAGGAACAACAGCTGTGCTTCCTGGTGGGTGTTTACTTAACCTCTTGATAAGATCATCATTGGCTGATGAATTTTGATACCCGCCGATGACGATCTTATCAAAGGTTAATTAAACACCCACCAGGAGGCATAGCTGTTGGTCCCAATAGTAGCTCGGTGATGTTAGTACAATACGTCTTCCAATCAAGCTATCTGGAAGTTACGTATCGGGAGGTGGTAATACAGGCCCTTACTTACTTATTATCTGCTTGCAGGAATTACCCTCACTGGACATTGATGACAGCTATGCAGGATCGAGAGAGCCTGTGATCAAAGTGATTCCTTCCAACAGAGGTGGAGTTGCAAGGAAGCAGTTTTCTGGGCCTAACCGCATGACTCCACACCAGATGCGCATTACACCGATGCCTCACATAACTTCTAGACAACCGCCAGAGCCGTTTAGGAGGTCTCCATTGGGTAAAGTATTCCTCCAGATATTTCAGTTAATGCAACTTGTACTAGATAATTACCGGATTTATCTGAATATAAGCCGCACTTTTTTTCCTTGATTAAGCCCAGCAAAAATGTCTGCAGCCTAAAATCGCGTACATATGTTTTCAGGCAATAATGGTAAAAATGAGCAAAGTATAGCCGGTTGATCCATCGTAGCTAGTTCCCTCCTCCAAGCACCGCCATCTATCGATTATCTCGAATCTCCAGGACTGTCGATATATTAATCAATTTTAATCGAAGTATCGTAGAAGATGCATAAAAATGCATAAGCAAGTGATATTTTGTGTATTTTGTCATTTTTGATAGCGGTATTATAGAATATGTATGTATTACGAACTGCTCAGAAGTAAAAAAATGCCATAACATATGGGAATGTGAATAAAGGCAATCTTGAACTGATAACTGAAAGTGCAGTTATGAAAAATAGAAGACAAATCGTGCGAAATTCAACTCTGAAAGACATATGAAGTGTAAAGTACTTATTTCTGTTTTCTTTTTCGTCAGTTTTATTTAATTATATTAAATAAAATTAGAATATCATAACTTAAGTCAGCTGATACTTTCTTCTTCTTATCAGGCCTATTTCGGCTAAGAATTGTGTTACTTTAGTATTATGAAAATGAGGTAATTTATTTTTTCACTTTGGGTTAATTTAATTATTTTTCCTTTACCTTACTGCTAAAAAGGTGGGTGTGGCTTAAATTCAGGGGTGGCTTATATTCGGATAAATACGGTATTAGGAATAAGTGAGGTTTGGTTAAATTAATCAGGAAAACATTGTGAAGCATCAGTATTTTATATTAAACATGTGAAGTTGAATGTTTTAAAGTTTAATATTTAATAAGAAGGGTGTTTGGTTTTGTTAATAAGCGATAAAACATTATGCTGTATTGTTGGGTTGAGATTATAATTAAAGCCTGGAAGTTGAGGCATTTATTTCAGTTGAAATAGGCAGGCAAAACGCACTTAAAATAGTGAAAATAGGCAGTAATATACCGTATATTCCCAAATACTATCCGTCCCTGAATAATATCCACAACCAAATTTTTGGAAAGGAAATTTGAAGAAAGAAAAAAAAATCTAAAGGCCCATATATAAAATTACTTTCCCAGTTTTATTCTTAACTAGCTTAAAATTCCCGGCATCGCTCGGGTTTTGTATTTTGTAAATTTGAAATTAACTTATGAAGGACTTTCGATTTTCAAACTCTAGGTCTTTATACAAGGTATTTAGATTTTGAAATGAGGAAGAACGACTTATCAGACTCAAACTATTCCTTCAGAAAACACCAGATATAGCTTTTTATAGCTTATAGCAGATCCCCATGTCTTCGCCCACGATAATTAATGAGAAGATTAAAAATTAAGAGCAAAATAATTAAAATCTTATATTTATTAACACTTTGCACACAAAAAATTCATAGGTCTAAACTAAACGATTGATAAGCCTAATTACTGAAACAGCTATAAATATGGCTTTGAAGTGAATTCCACGATTAGAAAGCGCAGCATGGGAATAATAACCCCAGATTCGAGTTCCCTGGCCCAGAAAATCCCTGCATAGTGAGTTTCGTCCAAATCGAACAATGTTTGAACATTTAGGCCAAAATTCACTATCCTTCTTCCATCTAGGGTGAAAACTTCAGGTGTCTGTGTGCCTTGACATTTTAAACAAATGAATCGACCAGCGTGGGCTTACAAAATGAAGAGATTCTTTTATTTCCAAGTTATGATAAAAAACGGCAAAGCCATCTGTTCATTGATTTGACAATTGAAATGTATTACTGAAAACTGATGCTTCAAAAATGCAAAAAATGCACGCTTTCTTCTTGTTTTTCACCCATAACTCACAAATGAAAGCAAAATTTAAAAATGTACTATGCCAGAAACCTTCGCAGGAGTGTATTCAACAACTTCCCAAAGTTCCATGGTGATCGGATGAATGGTGTGGTAATGCGTAAAGGACAAACAGACATACATTCATTTTTATATAGATAGATTAAACAGGTATAATTAATAAATTTCATATTTGCCGCAGAGGGAGGATTATTTTGAGTAGTATTTATTTATCTCCTTATTCCCTCTGATATTAAAATAAACATACAACACACTGTGATATTCATGTACAGAACACTAAAAGATAATTAAAAATATATGTACAGAGTAAAAATTTTTTTATCACAAATTACACAGGTCTATGTAGTAAAAATACTAAAATGTGCATAAAATTGGATTTCCCTACTGCCGGGAGTCTTTACACCATGTATAAAACGGTGATGTCAAAATCTTCAGTGTTGTAGATAGTTCTTTCTTGATTAATTTGTAAAAAGATAATTAAGTTAAAAATATATGTACAGATTAAAAAGTTTTTTCACAAATTACACAAGTCTATGTAGTAAAAATACTAAAATGAGCATAAAATGGATTTCCCTACTGCCTGGAGTCTTTACACCAAGTATAAAACTGTGATGTTAAAATCTTCAGTGTTGTAAAGTGTTCTTTCTTGATTGTTTGGTAAAATTTCTTGTAGAATCGTATGTCCAGTGTGTTGTAGGATGTTTAACAACACACTGGACATACGATTCTACAAGAAATTTTACCAAACAATCAAGAAAGAACACTTTACAACACTGAAGATTTTAACATCACAGTTTTATACATGGTGTAAAGACTCCCGGCAGTAGGGAAATCCATTTTTTGCTCATTTTAGTATTTTTACTACATAGACCTGTGTAATTTTTGATAAAAAATGTTTTAATCTGTACATATATTTTTAATTATCTTTTTAGTGTTCTGTACATGAATATCACAGTGTGTTGTATGTTTATTTTAATATCAGAGGGAATAAGGAGATAAATAAATACTACTCTAAAAGGTATAATTAAATTACATATCATAAAAGAATTAAATATGGTAGGCTAAATTGTAATTATAAAAATAACGTGCATGGTAACAGCCATCTGTCTTATATGCATAGCCTAACATGAATCCAACTGTGCAGCGGGAATCCACATGCAATGATGTGCATCCGACCCAAGATGAAAGTCATGTGGGAATTCACCAAACTTTTCCCGAATTCATGCTTCTGCTTGTACTGCTCTGTTACTTGCTTGGCGTCTTTACGTGTAAAGCTTTGTTTCACAACCAGTATTGGCGGACCATGTGGATTAGAAAGCATCTTCTTTGTCTCATTTTCCTTTCATTACAACTTCGCTGCTGTTATACTATACTGTGATGCAACTACAACGCATCATGCTATATTGAGCCGATATGGTACAAAATGTCGAAATTCAGATGAGAGGAGTCCAGTATTCAAATTATACCTGCATTCCAGTTTTTCATTCACGATTTTTGAAAAAAATACGAGGGTCATTTCAGAAGTCATGGGAATTATTTTTTATATTCTGAATTACCGCAGTTGTATATAGGGATCGCGAATTAAAGGTGCAATTCAGATTTGAAAAGGAAACAAATGATGCAGACGAGTTCCTGCTGGCCACTCCCCCCTGCCTTGAACACGTGGTGTTTCCAGTGATATTTGGCGAAGGCGTTTGCAGCAGGTGATGATGTTCGGCGTGGCCATCTTAACATGTACTATTGCCAACATCTACTTTCAATATTACATTGTTCTTATGCTTTTAAACTATTAAGATAATCTTTTATATCAGTAAAAGTAGATGAATTTGTTCAGAAAATGTTTAGTATTCCTCATAAATGTTCTTAAAAAATGCAACTAGTGAAAATTTATAGTGACTTTCTCCCTATCATATTGATCAATATGATATAGCCATTTTAGTTTGACCATGATGCATCTACATGGTTGCCATATCACTGCAAAATCCGAACCCCTGCCTACCTCTGTCAGAACCTATGCTGGCAGGGCTTTATTGATACCGTAAGCAAGCAGACTTCAAGGGGTTTGCCAGCTGGGTGTGGGTAAGCTGCCATACCTGGCAGAGGTTTATAAATCTTACCCTTAGTGTGGACATGGCTTTAATATAAAACTACAAAATGGCCCTTCTTTCCAAACTTGTCACTGTTTTCAGTACTGCTTTTTCTGACGTGTACAGTACTAGGAGGTGCCCGTGGCTTCGCCACGATAATTCTTTTAAAAATTAAGAGTATAATAATTATTAAAGCATTATATTTATTAACACTTGCACGCGAATCATTCATAAACTAAGCCATTAATAATTAATGAAACTTCTAAAATTCCTGCTTTAGAGTATATTCCACGACATGAAAGCGCCCCCTGGGAAAACTATATCAGAATCGATTATGCAGTTCCAAAGAACCTGTGAACACATAATACGTATTGTTTCTCAGCTGTTTATTGACATGAATATGATGTGAATTTTATTTTATCAATTCAGTGTAATTTTCAGAAATTATATAATGTTTCAAGGGAAGGAATGGTTTGTTTGGATTATTATTATCAGCGATATTTCAAGAGATAGAACCATCAATATTTTACAGCTGTTGCCCCCGGCTTCGCCCGCCATTATTCATTGACTCCAGAATTTTTAAGAAAATTACACTGGTAGATTATTAAAAATGTTTGTGGTTCAGAGCTATGAAAATTGTAAGTAAAAATAAAATTAGAATATTTGTTCATTGTGTTCATTTCACTTAGGCCTTATATAATAAAGAAACGGTTTTCCTTCCTAATTTTGTAGTCTTCATGAAAGTTTAGTCTGCGAGAGACGAACATCGCCGAGTATACCCGATGTCTCACGAAGCGGGCGAGCAAGCACGCTATTTAGGGCCGTTGAATTGTATAAGAGTAGATATTTCACAGATGTGCTTTCCATATTCTCATAAATAATTTATAATTACAGTTGAGTTTGCTTGATAATAAAGTACAGAACTTATTGAAATGTGAAGTTTGCATGTAAAAATATTCTTTTATCAGTGGCAATGATTTCCTTGCAGGTGGCGTTGCAACCAAGAAAGTTACTCAGGTTCAGCGTACTGTACCACCACCAATTCATCAGACAGAATCGGTGAGTTGGCTTACACTTCTGTTCTTATTCTTGAAATGGGAATGGTTATTTTAAGCTTTCTAATTTCTTCAGCATTCATTGTAAGCGCAGCTAATTTTTTGCAAGTAGTTTTTTTGTAACATAGTTGTTCTCTTATTGAAATTTCAATATAGATTTGGTATTTCAGTACTTTCTAATTAGAGTTTTCACTGTTCACAAAAGCTAATGCTGATTTAGAGTTTACTTTGCATGTTTAGTCAGTCACAGATAATTGTATATGTTGCGGGGTAATTATTGTAAATTCAATCTCTTTACAAAATGCCGGCAATTATTGATGAAACATCCATTCTACAGTTTGACTGGTTATTCTTCAGGCATGTTAAAAAAGCCAAAATGAAGTCAGTCAGATAGTAAAATAAATTGTTAGCTCTATTTTAAACGTTAGCTCTGCAGTTTGACTAGTTATTCTTCAGGCATATTTAAAAAAAAAAGAAACGGAATTTAGTCAGTCAGATAGCGGCAAATTTTACAGAAAAAAAAATGTCATGTCTAGAATTAATTGAAAATACAGGCGGAGGTCCACGGTTTCTTCAAACATTGCTCATTAACTTCATAACTGTAACTTACATCTAAATACCGCACATACCCGAATACTGTCCACCCCCGAGTAATACCCGCACCCAAAATTTTCGAAACGATTTGGAAAAAAAAAATCTATAGGCCTATATATAAAATTATTTTGCCAGTTTTATTCTTATTAAACAGTTATAATTAACATTACATATCATAAAAGAATTAAATATGATAGGTTAAAATAACATGCATGGTAACACCCAGCCGAAATCTCGCAGTCTTGTGCGTGAACGTAACACTTTCAGCGACAACACCACTCTCAATTCGTGAATTCAGCTGTTCAATATGCGATTACGTGCATCCGACCCAAGGTCAAAGTTGTGTGGAAATTCACCAAACTTTACTGAATTTTCCCCAAATCAGTGGTTCTGCTTGTACTGCACTGCTACTTGCTTGGTGTCTCTACGCGTAAAGCTTTGTTTCACTGGCGGACCATGTGCATAAGAAAGCATCTTCTTTGTCTCATTTTCCTTTCATTACAGCTTCGCTACTGTTATAATATACTGTGATGCTACTACAAAGCATCATGCTATATTGAGCCGATATGGTACAAAATGTCAAAATTCAGATGAGAGGAGTCCAGTATTCAAATATGTGGGTAGTATTTGAGTATATACAGTACTTCTTCTGAAGTTTCATTCACTTCAGTGGCATTGTTTTCATCCATTTTAGCATGTACTCTTACAAAACTGTGAGAAAGTGATGAAAATACGATAATACATTGTTACATAGACTCAATATGTGTTTTAAATAAAACTAACTTTTTTTTTTTTATTTATTTTGATTTTTTTTTACAATCTGACTCCATTCCGGATTTTTTAACATGCCTGAAGGGTAACCAGTCAAATTCAGAACGGATATTTCATTAATAATTTGCCAGTATTTTTTAAAAAGACTGAATTCACAATTTGCCTGCAACATATACAAGAAAAACTGTCAAGATGTCTTCAACCCACAATACCTTCTTTGAATCTATTAAAAGTGTTTGTGGTAAGTTTTATAGAAATAGGCTAGTTCTGCCACAGTCTATTAGATTAAACACTCATGAAGCTTTATGGAAGAAATTCTGTATGTCTCTTGCAACACAGAAAGCTTGCATACCACTGTAATGGTGCTAGAATCACAACACTTGTCGAAAGGATGCATTTCTGTTGTAAGGAGAAAGTACAAACCTTTGTGACGTTAACCTAATAGGCTAATCTTTTACTGTTGTTATTAAGTGCCAGTATGGTACTTAATGAGATTGTGTGGGGGACGAAAAAATGTCTGTCTGTCTGTACGCGCCATAACTCAAATACGCTTTTTCGGATTTTCATGAAACTTTGAAAACACATTTATAATGTCCATGGGAAGAACCCTATTGATATTGAACCAAATTGGTTCACAGGTACCGGAGTAATGCCTAATTTAGTGCTTATTTTATTAGATTATATTAGAAAGGCGCCATAACCCAAATACGCTGTATCAAATTTCAATGAAACTTGGTGTACGCATTTATGACGTCCATGAGAAGTACCCTATTGAATTTGAACCTAATCTGTTGACTGGTACCGAGTAAAACCCAGTTTAGTGTCTATTTTAAAGGTGCAATAACTCAAATACGCTTTATCAGATTTTTATGAAACTTTGTATACGCATTTATAATGTCCATGGGAAGACGTCTATTGATATTCGACCAAATTGGTTGGCCAGTACCGGAATAATGCCCAATTTAGTGCCTTTTATGTTAATATGTAAGAAGTCGCGATAACTCAAATATGCTTTATTGGATTTTCCTGAAAATTTGGATACCCATTTATAATGTACATGGGAAGACGTCTACTGATATTGGACCAAATCGGTAGACCGGTACCGGAGTAAAGCCCAATTTAGTGTCTGTTTTAAAGACGAGGTAACTCAAATACGATTTACTGGATTTTTATGAAACTTGGTATACACATTTATAATGTCCATGGAAAGACGTCTATTGATACTGGATAAAATCGGTTGGCCTGTTTCGGAGTAATGCTCAATTTAGTGCCTATTTTATGGTAATATATGTATTCAAAAGAATTTATGAAATGCAAGTCAGTTATCATGACAACATAGCCTTTTGTTTTACTGTGATCTTATAAGGCTTTGGAAATTAAAATACAGTTAGGTATGACAAATAACGCTATTGCTTTACATGCGCTTATCCAACTAGACCGTTAAACTGACCCAGGTGGCCGAGATGGTAACGTCTTGGCCTCACATTCTGGAGTTCCATGGTTCAAATCCCAAAACCAGCCAATTTGACTTTTTTTGTATTTTTATGTGAGTGTGCGATTGTCAAGATATCTCAAATCTGATGCTGGAAGATTTTAATCTCATTTAAAAAACTAGACCTTTGTTCTTCCGTAAGCCCTGCTTAATGAATAAATCTGGAGCTTAACTTGGAAATCAATTAAAAAAACATTTTCTGCCTTTCATAATTGCAATCATAAACAAAAACATACTGGCACTTTTTTACATCAGTTTACCTGATTTTATCAATACTGCTCTTGTTACTGTTATCATTGCTATTTTTTATTACAGCTCATTTTGTTTCTGTATTGCATTGTTACTTGCCTTGCTAGAGCATGCTGCTGGTACCTGGTAGCAGATGGCCCTGGGTTGGTGTTGGTGTTCACTCCTTTTTCCTTCGCAGGTGACAGCTGCATTTAAACCACTCGCCTGGCTGACTACTTGAGCAAGCCACGAGTCCTATAACTTGTTTTGCTTCCTCAAGAACATGTGGCAGTAGTCTTTGATTTGCTTTTTCCATTGTTTATTAGATATAGGCCTATAATATGGTAACTTACGCTGCTCTTGCATCCATCGTAGCCTTCCCTCGCGTGTTCTCTGTCATCCTATAACCATTTCCCACGCTTACTAGAATATGTGCTTTGCTTTTGGCCCTGTGATAGTTTTTAATTTTTTTTTATTTTTTAATATTGATATATGCGAGGGCTGGTCAATAAGTAAGGTCTCCAACACTCTAGCCCAAGCTCACAAGGTCAGACGTGAGAGTTGGCACCACTGCCATGTCCCGTTATCTCCCCTCTTTCAAACAAGCCATTGCTGTAGCCATTGAATCTTTTAGTGTCCGAGATGAAATGGATCTCCCGATTTCCGTCCATGCCAAGTGCGACCTCTGCGAACCCACCTCGCACAAACCTTATGGAACATCAATTTGTCACTCAAAATGGTCTGTATGGAACCTTTAGAAATGTCAGGAAGCAATAAACATAGTTCACGAGTAGTGACGCATCGATCTTGTCACACCAATTCATCGACTTTTGCCACCATCTCATCTGTGACGGCTGTTGTTGGTCTCCCACTTCGCTCTTCATCATGAATATTTGACGGCCCTGTTTAAACCCACGAATCCATTTACGCACTTTTTATGTCCATACATCCCTCTCCATAAACTTCACAAAGCTGACTGTGAATTTCAATCAGCGGAACTTTTTTTACAGTAGGAAACTTGTATGACTGCACTTGGCAGGGACGGAAATCGGGAGATCCATTTCAAACAGCTCTATCTCGGACACTAGAAGGTTCAGCAGCTGCAGTAGTGGCTCGTTTGAAAGAGGGGAGATTACGGGACATGGCAGTGGCGCCAACTCTCTTGTCTGACGTTGTGAGCTTGGGCTAGAGTGTTGGAGACCTTACCTATTGACCAACCCTCGTATGACGTCTGTTGAGTATATGCTGTATTTAATATGATTATATCATGGGGATACTGTGGAATTCTCCGCTTCCTGCATCTCAGATTCCATTGCCTTCAATCTTCCCAATTGCCGTCCTCCTTTATTTCTTTCATTGTCTCTTGTATTCTTTGGAACCAAGGCATCTGTTGGCAGATCTTTATGATTATCTATCTCCGTTCTTATTAGGCCTACCTGTCTATACCACAGAAGCTTACAAGATTCGGTATTCTGTCAATAATAGTATTCATTTATAAGATGTATTGACAGCTCTTATCAGTTCTTCCAAAACATCAAAACTTTTACGTTTGTACCAGTTTTCTGTTTGACAGAAATCACATGGTTTGACTAACAACTAGGAAAATTATTTTTTGGACAGCATATATAGCAGAATCGAATTAAATTGGGTTGTCGGATGAGATCAGTCTGGGCTAACCATGCAGAATGGCTGAATGTTTGATTCTATTGCTTACTTCTCTCTCTCATCGGAACTTGACCCAAAATGCCTCTTCATTCTTTAGGTCTAGCCATGCAGATATAAATGGTATAATTTTATAATTTCTTTTTCTGTAGCTTTACAAGTTTTGCGGGCTTGTAGGCCATGGTCCAGTGAAATATATACTCCCGACATTTTACCTGTAACTGTGCCTGGCATCTCCAGCAGTCAGCAGTGAACTGTGATGGGCCTCAGTGTCGTTCATATTTTATATGGCCCATGGTGGTGTGATATATGTATCAAGAGCTATTGTTGATAGGGTGCAGTTATCGATGAAACATCGGATATATTAATCCCTGAGCATGTTAATTCTTTGATAAAAGATGGTCCAATACAATAATAATTTGAATAGTCTTACACTTAATGGGGAATTAAAGAGCAAAAGAAAAAGTCTACATTAAAATCCTGAATATACGTATTTATAATTATGAGAAACTGTATAATTGGTTTAAATGTTTTATAAATGAACATCTTCAATACATTTCTTTGGAAAGTTTTCATTGATTGTACGAGGGGCATACTGAAAGTCGTGAGCAACATTTTTTCACAACCTTAATCTTTATTTATAAGTGAAACCAAGCACATCATCTTAATCTACGGACCTTTCTTTCACTTTTCCACATAGTCTCCGTTTTTTTTTTTTTGCACACATGTTTCCCATCGTTCTGTAAGTTTGAAAATATGCATGCAATAGAACTCCATTCCAGCTAATACCCTTGTGATAGAATTCCGTTTCAGCTGCCCGTTGAATATAGTGCAGTGCAAGAAATTATTCACAGCTTAGGTTATCAGAAGGTTTGATCCCATTGGGTCCCACGTTTATTGACCGAGGACCACAAACGTCAGAGATGAACCATTGCCCAAAACCTTCTTCAGAGATTTCGAAATGAAGGTGATGAATTTTTGACGATTATTGTGACTGGAGATGAAAGTTGGTTCCATCATTGTGAACCTGAAACAAAACGACAGAGGATATACTGGGGGATATTCGGCAAGCAGTGGCCACATTTTTAACTGTTCAAAACAAGAGAAATATATTTATTTGGGTTTTGAAGTAAAGAAAGAGGCTTTGTCATTTACACGAGTTTTCTCGGGATTTTACATTAAGTGGACCACAAGGCCTACAAGCCTGGAAAACTTGTCAAGAAGAACCAACACCAGACGTAAAAGGCAAAGGTGTCCGAGTTGTGATTATGTGCACGAGCAGCACGCTCTAGTATAAAATGGTTGTACTTGTTGTACAGGATGAAATACAGCTAGAGGACGATGACTACTACTTTCCTCCAAGCCCGATTAGGGATGAACTTTCATCTCCACTAGAGGTAGATAATCCTATATATGTCTCAGGACCGATGGGACTTTTGTCTCCTGGCAATGATAACCCTCTTTGCATCTCTCCTGACCTGAGTCCTATCAAGTTCCATCCTTCCCTTCCCTCCAGCAGCCTACCTCCTCTTATCCAGGTATGTATGTGTTAACCATAGCTTTGAACATGCAGGGTGTTAATGAATAACACCAAAATATTTTACCTATCTATAGAGGGGACGTTGACAAACAACTTTTATTAGCAGATTTTTACTCTTTTACGTTAAATGTGTATTATACAATGCATTAAAGTCATTACAGTTTGGTGCTCGTAAGTCAATAATAAAGCGAAATAGGGTTAAAATTTTAATTAAATTGACTTTATGCCTTCTTAGTGATCGATAAAAACCTGATTCTTAATCATTTATCAACAACTATATCATACGGGATGTAATATTGAGTTGGGTTTAGCACGTATACTACACTTTTAGTATAAATACCTGAACTAGTTTCGAAGACCATTGTCATTCATAGATTAAAACCAGTGAAGTATACATGCTAAACCCAACTCAATATTATATCCTGTATAATATAGCTTCACTGTGTAAACTTCCAATGTATTTTTGAAGTTATGTCATAATTTAGTGTTTCCATAAACTGCAAAATTGCCAGACTAATCACATGATTGGCTGCCACTGCATTAGTTATTTTATTCATACCTAGTGTTAACAACGAAGTTCCTTTGTTTTGCATTTTTTCAAATGTTAGAAGTCAGTGGCGGCCATGTGTACGCTGTAACAGGAAAAATTGAATCAATAGCACAAAAATCTCTTAATAAAAGTTGCTTGTCTATGTCCCCTCGATACACAGGTAAAATATTTTGATGTCATTCATTAATACTCCGTATAATCAGACTATGACCCACAAAAACTGCAGGTAAGAAAGTTTTGTCTCTAAAAACTTTTAGTATCATGTTTTGTAAGTGTGTAAATAATATTATATAATTAATGTGGAAGTTTACACAGTGAAGTTACATAATTACGAAAAAAAAGAGTGGAGATTTCATATACAAAACTTCATTAAATTTTAAAACTGGCCTGGACTGAATAGTTACGAGATTTGGAGAGTATTCCTTTTATTTGATGCAGATTTCACATTTCTATCTTCTTTTGTTGATTTTCTGTGACCGGTCAAAAGTACACCATCACTTTACGGACACACGGTATTAAATATACTCAAATTGAGAAGTTGACTGTAGCAGCACATGTGTGGAATATGGATCATGAAAGTTAAGTGCATCCAGAGACATTGAACTTACTATCTGGGAGAAGATCTTTATCTAGAAAAATGCAGACTATCTTATGAATTTTGGCATCCCCATAGAGGATGATCTAATTAAGAAGTTTGTAGGACGTCCATAAGAGGACACTCAGATCGCACAGCAGGCAGTTTGAGTATGATAAGGATGAGAATGTATTTCTCAAAATAATTGTGCAGGTCAGTTTTATAAATTACTGAAGTTCTCCACTCACTTATGTTTTCGTGAGTAAGTAATAGTTGTTTAAGGCTGTGATCCTCCTGTAATAGCAGCCTTTCCCTCACTCAATAGCATAAGTGTGTTTTCACACCGAAGTAACACAGCATGTGAGTTATGTATGTTGCTCCTGGTACTCATTTCTGGTAGAGACTGTGTCGATCTCAGGTGCATAGTGCCTCCAGAAGAATTACTACTACTACTTAATCTGTATCTGTATCTGGTACCCTATGATCCCCAGGTGGGGCGAAGGGGCCTCCAATGGAGGTTTCATTACCTATACTAATTTTGATATGCTTATTTTCCGAGAGAGGGTAGAGGAACAGGTGGTAAGCCCATCGCCTCGCAACCCCCTTCAGGAAACTAAGTATTTCTTGGACGTGAAAGGGCCGAGCAATTTTGTCCAGAGGCTCTAATTTAGGCTTGGGGTTCTTTTACATGCCGTAAATCTACGACACGGGACCCCCAGCTTAAAGTCCCTCCCGGAGGACTCCGTGCCCAGGATTTTTACGTCCTGAAAAATCCATCGACCACGGCCGGGTTTGATCCCGCGCCCTGCGGATCTAGAGGCGGGCACGCTACCTCTAGACCACCGCGGCCGACACTACTACTTAATGGCAATTGACAATTCCTAAAGGAATATTGACTATTTTTATGAAACCCGAAAATTCATTGCCACGCTTACGTGAGCCTGCCATTCAACCCTATAGTCTTCCTCAGTGTAGTCCTTACCCAGAGATCTGAATAAGGGACAGTTTTATCTCAGGAGAAATTTACACTGACAAATGGATTAAAAAATGTATACTTTTAGAACAGAAATAATATTAAGATAATTTCAAAAAACTCTGGTCGGAACGTTCACAGTGGAGTGTAACAACATTTGAAAATGATGCGAGTTGACTACACACTATTTTCTCCACTTACCAAATTTTTTTGGTAGAACATGTTTCGCATATGGTCATATGCATCCTCAACTACTTGTCAACTCTACCAAAAAAATTTGGTAAGTGGAGAAAATAGTGTGTAGTCAACTCGCATCATTTTCAAATTAAGATAATTTGACTGAAATCTAAAAATAAAAATTTATAAGACAATTATCCTGCTGGTTGTATTAAATGGATGTAAGACATTGTCCCTTACTCTTCGGGAAGAACATAATCTGAGAGTGTTCTAAAACAGGGGGCTTAGGAAAATATTTGGGCCTAAGAGAGATGAAAATGGGGACTGGAGAAAACTGCATAACGACGAGCTTCATGACCTGTACTCGTCACCGGATATAGTAAGGGTAATTAAATCACGGAGGATGAAATGGGCTGTACATGGGGGTGGAAAGACATATCTCAAGAGTATTGACTGGGAGACCCGAAGGGAAAAGACCACTTGGAAGACCTAGACATAAGTGAGAGAACAATATTAGGATAGATTTAAGGGAAGTAGGATTTGCAAGGAATGGTTGGATGGAGTTAGCACAGAATAGGGTTGAATGGCGGGCTCATGTAAGCATGACAATGAACCTTCAGGTTCCATAAAATAGATAATTTTTTTTTAGTTTACTTAGGAAATGTCTAATGCCATTGAGTAAGTAAGTAAATATCGGGGGTACAGGAAACTCCGTATTATATGTGGGCGAATTATCTGTTTTGTGGATTATCCGTGGATT
Source organism: Ectobius pallidus (assembly GCA_964059195.1). Classification (NCBI taxonomy): domain Eukaryota; kingdom Metazoa; phylum Arthropoda; class Insecta; order Blattodea; family Ectobiidae; genus Ectobius; species Ectobius pallidus. The sequence continues at coordinate 177,851,919 of CAXKWD010000005.1, forward strand.
CTTCCTTCTTTTAAATTTAAGTGTGGGAAAATCACACCCCATTATATCTGTACTCAGCTTGCTAAGAGTTGAAACTGGAATTATTCCACCCTTTCGATTTATTTATAAAACAATAGATAATTAATATTTATTCATATTATCCAAATTATTATTATTATTATTTTTCATATCAAAATTCTCGTTTCGATTATTATTATTATTTTATGATTCCAAATTCGAAACATTAACTGTAAAAGAAACATATGTATTCAAAATCCGATTATTATTATTATTTTGTAATTCCAAATTCCAAATATTAACTGCAAAAGAAACGTATGTATTCAAAATGCAACGTACTAAATTCATAATTCCAAACCGCGAATTGGCTTAACCAATGAAAATGATTTACGTAACGAAGGATGCAGCCAATGAGAGTAAAGCATTCTTAACCGCGAAAGATAGCGTCACTAAGACGACACTCCATCATTACTCTTCAAACAGCACAGATCGTTGCGTCGTGCTTCAGTGGAGAAGTTCGCGGAAACCAAAACCTAGCTATGGCGATTCTCACAGCCACCGTCACATATGAAACACAACGCATTCAGAAGATATAAGCGTGTGAGTTACATTTCATTTGTGATAAATAAGAAGAATATAATTCACGTAAGTAAATGACAAGTGAAACTAAAAGTGGTCACGACGTACAGACAGATACACAAATTACACAGTTTATATGAATAAATTCCGATAGTCAAAAGTTTATAGTGTGGTTATTATTCCAAAAGGTATAACTAGCTATAAAACTATACCCGAGATGATTCATGCAATACCCCTGGGCAAAGTAGCCGTGGAAGCTGAGGTGCGTAACCAAATGGACTCCGACGGAGGTTTGAAGTAAGTACATTTCCCAAAGAAATCCCTTCTTCACACAACCCGTCCACCTCATCATTGTGGAGCCCGATCACCTCAGAGTTAAAATTTATATATTTACTATTATTTTTAATGAAAACTCTGATTGCAGTAAACATTATGGCAGATTTAGTAGCATTTACAGCATATTAAAATCGCATTAAATTATGTATTATAAAATTATTGTTAAATTATAATGTAGTGCCTTTCACGTGGAATGATACTTCAGTATGAAAACTGCCCAAGAGTTAGGTGAAGAGCCCCTCACCTTCACTAGAGAACTAAATTTAGAATAATACATTTTGAAGTTCCTGTCTCCATCCTTTACATTGAATTATTTATTGGTTTTAGTTATGTGTTCACTACTGTAGTTTGTTTTAACCGTGTTATTCTGACAAAGCCTAAAGCTATAGTCAGCCGATGCGTTGTCCCACATTGCCCTCAGATGTCTCTCCTGTTACATATGAATGAAAGCAATTGCTAATAAGGTTCTGATTTATGTACTTAGTTAACTTTAGAAACATAACTTGCCAATATGCAGTGCTAGGAGCTATAGCAGTAATATAATTAACTCTGTTAAGATTATTCTGCAAGTAAAGTTAATTATAGATATATGCATATCCATTCATGAACCACAGATTATTGTCTCTGTTGGACATTACATGATAATATTATAGGAGAAAAATTCCTCTGACACTGATTTCAACTCAGGAACTTTGGCTATCTGTGCCAATGCTGTACCAACTGAGCCAAGCCAGAGTTCACTTCACAGTGCCAGATGGAACCTCTCTCCTGAGACTGTTTGCCCTTAATGTTCTACCTCACTGACAGACAAGTTATGTCATATGCAGTACTGTGAGGCACACTAATTAGTGATTTTTGTGACCGGGCTTCCACTGTTATTGTACAGTAACAGTAACATTCACATCAGTGAGGTAGACCATTAAGGGCAGTCAGTCATGGGAGAGAGGTTCCATCTGGCGCTGTGAATTGAACTATGGCTTAGCTCAGTAGTTGGTAGAGCATTGACATGGATAGCCAAGGATCCTGGGTTCAAATCCCAGCATCAGAGGAATTTTTCTCATATAATAATGTCTAAGTTAATTATGCTTCCATCTGCTTAGGAATCAGAATTATAATTATATTTTATGGGAAATGTGTTAGCACATTACAGCAAACAACACTTGCTACTAAAAATTGGGATAATGTAGACATGTCTTTGGTGTCTGAACTAGAGAAAAGGGGCTACGTTTCTGCCAAGCCAAAGGAAACCCTAAAATACACATGGCATGACTTCTTTTGCGAATGTTTCCCCCACAGATCCACACTCTTATACCTTCCACTGTAAAAAATACAGAAAATAAAAAACCTAAATATCATCTAGCTTCAATAATCAAGATAATAAGAAAGAGAAACAATAAAATCAAGATATATAAAGCTGTGTTATTTCATGAAACCCTTGTTTGTTTTGTTTTGTTTTGGTTTGTTTGTTTGTGTGTTTGTTTGCTTGTTTATTGGTTAGTTGGGTGGAAGGTTTATTTCTTTGTTTTGTGTTAGTATAGGTTATCCCACGAGAGATTACAAGTTTATCGATATATTTGCGAGAATGAAGTTCGAGCAGATTTATTTTATGAAACTCGTGATCTTGAGTAGGATTTATCAAGGCTATTCCATTAATGAAATATAACGAATTTTGTAAATAATTTCTTACTTTACTGTCAATATTGTGCCTGCAACGGTGAATAAACAAATCTAAATCTATGAGATCACGGCATACTAATTGAATGAACAGTCAATGCATCGACTCGAGTTTCCAATGCTACCAATAGTGCTTTACCACAAGATGGAGTGCGTCAATATCAGAACACTATAAAAGCACACGAACTGGCTAGCATCTAATCAAAATAGTGTTTTTAATCAATACACATTTACATTAGTTCAGTTTCTAAACAAGTTATGTTGTATAAAATAATGTTTTCATTCTGTTCACTGGCAGCATGCGACGTATTGATCACGGCATGTTGATGCCTTATGTGTCCAGTAACGAACTGGCATTTCATCAGATAAAATTGCATGCTTGCGGCCCTAGGAAGCATATTAAAGATAATCGTGATTGGTCTATATCTGAGGAATTGCTATACGTTATTGGTCAGTATCAGACATGTGGTGTGTGAATGGAATAGTCTCTGTAATCAGTGGTAGTATTTGTGTTTTGATTATGGAATTTGTGACTTTACAGCGACAAGATGATTTGGCGATCGTGGACGACATTGAAATGACTCCAGTGAAGCCTCTGCCCCCTGTGGGTGCACTCACCAGGCCCCGTCCTCACGTGGGAGACGTCATGTACGTCATGAAGCTCAGTTTCTATGGAGTTTGGTCAAGAGCCAAGATTCTGGAAATTGTCCCTAAAGGCACAGAGGTAAGACTGTTACTTAAAGTATTCAAATAGCCAGAGTTACATAATCACATCAGAATGAAGAGTGGAAGAAAATCTTATATCAGAAGTTTATCCTAATGTGTTTTAGAACAACATTCTACAATTATTGTAGGTGGCTTCAACAGAGATCGAGCACACATAAAAAATTCCTCTGATACCAAGATTCAAATCTGTGATCTTTGACTTTCTTTGCCGATGCTCTTTCAACTGGGCTAGCCAGAATTTAATTCACAGTGCCAGTGAATCTCTCCTGTAATTGCCCTCAATTGTTGACCTCACTGAAGACATTTTTGTCATATAGCTCACTAATTTAATGATGTTGTGATTGGTCTTCCACTGATTTTGTACAGAAATATTTGAAGTTAGACATCTCTGAGACATGTCATTTCTACATCTTTCTGTGGAGAGATTATAGCAATAAGTTAAAGTCTTAGGCATCTTTTATACCATATCAACAAATTCAAGAACGCAGACATATTATCAGATTCTAAAGCAGCTATTCAATCAATTGCCTTCAACTATACATCTTCATCTCAATCAACTGAAATAACCAAAATGATCCTCCAACTAAAAACGCCCAACAAAAGAATTGCATTCCAATGGACACCATCTCATTGTGGAATTCTGGGAAATGAGAATGCTGATGTTTTTGTCAAAAAAGGCAGTACAGCTGCTTACAGACCTGTCATCTAGGGTTGCCACCTTTTGGTAAGGCTAAGGAGGGACACTTATCGAATATATGCAGATCGCCGATCTTCATACCTAAATTTGTACACGGAACAATTTATTAATAACTGAAAGACGGAATATATTACAAAACCAAAACTGAATAGGCTATGTAACAGTAACACTAACATTAGAAAAGAAAATATTAGCAAAATAATAAAAAAATAAATAATAAATAAATAAAAAAAAAAAGGTAAATAAATGACTTGAAGCTGTATTTCTTGTTTGATTTGGCAGCTTCTAATAGTTGTTTGTTCTGTTTCACCCTCACTAAATAATCTTTGCAGGTATCTGTAACATTTGTAGAAATGATTTCACTCTTTATGAGGTCAGCTGAGCACCTTTTTCTGGATTCTGTCCATTTTAGATTCAAGAGAGAGAACACTCTTTTCACAAAGGCATTGCTACCAGGAATGCTCAGAACAAAGCATTTGAGATTGGGAATGTGTTCTTTACCAATCTCCTGAATCATTTTCTTCCATTTCATACTCATACTTAGTCTCTCCTTCTGTATAGTTCACTTTAGTAGCATTTATTATATCTGAACTAAAGCAGAATTCCTCATATAGGCCTAACTCATCCAAATTAACATCAGATTCTACATTATGTGCCTTCATAGAGTCTTTGAGATGTTTGAAAGATAGTGAACTCTTAAGATTCAAGTTCTTCAGTGTGCCATAAAGATTGTTTTCTGTGAAGTCAAATACTTTCTCCAAGGAACTTAAAGCTTTCTCATAGAATTTCAAAAAACAATGTATACACTCATAGACATGTTTCAAAAAAATTATTAACATCGGTATGCCACTAAGTTTAGGAATAACAGGAGAAATATTTAATTAGTTCTTACTCAACGAACGACACATAAAACACACAGAGAACGTGGATTCAAATTACAACTGATAACACTACACATGTCTTGCTGTGCTATAATTCCAGAAGGAACTGTACTTGGCAAATCAGTGCAGAGTGTCATATCTGTTTTCGGTACTTCCCCGTCGGATCACAAGGAACTTAAAGCTTTCTCATAGAATTTCAAAAAACAATGTATACACTCATAGACATGTTTCAAAAAAATTATTAACATCGGTATGCCACTAAGTTTAGGAATAACAGGAGAAATATTTAATTAGTTCTTACTCAACGAACGACACATAAAACACACAGAGAACGTGGATTCAAATTACAACTGATAACACTACACATGTCTTGCTGTGCTATAATTCCAGAAGGAACTGTACTTGGCAAATCAGTGCAGAGTGTCATATCTGTTTTCGGTACTTCCCCGTCGGATCACAAGGAACTTAAAGCTTTCTCATAGAATTTCAAAAAACAATGTATACACTCATAGACATGTTTCAAAAAAATTATTAACATCGGTATGCCACTAAGTTTAGGAATAACAGGAGAAATATTTAATTAGTTCTTACTCAACGAACGACACATAAAACACACAGAGAACGTGGATTCAAATTACAACTGATAACACTACACATGTCTTGCTGTGCTATAATTCCAGAAGGAACTGTACTTGGCAAATCAGTGCAGAGTGTCATATCTGTTTTCGGTACTTCCCCGTCGGATCACCAGTTAATGGCTCGCACGCTGGTTGTACAGATCACGGACATACCCCAAGAATGCCCGCGCGACTTATAAGAATAACATCATGGGCGGTGATTTCAATGCTGCCAACACGATACATTTTAGCGATGGAACGACATCGATATCTTGACCATGAGACGAAATTCACAAAAGACGCCACCAAGAATTGCTGTCTCATATTTTGTTTTGGAATAATTTGGCGTCCCGCAATATAATGCATCCCTCTTAGGCATAATTCGGGACGCTGAAAATGTCCTTAAAATGCGGGATGTCCCGCCTAATTCGGGACAGGTGGCAACCCTACTGTCATCAAATCCACATTCCATTCTGTAAAAAGATTTGTCAGATCCATATATAAGGACATCAACAAACAAAACCTGACAACGCAATCTCAAGGCAAAAATTGGAACTCCCTGTATCAAAACCCACAGATAATTCCTGATCTACCACACAAATCATCAGTAGCTGCCTTTAGATTGGCAACAGGCCATGACTGCTTAGTGAAACATCTGCATAAAATTGGAATATTTCAGTCCCGAAACTGTCCACTGCGCAATTCAAATCAAGAAATGGACTCGGAACATCTCAAAACATGTACCTCAGTGGCTAACTATGAGAATATCTGGGTCATTCCATGTCAAGTGAACCAATGGAAAAACGTGACCACCTCCGATTTTAGTCATACTTGGTTGTCATGAAGTACCACCTGAGATATGTTGAAGTACAAAATATCAGATTTTTATGTGTTGTAGTTTTCCAGTTATACCCTTCTGAAATATGGAAAAAAACCAAATTTTCTGCATAAGTGCAATCACAAAATGACGCATAAATCAAGCTGGAATTGACATAGATGAGTGGGAAAAGTATCAAAATGTAGCTTATATTATGAGCTTTAATTTGATACGTCACACGACTACTTTCGAAAAAAAATATTTTCAAGGTTACCCAAAAAAAATTTGAAAACTGAATTTTTCAAAAACCTATATTTTGAAAATTTTGAAACAATTCTCATAGAAACATACATATTTCAGCATCATGTCCTACAAGTTTTGATAAGGGATCGCAATGGGATCATATTTTTTTACATTTATAACAAATACTATGCACGCTGGGTAAGAATATATGACACAGGAATATTGCACTTAATTCTAAAATCCATTCCTTTGTCCAGGGAGTTGTTTACCAACATGCATATACCAACTTGTGCAAGTGGTCAAATGGGTATGAGTAAACACAGTCTGCAAGCATGTGAGTCAGCCAGGGAATGCAAGTTGTAACCTGTTGGACCTGGCTTCAGTTGTGCCTTGACTCTCATGCAGTGTGCTTCCTTTCTTCAAAGGCTGTACAAAGACTGTATTGCTGCATGTAAAGTAGTGGGTTCAGTGATTAAAATAGGCATTGTGTATTTCCCCAGTATGGCTGAAAAAGTAAGTGAAACAGCAAAGATTTTCTGCTGCAACCCTTTCAAGAAAGACAGACATCAGGGTGTGAAAAGAAGTGTGAGGCCTGTTACTGACTGGATGTGTGACATGTTTGACACCATTGTGGTAGGTATGAAAATTTGTGACAGTTGTAGGAAAGAACTATCAAAGCAGAAACAGGTTACAGATACAACAGATGACTGTTTAGTACCAGTAGCCAATACCACTAGGCCTACTAATGTTGATGAATCATTTGTAGCTTTAGATGTTACCTTAGAGTACCTTAATAAGTCTCTAAGCTCTCTAGAGGAGTCACCTGTTGCTAAGAGGAAGTTGCAAATGAAATCATACTGTGATAAAAAATACAGTAAAATAAAAAAATGTTTGACAGAAAAGGTACTAACAGCAGCAAGTACAAATACAGAGAAAACTGTTGACCATAAATCAGAATCATGTGAAGTCATTTGTCAGCTAAAAGAAAAGTTTCAAGAAGAAAATATAAGTGTTAGTGAAAAATTGCAAATTTTAACAGTACTACCTAAAAGCTGGTCATGCAGTGAAATACAAAATGAATTTCAGGTTAGCAACAGAATGGCAAGAAAAGCTAAAGCATTGGTGAAAGCGAAGGGTATTCTGGCAACACCAAATCCTAAACCAGGAAAGGTTTTAAATGAATCTGTGATTGAGAAGGTAATAGGGTTCTACAACAGTGATGATGTCAGCCGTCTTATGCCTGGAAAAAAAGATTTTGTTTCTGTGAAAACGGGTGACAGTAGTAGAATTCATGTACAGAAGAGGCTAGTGATGGGCAACTTGAAGGAAGTGTACGAGCTGTTCAAAAACAAAAATCCTACTGATAAGATTGGATTTTCGAAATTTGCTGATTTACGACCTAAACATTGCGTCTTGGCTGGAGGAAGTGGTACCCACACAGTATGCGTTTGTACAGTGCATCAGAATGTTAAATTAATGCTACAAGTGTTGAAATCCAAACAAATTACACTGAATGATGGCACAGATATAAGTAATTATAATTCCTGTTTAGCGAAGTTAATGTGTGAAGAGCCAGGCACAGCATGCCACCTTAATGAATGTCCTTCATGTCCAGGTGTAGATAATTTGAAAGATGAGTTACAGTTGCTGCTAGATAATGAACTGGTGGACAACATTACATACAAGCAGTGGGTTTCTGTTGACATATGTAATTTAGTAACCTTCATCAAAACTGCAGATGAGTTTATAGAAACTTTGTGTGAACAGTTGTTGATTTTGAAGAGACATTCTTTTATTGCAAGAAGACAGGCAGAATATTATAATCACTTGAAGCAGAATATTGGAGTAAATGAAGCTGTGGTATGTATGGACTTTGCAGAAAATTATTCGTTTGTACTACAGGATGAAGCCCAGTCTTTTCATTGGAACAATGATCAAGCAACTATTTTTCCTATAGCAGTCTACTACAATGATCATAATATACACTACAAAAGTATTGTATGTATCTCTGAATGTCTACAGCATGACACCACTGCTGTTCATTTATTCCAGAAAAGGCTTATCTCTCATTTGAAGTTGGAAGTAATTAGAGATTTGAAAAAAATTTACTACTTCTCAGATGGTGCAGCTGCGCAATTTAAAAACAGAAAAAACTTTTCAAACTTATGCCACCATGTTCATGATTTTGGAATTGAGGCAGAGTGGCATTTCTATGCAACAGCCCATGGGAAAGGAGTATGTGACGGTCTGGGTGGTACTGTGAAAAGACTTGCAGGAAAGGCAAGCCTACAGCGGCCATACGAGCATCAAATCATGACACCAGCACAGCTGTTTACATGGAGTGAGGAAAACATCGACTCCATGCAGTTCTTCTTCTTCAATGAAGCACAATACAACAAAGAGGAAAAAATACTTGCAGACAGATTTCTGTCTACAAAAGCAATACCAGGCACACAGAAGTTCCACAGTTTCATCCCATTGTCAGATAAAGTGTTGTTGACAAAGGTATTTTCAAGAAGTGAACAGTCATCCACTTTTTCAGTGTTAGGACCACGTGTGCAACAGAGGCTGAAGCTAGCAGAAGTAAAAGGATATGTTACATGTGAGAACAACAATCATTGGTGGCTTGGTGTAGTTGTGGACAAAAATGAGACAGCACAGATAGTGGAACTGATGTTTCTGCACCCTGCAGGTCCTTCTCCATCATTTACTTTCAAAAGTGACTGTCCAAATAAACTGACTGTGCCTCTCTCTCAGATCCTCACCCTTGTGCAACCTACATGTCCCACTGGCCGTAGTTATTACCTCTCGAAGGAAGAGATGGATGCGGCAACCATGGCTCTAGAAAATTACTGTAGACAATAAATTCACGTTTTTGTCATTGAAGAAGGGAAGGTAACATGTTTTCTGTAAGTTTTTCTTTTTGATTGTAATGAAATTTTAGAATTAAGTGCAAGATTACGGTGCCATATATTCTTACCCAGCGTGCATAGTATTTGTTATAAATGTAAAAAAATATGATCCCATTGCGATCCCTTATCAAAACTTGTAGGACATGATGCTGAAATATGTATGTTTCTATGAGAATTGTTTCAAAATTTTCAAAATATAGGTTTTTGAAAAATTCAGTTTTCAAATTTTTTTTGGGTAACCTTGAAAATATTTTTTTTCGAAAGTACTCGTGTGACGTATCAAATTAAAGCTCATAATATAAGCTACATTTTGATACTTTTCCCACTCATCTATGTCAATTCCAGCTTGATTTATGCGTCATTTTGTGATTGCACTTATGCAGAAAATTTGGTTTTTTTCCATATTTCAGAAGGGTATAACTGGAAAACTACAACACATAAAAATCTGATATTTTGCACTTTAACATATCTCAGGTGGTACTTCATGACAACCAAGTATGACTAAAATCGGAGATGGTCATGTTCAAAATTGACAAAAAATTGGTTCACTTGACATGGAATGACCCATCTACGAAAAATATTGGAGTGCAAGAGGACAAATGACATTGTTGTCAAACATCTGGCATTAGAAAACAACAACATCTTTCTGTGGAAGTTATACAGCTAAAAATATGATCAAATATTTCCTAAAAAATCTTAATATATTGATGGAATTTAAATAGATTCCCTTGATAGTACAGAAACGTATCATACTCTACTTTGTGCTAAGCACCTGATAAACTCTTGTATTTCTTTTTCTTCCTCTTATTTATAAGCCTAACTCGGTGTTTAGTGTGTATATAAACTTAGAATTTGTTTAAAACTTGATTTTCTTTGAATGCGTAATAAAACTTGACTGCATTCCAGATGTCTTCGGGTAACCTGTCGTCAACTAGCATCTATAAAGTAAAGTTCGAGTCGTCGTATCGCAAATCAAATCCAGTGAAGCAGGTAACTGGGAAGCAGATGGCCTACACGACTCCGTGCCCAGTAAGATTCCCTGTGGGGACTCGAGTCATTGCAATCTTCCAGGACAACGACTGGAGCAAAGAATGTTACTACTCAGGAGTCATTGCAGAGCCACCCAAATCGATGAATAATTTCAGGTAATTCCTTTACTCACAAATATTAACACATACAAAATTGCGGTTTTACTACACTATAAAGGGCTTGTACCACCATCTCTCGATAAACTTGTACCTTCCAATTAGCTTAACTGGAATATGTCTTGCATTACCACTGCTGAATTGCAGGACAAGTGCAGTCAAATTTCGTAACTTGGATAGTAGAACTGTGAGCCAGAAAAGTCTGTTTCTTCTAGATTGAGTGACCTCTGCTATTTGCAGTAACTTGATTGTAGTTTTTTTTTCCTTGTACAGTCGGTCAAATAAAAAACGTCGGGCGGTATTTGATTAAGTATCACGAACGAGCATATGCGCATGTACAGGAAGACTTAAGGTTAGGTTCACACCTGCATCTTGTCTCTCCATGTACTTTCTCGATTATTTAGTCAGTTTTGTTCCAAAACGAACATGTATAGAAGGCTGTGGCTATATGTCTCACATCCGCCATATTCTTGGTTGCAAATTCTTATAATATTAATAATTAATAAATTCGCAAGGAATATGATTATTCAAGGAGCATTTTTAAAGATTTTATTTTATAATACCGGTACTTGTAGTGCAAAATCAATAACTTACGTTCAATTTCTGGAACCAATCTAGCATCGAAATACGCCTTCCAGATCCACGATTCCTATGAAAACTTCCGGTCGCATTATAGTGAAGTACCCACCTCATTTAAGAAATATGGAACCTTCTCGCTGCTTCAGAGGCCGAAAAATGCAGGTCAATTACAGCCCTAACTACACTTTCTCTCAAGCTAGCATTTGTATGTGGTGCGATGACAAAGCAAAATGAATTATGACAATACATTAAAGTTGAATATCGTGTATTGCGCTTTCCGCGTTTTTCATTTTTCCCTCTTTGTTCATTTTTTCCCTCCTGTCGCATGGCCTCATGTGTTCCGAAAATGACCTGTATTTTATGTTTTTTATAGGAAACTTGTGAACTAAAGCGTTAAAACTTTCATTTTAGATGCATACGAGTCCCGACGTTTTTTATTTGACCGACTGTACAATGAAACTACATCAGATATAACATTTGAAGCATATGAATCAATTTGTACTATCATTCAAATATTTATTTATTTACTTCTGTGTCACGAACATCGTGAAAGATGCTATAGACTAAAGGATAACTCAACACTAGCACAAACTACAAGTAAATAAGAGACAAACAATATATACAATATAAATCTTAGAACATCGTAATGCTATACCTATTACAGGTAGTTGAATAAAGTTATTTATATGATAAAAAGGATGTTCAGAAAAAATAAAAATAAAACTTTTAAATCTATTTATTGAAACATAATGGTGGTTTATTAAATGCCAGAATGGTACTTTATGAGATTGTATGGTGATTTGGAAATGTCTGTCCGTCCATGTGTCTGTACATGTGATAACTCTAATATGTTTTATCAGATTTTCATGAAATTTGATATACGCATTTATAATGTCCATGGGATGAAGCTAATTGATTTTGGACCAAACCAGTTGACCGTTACCAGAGTAATCCCCAATTTAGTGCCTATTTTATGGTAATGTGTTAGAATTTATCAAATGCAAATCATTTCTCATGACATCTAAAGTTAAAGCCAGATATGGTCTAGGCATAAGGATTTTCCCCATATTATCAGCAGTCATGGGCGCAAATGTGATTCAGACTAAGCAGTTATTTATGTTTACAGGTACTTGGTGTTCTTTGATGATGGGTACGCCCAGTATGTGACCCATGAGAAGATCTTGCTGGTGTGCGAGAGCTCTCTGAACGTGTGGGAGGACATTCATCCTGACTCGAGGGAGTTCATTCGCAAGTACCTGGAGGTGTACCCTGAACGCCCCATGGTCAAGTTGCAGACAGGGCAGATCGTCAGAACTGAATGGAATGGTAATTCAAAACATTCGCGTACGTCAGTTTTAAACATGTTATTGCGGTGATAGTTATGTACATCACACTCTGAGCTTCTCTTTTTTTTTCCCCCTTAACCCCTTGAAGACTTGTTAAAAACATACAGAGCTTACCTTGTGAACTTACTGGCAATCTCTCATGTGGAAAGGTGAAAGGCAAGCTTTCTTAACCTTTTCACTGCTACTGTGGTATAAATGCTTTGCCTCAAAAATTGTATAAAAGTAGAGATTCAAATCAGTGTTGGAAAGAACTTTTTTTTTTTCCAACTAAAATATTTTGGTTTAAACCATGATTTTAACCAATCTGATTAATAACAATACTTTTTGTAAAATGTGAGGACTTTTGCCCAGGATTGTCATTTATGGAAAACAACTATTACACGGAAATGTTCCCCATCAATTTCAAACTCAGAGTCCTTTGATGACTTCACTTATTACCAAAGTATAAATGTAGCTCTGAGTGGGTTAATAATGATTTGTTAAAAATCTTCACTGTATCAAGAGCTGTCGCTCCTTTCCTCAGCTGATCTCGCCTGCTGGATGCTTTGTAATCCCTTCTGCGTGGATGAATATTCCTTCTCCTCAATCTGTCTTTTGCTGGTGCTTCAAAATTCTTTAACCTGTTTGTTTCTTTGAACAAATAGTTCCTCCCAGATTATTAATTCTTTAGCCTTTCTACTGGTTTTAGGTAGCCTGATTGCCTGTTCTGTCTCATACCCTTCCTCCTAGAAATGTTTTGCTATTGCTGACTTGATCTGTTTGTTGGATTTTAATATTTATAAAATGTTTTAAAATGAAGAAATTCTTAATTGGACGTTAAAGGTGTCACACCAGCAGAACACGTAGAATTCTGGGAAACAGGTTCACAAACACAACCAACCTCACAGGAGATACCATACGGCACATTTACAAAATGGGAGAATTCAAAATGCCCTACTAAATTAATATCATTGTTCATAACCTAACAGAATCTGTCACTAACACTCATTATACTGATATCTTCTAAGCAATGTACAAGAAGCATCATGTTGGTCAACCTACTTCGCTGAAAACAAAAAACATCACCCGTCCTTGGAAACTTGGGTCCCCCTACATTGCGGCTTTGCACTGCCATTGCTGACTTGTTTATTTGTTGGAATCTAATATTTATAAAATGTTCTTAGAATTTTGTTTAAGTGTTTCTATTTATCTGTCCAATTTAAACCTTTGGTTGATACCTCATTTTTTATTTGGTGTTCTCTTTCCTTCTGTTCTGCTTTTAGGAGGATTCTTATGTTGATTTATTCTGAAGAGCCAGGTTGATAATAAATTCCTTAACAACTTTTTTGAAATCTTTTGTGTCCCGATGGATGGAAGGTGAATTTCATATATTTACTTTTGTCATTTAATAATCTGTGTTCTGTTCCATTGAGTTATTACAGAGATGACTTCTAAACGTTCAACATCTATGCCTAATTCAGATAAAGAGACAAAGTGCAGAAAATGTATTACCATACTGGCCCAAATATAAGACGATGTTTTTTTCTACAAAAATGAGTTTATAAAAACTATACTTCGTCTTATACGCACAGACTAACACTTTCAACAACTCCCCATTCATGAATGCAGCAGGAATCCCCATGCGACGACTTGCGTCCGACCCAAGGTCAAAGTCATGTGGAAATTCTCCGAACTTGACCGAATTTTCCCAAATTCGTGTTTTACTTGTACTGCACCGTTACTTCTCTATTCTCTATGCATAAAACTTTGTTTGACTATCAGTCATGGTGGAACATGTGGAAAAGAAAGCATCTTCATTGTCTCAATGTGTAAATAAAGGCGGGAGAAGAAGTTACAACTTGAACTTCAAATTCCATTTTATGTGAAGCAAAATGTACTAATAAGTTATTTTATTTATTTTTTCATAACCATCCTTAAAAAAATCACTGTTTTATATGCGAGGTCGTCATATTCGGGCCAATACATTACTTTGTTGGTGAAAGCAAATGCAATAGAGAACAATACTGGACACTTACTGCTTTGACCAGAGTTGGGAAGGGAGAAATATGTGTGTAGTCAACTCGCATGATTTTCAAATGTTGTTACATTCCACTGTGAACGTTCCGACCAGAGTTTTTTGAAATATGTAGATTGTTGCAATAGATGGCAGGCAACAAGCTACGCAAGCTACAGGTCTTCCCGTGACGTTTTAACCTCAAAGCAATGCACATTAAAACAACCGAAATGAAATCACTTTAATATAATATTAAAAGTAACATGAACAGAATTTATTTTATTTTAAATACGAGCTGTTTATTGTGCAGCTTGAATTGCTGCTTTCAAATCTTGAAGATTGTTTTTATTAATATTAATTATTAATTGATAGTAATAGTATACTTTCTTAATTGACATTAATTGATAGTTGGCAAGAGTGTTGTAATGGAATTATATACTTTAACGGACATCATTACAATGATGTTACATCACGTATAATAAGCATACTTTTGTATGGTCGAACAGTAAAAGTTTTATTATAACAGTACAGTCTGATTTAAACAATCTGCGACTTGTGACAGTTGGTGGAAGGCTTTTCTGAAGATATGCGAGATGTTTGCAATTTGGAGTGCTGCTAAACAGTCGATTGAAGCTCTAATACAAGTAATACAGCGCAACTCTCTCTCTTTTCCAGTTTGAGTGAACTGGCACAAGTCGCAGGTTATTTAAATCAAGACTCTAACACTGACATATTTCCCACAATGATGAATACAGAAGAAGCAGGAAGCTATTGTTACTGTTGTAATCAAACTTTCTTAATGCTTTTAATTGTTTTATCACAATAGCGAGACTAGAAGACAACACGGTTAATTTTTAATTATTAATAAATCTACACCTGCATAGCAAGATGCCCTGAAGATGATACAGAAGTATTGAAAGGCCCAGGCATAAAATAAATGATGTTGAGCTAATGCTTTTGTCCATTTTACTGTATTTTATTGATCAAGTACAACCATACAATAACATGTACCATATTGGCCCAAATATAAGATGATGCTTTTCCCTGAAAATGTGCTTATAAAAACTATACTCGTCTTATACGCCTAGCCTAAGACTCAACAACTCTCCATTCGTGAATGTAGCTGTGCATGTGTGCAGCGGGTATCCCCACATGCAGAGTTCGCCGTAATCCTCACGCAAATGACATGCGTCCGACCCAAGGTCAAAGTCGTGCGGAAAGTCACCAAACTTTACCGAACTTAATTTTTCCCGAATTTGTGCTTTGCTTGTACTGCATCAGGACTACACTGTTACTTGCTTGCCGTCTCTATTCTCTATGCGTAAAGCTTTTGTTTGACCACCAGTCATGGCAGACTGTGTGTGTGGAAAAGAAAGCATCTTCATTGTCTCAATGCGTAAATAAAGGCGAGAAAAGAAGTTACGACATGAACTTCAAAATTCCGTTTTATGTGAAGCAAACTGTACTAATAAGCTATTTTATTTATTTTTTCGAAACTACTCTTCAAAAACGCAGGGTTGTCTTATAATCGAGGTCATCTTATTTTCGGGCCAATACGATATTTTTACGGTATCTCATCTGTATTATCAGCTGAAGTCAACTAACTGAGGACTGGTAGATGTCTTGTCGGTCGTTTCATCCTTAGCGATAAGGCCATTGTTCTTTGCAGTTTCAAAATTTATCAAGTTCTTGTTTGTTTAACGGCTACCCTGGCCAATAGGTTCTATCATCATCCAGGTAGATGCATGATGTGAAGATATTCCCTATCCTAGCTCCTTAATGTTTTCAAAAGTCTCAAGATTTTTTCTCTTATAGGCAAGTGGTGGATTGCTAGAGTTGTGGAAGTGGATGGGTCGCTTGTGAAAATGCACTTCGATGCAGATGCTCGCACAGAATGGATCTACAGAGGCTCGACTCGACTTGGACCACTGTACACAGAACTGGCTCATGCAGCTGCAAGAAAGGAACTGGGAATGTTCAGTCGACACAGAGGTTTGGGCGTCGCTTCACTCAAAAAGGTAAACATCAAAATTGCCTTATTTTTCAGACTATAAGACGCTCCGGACCATAAGACGCATTTTAATGTTTTGATGAATATTTAAGGGGAAAAAAATATGTGATTTTAAATGGAAATTATTACCGTACATACCCGAATACTACCCGCCCCCGAATAATACCCGCACCCAAATTTTTCAAAAAGAAGTTTGAAAAAAAAATCTACAGGCCCATATATAAAGTTATTTTGCCAGTTTTATTCTTAATTAAACAGTTATAATTAACGTTTCATATCATAAAATAATTAAATATGGTAGGCTAAAAGGCACTTATAAAAATAACGTGCATGGTAACAGCCCGCCAAAATCTCGCCGTCTTATACGCGGAGCGTAATACCTCAACAACAACACTCATCATTCTGCGGGAATCACCCGCGATGACGTGCGTCCGACTCGGTCTGACCCAAGGTCAAATTAGTCTGGAAATCGCCGAACTCTACCAAACTTTTCCCTGAATTATTGTACTGCACGTGCGCACTGCACTGCACTGCTTGTTTGGCGTCTCTATGCGGATCATGTGCATAAGAAAGCATCTTCTTTGTTTCATTTTCCTTTGATTACAGCTTCGTTACTGTTATACTATAAGCCTACTGTGATGCTACTACAAAGCATCGTGCTATAATGAGCCGATATGGTACACAATTGTCAAAATTCAGATAAGAGGAGTCCAGTATTCAAATAATACCCGCACCCCAGTTTTTCGTTCGCGACTTTTGAAAAAAATATGCGGGTAGTATTCGAGTATATACGGTATATTCTTCATTGCATACACAAATCATGACTTTCTACAATGCCAAGACTGTTTAGAGGTCATTGCCTTCATTTAGACCACCCCACAGAGACAGCCTCTTTTGTATGAATAACCCAACTTTCCTTTCTTTTCTTCTGTGCCACAATTTGCAGCTAACTTATTGTTATAACAGCTTGTTTATGATTATTGTATTACTGATAATATTGACTGTATTTTATTTTAGTTTACTTTGGACCATTAGACGCAACCAACTTTCAGGGCTCTGTTTTCAAAGTAAAAGGTGCATCTTATGGTCCGAAAAGTACGGTACCTAAGTCATTTCAACTATCTCAAGTCAGTTATATTGAGGCTCCCAGATGTTTAGACATATGGCTCATTTCTGCTATACGGTATTTAAAGATTGATGAAAATTGTTTTTTTAAGCTTAATTTGTTTTAAATTTTCAGTGTTTTGATGATTTGGCAGTGTTATTTGAATCCTCTAGATCAGTGGTTCCCAAACTTTTCAGTTCGCGGACCCCTTGAAAAAAATTAAAATTTCGTGGCCCCCCCTGGGTTTGGAAGAAAAAAAAACTAAATAAATACTTTGATTCAAATGTATTAAATTCAATAGACAAAATAATACTATCAATGGTAACAAACAGAGTTTACTCCTTAATGTGAACAGTGAAGCTGGTTTAGAAGATATGTAATTTGAGAAAATTACAGGATATCCTATTTCTTCTTAAACCGCCTGCGGACCCCTTGAAACACCATCGCGGACCCCACTTTGGGAACCACTGCTCTAGATTGATAACCCCCTAAATGCCATTCAAAAATAGAGGTGTTTTTGAAGTTTAAAGCAGTGGGATAGAGGGGTTATGGAACTTAACTCTGATTTTCAACATGGCATTACTTTAGGAGGTTTTGAACCTCACATATAAATAAAACAATTTAAGCCATCCATACAAATCTGGTGATGTACAAAGTAAGAAAATGTAATTTGGCGATTAGGGGATTTTGAATCTAGAGGATTCATTTATACTGCTGCATAATTTGGACACTTTGTCCAACTTAATAGGGTGTCCATGGGATTTGAGTTTGGGAGGTCCTGGGTTCAAATCCTATGGCTGGCCAATTTGACTTGGGTTGGACTAAATCACTCGTGAAGATAACATATCCTCTCCCGAGAATATGTCTTGAAATCCGTGTTTTTTAAACTGTTTTATGGTGATAATCTCGTGTTAAAATATGGGGCAGTCGATATAGGATTATACCATCCACTATATATCTGTATACCGTATAATGTATATCTAATAAATGTAGCTGAAAATATGCACTTGCAAAACTGAATAAGAAAAGTTTCCTACTCCCTGAAAGAAGTTATCAAAACGAAGCAACTTCACAAATTTCAAAGGTTTACGTTTTTTGCCTTCTGTTAAAGCAGAAAATAAATTGTCAATTGTGGTACCATTTTAATTTATAGTAACATGAAGGAAGCATATCAAAAATTTCAATAACTGGGTGATTTCAATAGTTAAATAAATTTTAACTATACCTTCCTGTATTGTAAAATAACCTTGGGAAGATAACCTATTGCATTTTTAAAGCCTTGAAATATGCTACATTATAGGGTAAAAGTTATGCTAGTCTAATATAACCATAGAGTTTTATAAATGACAATTGACAATCCTTACCTAAATAACAAATTTTAAATTAAAAGTGTTGTTGACCTTTGTTGAAAAAAACTAGCAAGAAATTTCTATTCATGAAGGTAGTGTAAAACTTGCTTGTCAGTCAAACTGAGGAATAAAGAATCACAAAAAATAATAATAATTATCAAAAATAGGTTTTATTTAACTGAAAATGGCTTTTGTGGTTTTATTTATTAAATTAGCCTTATTTTGTGATTTAATTTTACCTCCACATAATTCTTAACATTCTAATATGTTAAGAAAATGTAATCTGAACCTAAAATACAGGATTTTGTTTTGTAGCTTATTAACAAAAACAAACACCTTTAGTTATAGTCAACAAACTTTCAAATGGCAATAACATTGACACCTTTAAAAGGAAGATAAAGGCTTTCATATTTAAGAATGTTTGTTATAATATTAAAGTATTGACGGGGTTAGTTTCCCATTCTACTGGATTCGTAAATTTTGCTTTTTACAGACGAAAAACGGCAAAATTTCATGTAATATTATTCTCCAGAAGTTTTAGAATCCATATATAGGCACATTTTGTTTCTAATAATATTTTAAATATGGGTAAAATCAGTAAGAAGTTCACAAAAAACTAACCTAAAATGGCGCTCAGAAAGGAATCACAATAATACAGCATCAGCTGCTAGAAACAGCGCAGGTGCATGCTGGGAAGAAGCCGATGGGTCACATGGTGCTGGAATCAGCTGCCAACATGATAATGGTCAGACAACCCTCCGGAAGATATAATATGCCACATTTTCGAAACCGACAAACAGTGTATCGTACATTATTAAAAAATGCAAGGGCGCTTCGCTTCGGCTGCCGCCTCCGCTTCGCGCACTTAACTATGTGGATAGTGTTATGCATTATTTAGCTATATGTAGAGGTTGCAGGACCGTATGGAACAGACCAATGACATGCAAGGTCGTCAGCCAATTGGAGTGTTGGTCTGCAAGCCAGAGACCGCATACCAACGCCGAACATCGCATGTGAAATCCAGTAGAGTGGGAAACTAAACCCGTATTGACTGCTGATTCTTATATTTGGACAATTCTATCTGTACTTTTGTGTGTGTAACAGATAATAAATAATTAAAATGAAATCCATCAGTCTGTCATGAATCGATGGAAACATCAACTATCAATTTTTATTGTCTGTTCGCTTTTGATGATTGAATCACAGTGATTGCTTCTATGGTTGCTAAATACAAATCGCTTCCATTGTATTTCATATTATTTCGCAAATTATTTTCTGTTTTCTGAAAGATGAATAATACCCAAATTCCTAGTCAAATTTGTGATTTTCTTGAAAAATTCTGCATTTTGCACTTTGTGAAAAACAGTATTAGGCATACTACACACTTTAGAGTAGATTTATTTCATCTATAGAATCAATACAAGAGTACGTCATTTAACTTACATACTAAAAAACTACATTTACAGTAATAGCTGCCGGCGTGGTGTTGTGGTTAGCGTCGCTGACTACAGATCCGTCGGTCTGGGTTCGATCCCCGGTACCTCCTCAGATTTTTTCTGAGGTAGGGAGGTCTGGCAGGGGTGCACTCAGCCTCGTTATTCCAACTGAGGAGCTATTTGATAGAGAAGTAGCGGCTCCGGTCATGAAAACCACCATTAACGGCCATGGGTGTCGGCATGCTGACCACATGCCCCCCAATCCTGCCATCTGCCTGTGGTAGATGACGCAGCGGTCGGGTGGTAGGCCAAGTCCCTCCAGGGATGTAGCGCCACGGAGTTTTTTTTTTACATTTACAGTAATACTGTTTTTACAGAAACTTACAGAAAATATAGTCATATTTACAAAGTGACTATTTTACTAACTTACTACAAACAAATTACTTAATTTTGGCAATATTCAGTATACCGTATTATATGACTTTCACAAATCAAAATCAAATCAAATCTTTATTCACCTTTAAATACAATATATTTGTACAATAGGCTTCGTCAGTTTTTGGATAGTTTTATATAATAACAAAAAAGCTAAGAATACAAAATTATATCCATAATATTTTCTGGTATATTACTCTCTAAAAATTCTTCTACGGTGTATATCGCTTTGCTTTTGAACCAAATAGATAGAATATTGTACAGTTGTTTTTTTTTTCAAGATTTCTTATCTTTAATGGAATTTTATTAAAAAAAATTATCTCATTTGAAAACAATGGAAAAAATAGCTTATAGTATACCTGTCAGTAAAAATATAAGTTTATATTGAGATGTAATGTTAGTAAAAATTATTTTCTATAACAATTTACATTACAGTCTTGTGTTCTATTTACTGTTGGTTAAGGAACTCATCAATAGAATAATATGTTCTTTCTGTAAGAAAATTTAAAAGTTTCTTCCTAAATCCATTTAATTAGTTTATTGATTTTATATTTGCTGGAAGTTTATTGTATAGTTTTATCCCTTTATAATTTGGACTCTCTTTGAAAACTGCTAATCTGTGCTCTATTAATCTGTAATCATTTTTGTTTCTTGTATTATGACTGTGAATATCAATATTTTGTTGCTGATTATTTGTTTTCATGTTTATTAGTAATTTATGAATTGTGTGATTTATTTCGCAGAGGAACATGCCGTACGTGGAGTACACTCGTGGTATAGACGTGGAGGAAGTGCATCATGATGAGCAGAGTGGCAGTGAGTATTACAACTTATTGGTGCTTAGCATGAAGTTCCCAGCCATTTGTTTATTCTACAGTTTGTACGTTGGAGCTGTCAATACACACACAGATCTTGCTACCATTACTGGTTATTTTGACCAGCTGTTTTATTCATCTTTTTTCATATTTTACTGTACAATATGTTTTGATATGAATTAAATAATGTTAAAATGAAATTTATGGGAGCCTAAAGGGATGGGACATTTTTTACTTTACAATTTTTTTTTTTTTTTTGGTATATCATATATTTCTGCAGATAAGACAACCTTCAGATAAGACGAGGTATAAATTATCATCAAAGTTTTATAGTTTTAGCATATATCTGTCCTTAAGATGACCCCCAAACTATCTACAGCTTATGAATTTGTATTTACGAAACAACTTCAAAATGATTTTTCTTTCTTCAGTTTTCTGGTTGATCGCAAAATATGTTAGCAACCTCGCACTAATATAATCCATAGGGTGGGTAGTAGAAGTTAGGGCAAAATAACTGCAGTTAGTTAGAATGACTGTTTGCTACCCTTACCAAAACAAACCTTCCTCAATTTTTTTATTTTTTATTTATTTTAAATTTTGTCTGAGCACAGTCGCACCACAATGGAACAATATGCACATTGTGCATGGGCCATTCAATAATCAGTTCTTAATATAAATAAAAAGGTGGACAAATTGTAATAGACATTTTAGCAGATAATTAGTAGAAAAAGTTTTAAGAAATGATTAAGAAGAAGAAACACTGTATACAAAAAGAAAATAAGTTATTTGAAGCTGTTCATTCTCTGTGATATAAGTAAATAAATAATCTAGTATTAATTGTTAATGTAGTCAGCTCCTACCGATATCCACATATATATTAGTGCTTTAAGGTTGAAATAGATTCTGTGTTCGTTATCTTATCCTCTTAAAAATCTACGAACATTGTTTGTCATCAAAATTTCAAGGTAGATTTCAGCATGATAGTTTTGACATTCTGATTGGCTGGGTTCCTGAAATATGTTTGTTTTATGCTAACACAATCCTGTTTCTCTGTTCGAAGTCATTATCACTCTGGTGGGACCTCCTAGAGGTAAGGATTCTCCTCTTGCATGGATGTGTTGTGTTTCTCTTCTTATAGAGGCAAGGGTCTCAGAGGCAGCAAGCAAGGCAAAATATTGCCAGATGAATACAGTAGAGTCTCGATTATCATAGGTCCCTGCAGTTCCTGCTGGGCAGTCACGATTCTATCGATAAACTCATCAACTCGAGTTGGATTTATTAAGACTATTCCATGAATAGAAATGTAATGGTAGCTCAATGGTAGAGCATCGGCGCGTTAAGCCGAAGATCCGTGTTCAAATCCCGGTTATGACATAAAATTTTTCAAGCTGATTCTTACTTGTATTAATATCCCAGATATGGATTTAATGTCTATTTCCTTTCCTTCCACTTAATTAATAGTATATAAATAATAACTAGGCTTCAAAGTACCTACAAGGGTAGGACGCCATTTGGATGTGTGTTCTCGACGGAGAGAAACCTCCCGTGGTTTGCCTTGTCTTCTGAATCAGTTGAGGAATTTGATGTCAGACCGGCATGTTGTCATGGTAGCTCAATGGTAGAGCATCGGCGCGTTAAGCCGAAGATCCGTGTTCAAATCCCGGTTATGACATAAAATTTTTCAAGCTGATTCTTACTTGTATTAATGGATTATACAAATAATAATTACTTTTGTGCTTTGTTGTATGAAAACAACACTAACAGCTGCGAGATCACAGCATACTATGAATCAACCATCTATGAATCGATTCGAGTTACCATGTTTTAACTAGAGCTACCGATGGTGCATATAAGACATACTTTATATACTCGAATACTACCCAATTTTTTTCAAAAATCACAGACGAAAAACTGGCGTGTGTGGGTATTGTTTGAATGCTGGACTCCTCTCATCTGAATTTTGACATTTTATACCTGATTCATTACACCGTTAGCAGCTTTATTTGCATAGATATTTCACCCGATCGCACGGGAGCTAGAGCTGTGGCCACCACAATGCAAAAAATCACATGATTGGCCAACTCTTATGTGAAATGCACTGTATTAAGTCTACTAGTGTCAGATAAGACATGATGTTGGATAAGCGAAGGTCGGTTAAGTGGGACTCTACTGTAATCAGTACTGCATGAAAAGGTAAAATCTCAGGGGGTAGCAACAGATGCCCTTGCTGCCCTTCGTGGGCGCCCTTGTATGCAGAGTCATTCATCAAAAACATGCAAGATTTGGAGAGTTTATTTCTAATCTCACTATGATGAAAAATGTGTATAACGACTTTTTGAATTAGTAATTTAAATAAGAAGTTGATGACAGTGAAGTTATTATTTTAATAATATTGATAAGAAGTCTAATGTTATCACTTGGACACCTTAAACCTGGCCGGAACCCCGAGAAGCCTTAAGATTTAACAACCTCAGAAAAGTTTCAAGTCTCTTAAAGCAGAACATCTTAGAAACCTTCCAAAATCCAGTATACGTTTGTATAAACATTTTTCATGATAGCAACATTAGAAATGAGCACGCATTTTTTTGCAAGTTCCTTGAGGTCACTCTGTTTGTGTTTATCAGAGTCTGAAGCACCTCCGGTGAGAGCAGTGGCAAAGAAGAGCACCACGAAGCGGCCGGACTTCATGGAGCGAGGAGAGTATGAGACGCCATCTTTCTCCATGCTGGACAGGCCTCAGCCACAAGGACATGTCGAGGTAGGAACTAGTTCCAGTTAAAAGTCTTTTCTCACTTCGTGTTGTCAGCATACCATGAATAATAAACACCACTCAATCGAGAATAAATTGGGAGGTTTCTTAATAGAGGAAATGCAAAATAAATGGAAGTTTAAAATATACAAAAGATGGGGCAGCTATTCTTTCTTTTGAAAATGTGGGTTCGTTTAAAATTTTGAAAAATACAAATGAAAGGGCAGGGTATGGGATCTATAATAATAAGATGAAGTGTTTGTCTGTCTGTGTGCAATGCCCAGCAGAATCTACTGCATGCAGTGATCTGGAATTTTAAATATAGATGGTCTAAAGGCTGTCCGAATGCACCTTGAAGCCAGATTTTTAATTTTTGCTTTCGTTCATGAGTTAAGAGTGAAAAACTAGCGGAAAATGTGATTTTTAACACTACCGAAGCATCAGTTTTTGGTATTATATTTCAATTGTCATATCAATTGCAGGTGTCTTTGCTTTTTTCTTTTCTTTTTTTATTTTATTTTATTTTTTTTCTTCTTTTTTTTCTTTCTTTCTTTTTTTTTCTCCCACAACTTGAATATAAAAGCATCGTGATTTTTTTCAACATATTGCATGGATTTATTGATTTATTGATCGCTTCAATTTTGTAAGCCCATCCTGATCTATTCATTTTTTTATATTTATAATGTCAAGGCCTGCAGACATCTGAAATTTTCAACATAGGCAGAACAGGGATAATGAATATAGGCCTAAATGGGCAAACATTGATCGATTTGACCAAAACTCTCAATGCAGGGGTTTTCTGGGCCAGATATCTCGAATCTGAGGTCTTTTTCCCAGGCGACTCATTCTAATCGTGTAATGCACACCAGATTTTTAGCTGTTTCATTATAATTATTAATCGTTTAGTTTTTTAATTATTCGCATGTAAGTGTTAATAAATTTAATGTTTAAATTCTTTTGCTCTTAATTTTTAATTTTTAAATTCATTATCGAGGGCGAAGATGCAGGCACCTGCTAGTGTGTGTATAATGCTGATTATGGGAACTAGACGTAGGATAGTGAATGTAACCTCGTGATACTCTGTTTCAGACTGTGAGACTGGACATAAAGGACACTTCCACCAAGTTCAGAGTTCATCAGTGCACACCACGCTGTCTCCTTGATACAATATACGACCCTGAGTCTTTGAAGGGACAGAACCCCCTGGCTCAACCCATGCTGTGCGGCTGGCAAAGGTAGGTTGCAGTTGTAATGTTGTACTGTAATTGGTATCCATTTAAATATCACATGCAGGTTCTATGCAGAATTATCTGTGTATTATCAAATACTATAGAGAACAATACAGGCAAATACTATAGAGGACAATACAGGACACTTTGCAATATATCGAGGGACAATATCTTGAGCACCATCTAGCGGCCCAACCTGCTACTACTCAATAAACAACAATATAATCCGGCAGACCACAAAAGGAAATGCTGAATTTTGACTCGCCAGTGCCTCAGTGCCAGTATAAATTTCCGTGAGAAAAGAACATTCACAACATTACAGTTATTTACAGTTTTTACAATTATGTACAAACTAGTTTATAACTTTGTATGTACAATAACATATTTTTATAAACATTATAAACATTTTTAGGTCATTTTATATAATTATTAAGTTATTTTCTTTAAAATTATTAAGTAATTTTCTTTAAAATTTGGGGTCATTTTATAGGTCATTTTTCAAAAAATTTTAGGTCATCAGAATCAGATATAAGAGATTCTGTTTGCATGGGCTTAATCACAGTGTGAATAAAAGACACTGTGATTTATGCATGACATTTAAGTGCATGTCCATGGTTTAATTTTTATACCTCCTTCATTAAATTGAAACCAGGCTTTAAGGGAAAAATGCCCTAGGCCCTTTTGCTTCCTTTAAAAACAGAGCTTACTGTACTAATTGATTGTTATTTTTAGGCTGATACACAGGTTGCGAGGAGGAAGACGCGTTGTGAAGTATGTGGCCCCTTGTGGGCGAAGGCTGCGAAATATGGAGGAGTTACATCGATATCTGCGCATCACAGAATCCAAGATGGCTGTTGATTTGTTTGACTTTGACTTCTGGGTGCACTGTTTCCATGAGTTTATATTGGAGAAGAAGTTCTCGCACATCAAGGTGAGATTATCGGTGGTAGTGAACACAGCTCTTACAAGGGGATGGTACGAACCTTCATGTCGAAACCCACCCTCATATTTTAGGTCATCCTAAAATGGAATAGTACACAAAAAATTAGCTGCCAGTTTGAACTGTGAGACCATTAAATTGAAGCTTGAAATTTGGAAGCGACCTAGTTGGTTGCTCCTGGATCTTTGTAGCGCATACAGCAACTTACGTGACTCATTCACCAGCTTATCAAACACGGGTTTCCTTCTTCTTGCTATAGCAGTATAAACAACGACCGTAGTGATGAATTGCGATCTGTGTTAATAGAAGGAAGTCACCATGAGTGTCTCTACAGACGTGTTGAATCCTATTAATGTGCTTTCAGTTGCTATAAACTATCGAACCAACACAAGTGTGAAGAAGCAGAATGTGATATGGGAGCACTTGTTTCGATGTGCATGATGCAAAGCAAATTTGTGCTTTTCCCATTCTATCGACACTAGGCACTTCTGTTTCACATTTATTGAATAGTAAAGTTTAAAACAAGCTGTTCTGTGCATGGGGAAGTGATCATGCAACTGTATACTGTGACTACAGTGTTGTGTTGCGCCGACTGCCCGCATGCCTCGCTCAAGACCTTGTACCTCAGCCACAGACCGCATCCCTGCTAGACGGGATGAGGCGCTCTGACAATGCTTTTTTCGCGATATTGTGACGTGATTTTCATAGACTTGCAGTTCGAACTGGCAGCTAATTTTTTTGTGTACTGTTCCATTTTAGGATGACCTACATGTGTACAAAATTTGAGGGTGGGTTTCGACATGAAGGTTCGTACCATCCCCTTGTTAGAACCTTAGAACATCCTTTAAATCCCTCATAATCTGTTTAAAATTTGAGACTTCATTTGAATGTAAGTGTTATGTTGTTGCAGGATCTGTCGTATGGAGCAGAGTATGTACCCGTACCATGTGTGAACAGTGTGGACCACACAGTGCCAACCTATGTCTCTTATTCCACAAAGCGAGAACCAACAGAAGGCGTTGACTTGAACCTGGACCCAGATTTCCTGACAAGCTGTAACTGCACCGATGACTGCCAGGACCGCGACAAGTGTCCATGTTGGCAGCTCACAATCCAGGGCACCGCGTATGGACCTGGAGGTGCTGTCGATCCCACTGTCGGGTACATGTACCGACGTCTTCCTGAACCTGTCATGACGGGTATCTATGAATGTAATTCCAAGTGAGTATCATTCCAGAATAATACTCATTTTAGAATAGAAAAATTTCACCATAGAGAAATATTTTATGACAACGTGGCTGATGCATTTATTTGTTGACAAAGTCACGAAGGAATGCTGGAAATATTCCTTAAAAATTAATAAAACTATTTTTTGCTGAAAGTCATTTAAAAAATGGGATGTGTACTTTTTGCATTGTTTTTCGATGCCTGCAGAAATGTTGGATTGGAAATTAATACAGAAAAAAGTATGTGGTCATGAAACGTCAAAATTATGCTTTGCAAAATATTAGAATAGCCAGAATATCGTTCAAACAAGTGGAAAAATTCAAATATCTGGGAGCAATAATTAAAGGTACAAATAATATTAAGGCAGAAGTTAAGCGTAGACTCAAAACAGGAAATGCTTCTTCAGAAACTTTTATCTTCTCGTCTTCTGTCCAGAAATCTAAAAATAACAATTTATAAGATTATTATCCTGCCGGTTGTATTATATGGATGACCCCATACATAATCTGAGTGTGTCCAAAAACAGGGTGCTTAGGAAAATATTTGGGCCTAAGAGAGATGAAAATGGGGACTGGAGAAAACTGCACAACAATGAGCTTCATAACCTGTACTCGTCACCAGATATAGTAAGGGTAATTAAATCTCGAAGGATGAAATAGGCTGGACATGGGGGAGGAAAGACATATCTCAAAATTATTGACTGGGAGACCTAGATGGAGATGGAAGGACAATATTAGGATAGATTTAAGGGAAGTAGGCTTTGCGAGGGATGATTGGATGGAGTTAACACAGAATTGGGTTGAATGGCGTCATGTAAACGCGGCAATGAACCTTCGGGTTCCATAAAATAGATAATATTCCTTTAGCTTGATGAGTAATTGTCTATTGCAATTGAGTAAGTGAGTAAGTTATTATTTTGTGATTTAAAAGTTTGGAAACAGTTTGTCAAAGTGAGAACAATTGATGTACTCATGTCTTGTGAATGTCACAGATCTGTAAATATTGCTTTGTATGTTGTAGGTGCAAGTGTTCCAAGACATGTCTGAACAGAGTGGCACAACAACCTCTGCAGCTCAAACTCCAGGTTTTCAAGACGGAGCGCAAAGGCTGGGGCATTCGCTGCATCAACGACATCCCACAGGGAGGATTCATCTGCATATATGCAGGGCGTCTTCTCACAGAACAAGGAGCCAATGAAGTAAGTGCTGTTTACTCATGATTAGAGTTTGGATGTTTTTTACCTAAAAATGTGGAAAATATGACTGTAAATATGACCTTAAAAATGACTGAATATGACCCAAAAATCCTAAATATGACCTCATAAAGGAACATACTTTCTAAAAATAAATGTACCAATTCAAACCGTTTAATTACAGTAAATTATTATATTGCATTAATTCAATCAGATAATCACTTTTTAACAATTTTACAAGTGATTTACAGTTTTACTTGTAAAGAACTTCTAATCTGTTATGTTTCCATATACCACTCAGTGTCCATGGAAGCGGAAGCAATGCTTCCTCTAGTTAATGCGAGAATAAGAATTTATTTTATAAAGTAAATTTAAATAATAAGGAATATAATATTTTATGATTTTAACTTTCATTCGCGGGAAGCAAATTTTACTCGCTACAATTTCGTCACAGCGTGGAAGTCTGAAATGTGGGCCGTAGCCCAGCTTGCTTCACTCCTCCTGAGGTTATGAGGGGATGAAGTGATTGCTTCGTGTATTTTCGTAAAATCGCCGATCGAGGGACAAGGCGGTTTGAATTTGCAGTTTCCCGCCGAGCCGCGGGTCAAAATATTAACGCATTGAAAAGGCTGTTTTTATAAAAATAATGTTGAAACCATAGTGTTTTATGTATTCTTATGTGCCCTATGTTGTATTGTAAAACCATAAGGTTACTTTAGCAAGTGTCAAGATACTTAAAACTTGTACAGAGTCAACATTTATTTAATATTTACACTTCTTGCTCCACTTACATTTAATTTGCAGGACTAGTTTCCAGGGATTACTCCCTCATCCTCAGCTGGTGGTTGACTGACAACAATGTCTTGTTGATCTGATGCATCTGCTCCTACAGTGTTACCACTCCTATTACCTAAAAAACTAAATATCCCATCTGCTGCTGGGACATCAAAATTCAAGATACTTGTTTGCCCTCAAAATCGTCTTTATTATGTGTGTTATGTACAGTTGGTCAAATAAAAAACGTCGGGACTCGTATGGAGTTAAAATTAAAGTTTTAACGCATTAGTTCACAAGTTTCCTATAAAAAACATAAAATACAGGTCATTTTCGGAACATATGAGGCCATGCGACAGGAGGGAAAAAATGAACGAGGGAAAAATGAAAAACGCGGAAAGCGCAATACACGATATTCAACTTAATGTATTGTCATAATTCATTTTGCTTTGTGTCATCGGACCACATGCAAATGCTAGCTTGAGAGAAAGTGTAGTTAGGGCTGTAATTGAACTGCATTTTTCGGCCTCTGAAGCAGCGAGAAGGTTCCATATTTCTTAAAGAGGTGGGTAAATACTTCACTGGTATAATGCGACCGGAAGTTTTCATAGGATCTGATTGGTTGCAGAAGTTGAACGTAAGTTATTGATTTTGCACTACAAGTACCGGTATTATAAAATAAAATCTTTAAAAAATTCTCCTTGAATAATCATATTCCTTGCGAATTTATTAATTATTAATATTATAAGAATTTGCAACCAAGAATATGGCGGATGTGAGACATATAGCCACAGCCTTCTAGTATACACGTTTGTTTTGGAACAAAACTGACTAAATAATCAAGAAAATACATGGATAGACAAGAGGCAGTTGTGAATCTAACCTTAAGCCTTCCTGTACATGCGCATATGCTCGTTCGTGATACTTAATCAAATACCGCCCGACGTTTTTTATTTGACCGACTGTACCTATGTACAAGCAAGTTTTTATAGGGAAGCATAATTGGAAGAATAGAAGTTGTTCCCTGGCTCGACGTCACCAACGAGCTGTCAAGAGCATCATGCTTTCTCCTTCCCTTCCCCTTGTGACTGGGTGGGAGACTGGCAAATATTTCTCTTTTACCGGATCCCACCCTCGCTTCGGCCTTGACCATGCACCCCATACATGATTTAGTTCAGTTCAGTTCAGTATTTCATTAAGTTTTCGCGGTCCTTCGCGCTGAGTAAAGCAGAATGTCCAAGTTGGTATTTTTGGCCATAGAAAAAAAGATTATAGAAGATTTTGCTGCCAAAGATAGGCGAGTTGATTTGCTCTTCAAATAAATTAGGTGAGTTGTCTTTTTTTTATTATAGGCTTATAAAAATCTAGACTATATTGCTTCCCTCACCTAAATTTTCACCGCACGCCACTGATACCACTGCAGATGTGAACTAAGAATATTGTAAAAACATGTATATTGGAAGTTAAGTACAAGGAGGAAGAAGTAATTGTGCTATTACTTGTTATTGTCCCTTCACATTAAACCAAAATATTTGTGACTCCTTTTTGGAAAAAATTTAAGTCGACAATTTAGTCTGCTTACTGCATAATTGTGATCTTTTACTGAATTTATAACTGAAAAATAATGTTAAATTACAAATATGACCAAGACCATGAAAATGACCAAAAATGCAAAATAAAAACAGTCTGATTAGGATAACAAATGTTCAATTCATGTTTAATTTGTGTTTGCGGCGAGAATGCAGGTCAGGATAAAAATATGACATGTCATAAACATCCGAACCCTACTCATGATTACGCGAGGTAATGGAGGGGAACGGTCTGGGATGTAGCGTTATGGAGTTTATTTGTACTAAGTG
This sequence comes from Ectobius pallidus, assembly GCA_964059195.1. Lineage (NCBI taxonomy): Eukaryota > Metazoa > Arthropoda > Insecta > Blattodea > Ectobiidae > Ectobius > Ectobius pallidus. The sequence continues at coordinate 177,883,582 of CAXKWD010000005.1, forward strand.
CGAACATTTTGTTTTGTAGGGTGGGAAGAATTATGGAGACGAGTACCTGGCAGAGTTGGACTACATCGAGGTGGTGGAGAAACTGAAAGAAGGCTATGAGAGCGATGTTGTAGACGATGACAGTGACTGCCCTGAAGAGAAAGGCAGCATGGAAGTCAGAAGATCAAAAGGTATTGTTTTTAGTCTCCCAGACAATTTTACACAATTCTTCTTAGGTGCTGTAATCTGATGTATTCCTAAGGCAACACCCAACTTTTTTCAGATTTCATACTTTTAGGGAGTTTATACAGTGAAGTAATTATTATACAGTAAAAGCTCCTTAATCGCGCTTCCTTCATTCGCGGATGAAAAAAATGCGACCCAATTCCTATATTTGCGGCTAAATTTTCTTTATTCGCGGATCTAATAATAATAAAAGGATTCCAATAGGTATCCAACCCAATATCCTTTGTAAATGCCGTCAAATGGACTAATAAAAAAAGTAAAATACAGTACTGTAGATCTTATTACAACTTTGCCTTAGTTGTTGAATGATATCGCCGAGGACTTTGACATAAGCCGCCTTCACCGCGATTGGTGTTTTCGAGAATGTAAACAAACAGAATGAAAGCAACCTTATTACTCAATGAATAAAGTATATTTTTAAATGTTGCTGTTCCGTTCTATGGTAAAAGCCGCTTTGCGTGTTTTATTGTTTCGTCTTTCACATTCATTACAAAAATGGAAGTGGCGTTGTCATTATGGATCGAAGACTGCAATCAAAAAAGGGTGCCCCTGAGTGGTCCAATGGTCCGGGAGAAGGAAAAGCGTCTTTACGCTCATTTTAAAGAACCTGATGGTAGTTGTAGTGGTGAATGTGCAGGTGGAGGATTTCAAGCATCGGAAGGTTGGTTCAAAAACGTCAATTAAATTGATTTTTTTACTGTATATACAGTATTTGTTTTTTTTTATTTTGTCACCTAGGAACGTATCCCCTATAATCCCATATAAATTACCATTCCGTATTCACGCTCTCTGTATTCGCTGCATATTTATGGAACATATACCCCGCGAATAAGGAGCTTTTACTGTATAAAAATAATGAGATGGAATGTAGCACACTAACTTCACTAAAATTGACTCTAACCTGGACTGCAGTCTCCATCTGAGGATGAATGGGGATACCGCAGAGATGTCAGCGACTGAATGCTTGGATGTTTTATATCCCTTCACTCGACTTATAGCCCACGAAACTGTTATTAATAATCAGCGTGATGAATTTATTGATCTGTATTATATTGTAATTGTCATGTACTATTAAAAATGTTTAGGTTAGAATAACCAAGAAGCAAATAAGGTTTAAAAGTACAAAGTATATACGAGGGTTGATCAGAAAAAAAGGTTACAAGCCGCAGCATTTGAAAACTACATATTATGGAGAACTTTTGTTTCCCCAGAGTGGAGACAGAGGGTTCTACTTGTCATACAGCTGGTTTGCGGGTAGGTAGTGAAAGTTCCCAGACGGTTCAGGATGATTGAAATGGCAAGACGCTTAGAAAATTGGTCTCGTTTGGAAGTGTGAGCCGTGATTCGATTTTTATGGGCAAAGAATGTGTCCGCATCTGACATTCACAGTTGAGTGAAGGTGTCATCCTCCTGCATAACAATGCCAGGCCCCATACTGCTCAAGCAACGCAGGAATTGTTGCGATGGTTCGGGTGGGAAATCTGGAGTCATTCCCCATACAGCCCAGATTTGGCACCCAGTGACTATTTCCTGTTTCCGAAGTTGAAGGAGCACTTATCCAGCAGTCGGATCTCTTCAGACAGGGCTGTGAAAACATCCGCCGAGACCTGACTCAATGGACAGGGACCTGATTTCTACCAAGATGGGTTATACAAGTTGTTTGTGCGTTCTGATAAATGCCTAAATAGACTTGGTGGTTATGTCGAAAAGTGATAGGCATGTATGCCTCTTATTTCCTTTTTGTATTTTCTATCTATTATTAATAAATATTTCTTTATTTGACTTGTAACCTTTTTTTCTGATCAACCCTCGTAATTACGTCTAAATGTTAAGATAAGTCAAACTATTCATCACGCTTTTATTTCAATTTTTCTATAATAGTATTTTAATTATATTAATTTCACATCTTATAAGTATTACACGCTTCTTTATATTGTATTTCGCTTCGTTAGTTGGTTGCCTTTTTACTGAGGGTATAGGCTAAAAATTCCTTACTACATACAGCTCTACAACAGTTATTCCTGCACATAATCTCTTTCAATAATGTGTAATTCTCTCTGATTCCAGCTCAGCTATACTTGCTTCAATACAGAATTATTCAATCAAAGATAAGAGTAGTGAAAATGTAAAAACTGCATCAGATTGCTTAATAACTTAAATAAAAATATAAATTTACAATATACCTTGCTCATTTGCAGTTTGGAAGGTAATGAGAAAGCTGGCATTAGCCAAAAAAGGAACCATCTATCTTTTAAATTAGTAAAACTCTTTACCAAACTAGAAATAACCAATCATGTTGAAGAGCGTCATATCGAACACAGAAGCCTTTGAAGCCTTGAGAGCAGCAAATGAAACTGTGTAATAAACAACTTGTATTTAAAATAAAATCAATTCTCTTTACGTTAATTTTAATATTACACTTAATTTAATCCATTTTGTTGCTTAAGCGTCGTTGGTTTGACATTAAAAGCCCAAGAGCAGCCTCAAGTTCCCGCTTTGCTCGTTTCATAATCATACCAGTACTCATGCATATCGGCTCAATCATTATTTATTTGACTGTAATAAGTACAAATATTAGTAAGACTTTGACTTAACAAACAGAAAGGAGGGGGGGGGGGATAATTTGAACATGTTCCAAGTGGCACAAAATCTGTTTGAAAAAAAAAAACTCTGTGGTGCTTCACCCTTGGAGGGACTAAGCCTACCAATTAACTGCTGCATCATCTACCATATTATTGAGTCTAATAAAGAAACAAGGAAATATTGTGACAAATAAAGACATACATTCACACAACACAAGACAAAAGAATAACTATAGAATAAGAACACGTAATCTAAAAAGCTTTGAGAAAGGTCCAGACTATGCAGGAATAAAGCTATGGTCCAAGCTGCCTAACTCACTTAAATTAATACAACAACAGAAATGGTTTAAAACCAAGCTCAAGTGATTCCTAATTTTAGAGAAAGCATACTATAATATGAAAGAATACACTGATGAGTAGGGCAAGGCATTTGATGATTTTGCATCTTTTTTATATGAAGGTTAAAAGATAGCTCCAATGTATATAAATGTATATCATTAAATAATTAATTAAATAAGGGCAATTTGTTTTTGCATTATTTTGCTTTATTTTGCATATTTCGTCATTTTTCAAGAGATAGGTCATTTTTTGGCAATTTTTAGGTCATTTTCAGCATTTTATATCATTTTTGGCATTTTAGGTAATTTTTGGCATTTTAGCAGTAACTTAAATATTTTTTATTTCTTTTTAAATGGCACATATTTGCTAGGGGCAATTTGATGGGCATGCCAGTTCAGAAAGAATTTATTTTTCGCTAAGGGTGTCCAAGTACTGTAGTATAAATTTACTGATTCCTTTAGTAACAAAATAAGTGTGTTTTATATTGTAAATTCATATATAAAGCATCGTCATAAACTGTATTTAGCAATTCATTACTTAAGAAAAAACTAATTTTAAGTAATAATGGTAAATTTATTGGTCATTATTTTAAGATTTCGGGTCATTTTTTCACTATTTTTAGGTCATAAATGCATTTTTTATTTTGCATTTTTTCACTATTTTATGGTCATTAAATGCCTTGCCCTACTGATGAGTAACATAGTTGAGTAGCGTCATTGTTTAGCAATAAGACAATCTGTATAGGATAAGATAATTTGTGTAGCTCTAAGGTAATTTTGCAATTTCAATGTTAGTTAGTATAATTATTGTAGAATAGACAAGATTTATTTACACTAATACATCATGTAACAATGGAAATTGTAACCAAATGATCAATGGGATGTTAATAAACTATCACTATCACCCTAGACAGATGGCAGGATTGGTGGCATGTGGTCAGCATGCCAAGATCCACGGCCATTAATGATGGTTTCCATGACCAGAACTGCTACTTCTCAATCAAGTAGCTCCTCAGTTTGCATCACGAGGCTGAGTGCACCCCATTCCAAGACCTCACTACCTAAGAAAACTCCAAAGAGGTACTGGGGATCGAACCCGGGCCTGCAGATCCGTTGTCAGCGATGCTAACCTTCGATGAAACATCCTCCTCCCCCTTTCGGTGTCCTTGAGATAGAAAAACCCCTGAGTCTTGAAATTTAAAACTCCAGCGGCCATAGAGATTTTCATTTTGACATTTGTTGTTTGTTTACAGAATTTTTTGTTTATTTCATTTATCTTTTTTGTTCAGTTTATTTCATATTTTATTTTTCCTAAAGGCTGTTTATTTGTTTTTTGTTTTTTAAGTTGTTATTAAGTGCCAGAATGGTACGTTCTGAGATTGTCGATGGACGGGAAAATGTCTGTCCGTCTGTCCATGTGTTTGTACGCACAGTAAGTCTAGTACGCTTTATTGGATTTTCATGAAACCTGCTATATGCATTTATAACATCCATTGGAAGAAACCTATTGATTTCAGATACTGGAGTAATGCCCAATTTAGCGGCTATTTTATGGTAATATATTAGAAAGAATGTATCAAATGAAAGTCTGTTCTCATGACAACACATTGTTTTACAGTGTTCATATACAGCTTTGGAAGTTACAATACAGTTAGCTTTGACAAATAACACTATCCATATATTCCTTCACATATGCTTATCAAACTAGACTTTTGTTCTTCCGTAAGCCCCGCTTAATGAATCGATCTGGAGCTTAAGTCGGAAATTGATTACAAAAATATCTTAAAATTGATTAAAACTGTTATTAAAACTTATATACAGTGGATAAAATTTTTACCTTTAAAACGGTCACTACGTTTCAGCCTGACCTCCAGGCCTTCCTCAGGTGAACTGAGGAAGGCCTGGAGGTCAGGCTGAAACGTAGTGACCGTTTTAAAGGTAAAAATTTTATCCACTGTATATAAGTTTTAATAACAGTTTTAATCAATTTTATATCCATAACCGGTGGAAAGAGTTGGACCTGGGTTGTGAATTACCTGATATGTTGAAAAATATCTTATTTTCTGCATATCATAATTGCAATTATCACTGATTAAACAAAATCATTCTGGCACTTTGTTACATCAGTTTACCTGATTTTATTTTTTATGTTTTTGAAAACCTGGCTGTTGTGCGTAACACTGATATTTTATGATGCTTGTACTTGAAGATCCAGAATCTCTTTCCCCAGCCTTGAGGGAATACTCAAGAGAGTCAAGTGAGAACGAAACAGAGGGAGAACTAGAGGAAGATGAGGAAAATAGCCAGGATGCCAGAGGAGAATCTGATGAAGAATTCCATTTTGCATCATGGAAGAGGAAAACATCCGATGCCAACGAGAATTCAGGATACCGGTATGTACAGAATAATGTTTGTGGCAGTTAATGATTCCCTTTACTTTCTCGCATATAAGTAAGATAAAATATCATGATGAGGGTTCGGATGTTTATGGCCTAAAAAAGTGGGAAATATGACTGCAAATATGCCCCTAAAAATGACTAAATATGACTCAAAAATCCTAAATATGACCTAATAAAATAACGCAATTTCAAAACATAAATTATCCAATTTAAAACGTTTAATGACACTGAATTTTTACGTCACATGAATTCCATCAGATAATCACTTTTTAACAATTTTGGTGATTTAAAATTTTACTTGTAACGAACTTGTACAGTGGTACCTAGAGATACGAGTGCCCTAACATACGAGTTATTTGAGATACAAGCTGTCGAGCGAGCGAAGTTTTGTTTTGAAATACGAGCGACATTTGAGATACGAGGAACGGCCAGCTGCGACGCTGCACACGGCCCACCAGTTTACTGCGCCTGCGCCTCATGCGTCTCGCGCATTATCCCACTTATTCCCCCAGTGTGCTTGTTTACCTCGCTGTCGAAGCATCTTTTTATAAACATGGGTCCGAAGAAAGTGAGTGGAAAGGTCAGTGCTCAGAAGAAGATGATGTCTATTGATTTAAAGCGTAAAATCATAGAAAAAAATGAGCAAGGTGTGCGAGTAGCTGACTTGGCGAGGCAGTTTATTATGTTTTTATACAATATTTGTCAGCTGACTTGGCGAGGCAGTTTATTATGTTTTTATACAATATTTGTCATTTATAAATACAATTTTCTTATTCAAAACCACGTAACAAAAACAATTGGGGGTAGCATTTTTGGGGCTGGAACGGATTAATGACATTTCAATTAATTTCAATGGGGAAAATTGCTTTGAGATACGAGCAAATTGACATACGAGCTAGGTTACGGAACGAATTAAACTTTTATCTCGAGGTATCACTGTATTTTAAAAGAAATTTGTAGAATTTGCTCGCTTCATCACCTTCAAATGCTTGTAATATTTTGTACACCTTGCATGTCCCTATAAAATATGAACAATTGCATTAATTTTTAATTTAAGTTACTATTAATTTGTTATAAACATTCAATTAATAAAATAATTTTTTTATTTAACTCGACCATGAGTTGGCTTACATACACTGTATGACTGTGCTCCTTTGCCGAATTTATAACTGAAATATGACGTTAAATTAAAAATATGACTGAAATATGACCAAAAACCATGTAAATGACTAAAATATGACATTATGTAGGAAATAAAAACGGTCCGATTAGGATAACAAGCGTGCAATTCATGTTTAATGTGTTTGCGGCGACAACGAAGGTCAGGATAAAAATATGACATGTCATAAACATCCGAACCCTAATCATGATCGTGTCAAAAAATCAAAATCGAGGTAACTGCGGGGAAAACGTGTTTCACGATGCCTAGAAACTGAAAAAAGTATTTTTTTAGAATAATGTCTGTAGACAAGCGTAGCATGTGAATGGTTCATTGCATTTTATCTTTTTCCAACTTTCTTTGGAATTTCATCAGACTTGAAAGAATTTGGTTACTATAACTATAATATTAGTCCTCTGCCCTGGGTGAGTTGGTAGCACGACTGCCAGCCACCTGGTCAGCCCGGGTTTGATTCCAGGCTGGGTCGGGGATTTTACAGAGATGTAAAGTTTCCTTCTTGGGTCAGGACTGGGTGTTGTGACCTCATTCCCATCCCGCAACAGGAACTGCCAACCCTATGCGGTATCATTGGTCGGGTAGTGGGTATTCCCCCACGGCTTTTTTATTTTCGAGAAAATACCTCTAACAATTTTGATGAAATGTAAGTTTTGTAACACCTCTAAGACTAATAAAATGGCTATATCTGTTTTTCTGTAAAAATTACTTAGGGAATATTTTACTTTTGTCCATTTTTTTATTTTTCTAGACTACCACCATTACAGTAGATGATTTGTGAAAACCTAGCACAGTAAAGTTGTAGAGGTAATTAAAATGAACATTTTTTTGTCATACATATTTCTCTATAAAATTAACAAGGTGAAAATGAAATAAGTATGACTTAAATGCAGAATTAAAATATGAATGATAGCCTATTTTTTGTTTACCATAGTAACAAAAAAACTATAACTTAACATACTGTTGTGTAATTCCTCAGTCGTACACTAAACCAATCAGAGCGAGGTTGTACACATCTGAGTGGTACCTACCGTTTCTTCCGTCAGCTTAAGGACCTCAGTAATTAAAAGTTAACGTATACCGGTATATGTGAGAACATTTATGCAACATATTTTGCACCATTTATTTATAACTAATTTTTTATCACTAACATTAATTGGGAAAATTGGAACTTGACAAAAGTTGACTGTAATTGGGAAAATTTTGGGGGATTCAGAGAAATTTATATGAAAATCAAACAGATTAGATATTTGTTCATTCAAAGCCAAAATTTCACAGTACACTACAACCTCATTAAATTGATGCAGGACTCGTCTGAGGAACCGTGACTCTCGTCATGGCTCAAGTGACGGCAGTCAAACGGGGTCGAGAGACAAGGATAAGGACTCGGAGAGAGGGAGCATCGACGACAAAGGTGAGTGGCACTCTAATGTACTTCTCATTAAGATAAGATAAGATACGATTAACCCTTTCTGAACGAGATATACCATATATGCTCGAATACTACCCACATATTTTTTTCAAAAATCGCGAGTGAAAAACTGGCGTGAATACTGGTCTCCTCTCATCTGAATTTTGGCATTTTGTACCATATCGGCCCAATAAAGCAGGATGCTTGGTAGTAGCATCACAGTTTAGTATAACAGTAGCAAAACTGTAATGAAAGGAAAATTAGACAAAGAAAATGCTTTCTTATGCACATGGTCCTCCATGACTGATGACAAAACAAACTTTTACGTGTAGAGACTCCAAGCAAGTAACAGTACAGTAAAAGAAGCACTAATTTGGGAAAAGTTCGGTGAATTTCCACATGACTTGGACCATAGGTTGAACCAGTCAGACATACGTCATCGCATGTTATTCCCGCTGAACAGCTGGAGAAATTCAACACTGAAAGTCATATGAAGTGTAAAGTGCTGATTTCTGTTTTCTTTTCCGTCATTTCATTATATTAAATAAAATTAGAATTTCATAACTTAAGTCAGCTGATACTTTCTTTTTCTTATTTCAGGCATATTTCGGCTAAAAAAATGTTTTACTTTAATATTATGAAAATGAGGCAATTTATTTTTTCACTTTGGAGTTAATTTAATTATTTTTCCTTTATTGACTGCTGAAAAGGCAGGTGCGGCTTAAATTCAGGGGCGGCTTATGTTCGGATAAATAAGGTATATTATACTGAGAGGCAAACTTTATTTGGGCAGAGGAAGTTACGTGTTTTTGTCTGTGTAAGCATTAGTGAATGTTATCTGATCTGATGTGATGTGTGTGTGTGTGCAGATTCGAGGAAAGGCAGTCGCAAAAAGACAACACAGTCTCACAGCAGCAGTGAACACAACGCGAGTGATGGAGAAGACGAGGGATGTAAGTAACAATAATTAAGAAACTATAGTGCTTCAACTATTAATGAGAATTTGATTAAATTAATCGGGAAAACATTGTGAAGTGTCAACATTAACTTAATAAACTTTAAATCATTCAACTTCACACATTAATGTAAGTAAATACTCACTAAATCAGGACGCACGTTTCGGTGGCACGCCATCAAAACATGACATTAGTATGTTTTCTTCTTTTTAACTTATGTCAACAAGAACATTATAGGCTAGTTAAGTGTTAGTGATTTCAATCAATAATGATGCCTTTACTAAAACAGCTTCACTTTATTAGATACAGTTCTACAAAATAAGATGCCATGACGATGATTGTAGGGAACTAAAAGACCTAGGAAAAATAAATAGATATAAAAAAAAAAAAAGTGTGCGTGGAACGCCACGCGACACAGAAGTGAAACTTGTTTTAATTTTTGGAGTTTTTCCGTTTTGGATTATTGGATTTTTTTCAATTTTGGATTGTTGGACTTTTTAATATTGGGTTTTTGGCCTTTTTAATTTTCGAATTTTTTAATTTTTAATTTTGGAATTTTGGATTTTTTAAATTTTGGATTTTTGGACTTTTTTTGGATCTAAATTTTTAATTTTGGAATTTTGGTTTTTTAAATTTTGGATTTTTTAAATTTTAGACCTTTGAATTTTTCATTTTTTGGGTTTTTTAAGTTTGGATTTTTGATTTTTTAATTTTAGATTTTTAGATGTTTTAAATTTTGGATTTTAATTTTTTTAATTTTGAAATTTTTAAATTTTGGATAAGCTTAATCATTGAGTTGATTGTTTTCTGTGCAGTCCGTTCCATCACACCTCACTAATTTTGTGACGATTTTGAGCATAACACTAATTTCATGACGATCTTGAGCATTACACAAGCTCTCGATTTACCCCTACCGTGGCTAAAGAAGTATCACTTCAAAAAAAAGTTGACATGACGGTGTTACATAATTATTTTATTGATTGAGCGCAATGGTACAGCAAATGATTTTTTAACATATATTGGCAAGTTCTTTCTCATCCTGTCTTTGCAGTTATTCTGGATGTTAATTTATGCTCGGTGTGATTGTTTCCAGTACGATTGCCATCAAGATTCGCTGCTGTGTCAGAACCAATGGATGAGAAGAGCAAGGCACCGAAATATCGTTCTGTGAGGGAGTTCTTCGGTAACGATGAATACTGTTACATCATGGATGCCAAAAATAGTGGAAATATTGGACGGTATCTAAATGTGAGTAAACCTACATGATTATTATAATTTGTTGTATTCTCTGGGCACATTAATCCTAAGCTTAATCTAAGTACATCTAATTTTTTAACATATAATACCTATAATACCCCCCCAATTTTCGACAACGCCAAAAAAATAAAAAATTATAATAATAATGTTCAGAAAATCTTTTAAAGTGATCGGCAACTGCAACATTCCTGTTAACGGTAAAACCCACGCTTCCCTGCCACCTGTGTGTTGGCCTTAGTTACTCTCACCTCCCCCATAGATTTCTCAATGCCCTTCAGGTTTCTGAGTTCAACTTCCGCCATACGCGTGTATTGTGTTGTTGCCTGCCTGAGAGATTAGTAAGCACGTGAAAAATGAGTTGGAGAGCAAGTTTTACGGTATCCATCAAGTTGAGTGTATTAGAATATGCAGCCATGTATGTTATCTTATTGGCGTAAACAGAAAGACAAATTATCAGGAGCAAAGAAAATGTTGAAATCATTCCGTGGTGTGAAGAAAGGGAGATATGAAATTCAGGCAGTTGCTGCCCAGTTGGATGACAATATTGCAATGCTGAGTTAACCTTGAACACCACGCGGGCACGCGCATCATTTAGTCACGTAACCCAGTCAGCTGCGGTAATGCAGGAGGGAGCTATACCAAACTGTTTAAAACTCTAAAGTTAAATTGACGTGATAATTTAACTTTTTGTAAATTAAAAAAAATGGATTTAAACTATTTTGCGTGTTGATTTAAAGACGCTAAATGTGTCTTTTTCTGTTTTTAAAGCATGACAACCCAACCTATGTCATGTGAAAATTTTCACCTATTATACCCTCCCCTATTTTAGAAGTTGAAAATTGTGAAAAAAGGGGGGTGTTATAGGAGAGTAAATACGGTACATGTGCCATAGAAGTCTGCCGCCTGGGATTTGAACCATTGTGTGATAACCTCCGTTTCTCTGTCAATCTCTACCATTCTCTGTCATTCACTGTCTTTTCTTGAGTGGTAGGAAAAGATGAAAATCTCTGGGTGCACGGTCCGAGCTGTAGGGTGGAGACTTTAACATCTCCCTGCAGGTCTACTGCAAAAGTTCGGCTAGGAGATGTTTCAACATCGACTCTACTGCCCGGACCTCACTCCCAGTGATTTCCATGTTTTCCTACTCATTAAATGACAGAGAAACGGAGATGGTTGTCACACACTGGTTCAAATCCCAGGTGGCAGACTTCTTTGACACAAGTATACAGAAGTTGGTCCCATGTTATGACAGTTGGCTCAATTCCTGTGGCAAATATCTTGAAAAATAGCTGAATACTTGCTATATCTGTTGCAATAAATATTTCCATTAAATTTTGTTTTGTTTCTGTAAACAGTCCTAAGGAACTTACTTTGTGGACGGCCCTCGTAAATAGATTAATAAATTGTGGGAAAATCCATTCTGCCTTTCACTAATTGTTGTGTTAATTTGTTTCCAGCATTCGTGCAGTCCCAACGTGTTTGTGCAGAATGTGTTCGTGGACACACACGACTTGCGATTCCCATGGGTGGCATTCTTTGCCCTGACCTACATCCCAGCGGGGACCGAGCTCACATGGGACTATAACTACGATGTAGGGAGTGTCCCGGGTAAAATTCTGCATTGCTACTGTGGATCAACTGACTGCCGGGGAAGACTTCTGTAAATTGCTGCCTAGTGAATATAAAGCAAGGTACATGACAATGTTTCCAACTTACCACTGTTGATTTGTAGAATGTTCTTGGAATTCTAGTCAGTTAGCAAATTTATTTACTTCCGATGTTTTGGAGGCAAAATGTGGCTTCATTTTCAAGGCATAGGCAAGCTGGAAAGTAAGGAGGGATATAAGAGATTTCATACCTCAAGGACATTCAGATGGTATTTATTCCCAGGCTTAAATCTAAATTATATTATTGTAATTTGTTTGATTTTAGTAAACCTGTAATTGAAATTTTACCATATTTTCAACAAATAATTTTAATTCATTCGTGATTATGCAATGGAGCGTAAGTTATCCAAACAAATTGGGACTGAGGAAAAAGGGTAATAATAGAAATGAATAACAATACAGTTAATGTTTGTGCCAAGAAGACCTCGTCCAAAACCACCGTCTGTCTACAAAAGAATATAATAGCATTTTTCCTTAATCCGAAAGTCTGCACCAACACCGATACCGACAAAGAACAGGTGCTCTTGTAGTCATGTGGGTTTCCCCAGTGTTGCCACAGTCAATTACCATTTTCAAGTGAAGTAAACTTTTGGTATTTTTTGGCAACATTGTACTGGACTGCAAACAAGTGTGAAAATGCTTAATTACCTTTATATTCACTGATGATGATGATGATAATAATAATAATAATTGTCAAGCATAAATTTACATGCATAGGCTATGTAGGCTACATGTAGCGTAGGCTTTTACAAGGATGTTTGTATGTCTCAAATAAAAACAAAAACAAAACTTATATTCCCTGACTGACAGGTGTAAGAGGATTAGGGTGACAGCAGGTAGAGGCAGTTCTTGAAAAAAAAGTCTTTAAGAAGTGGCATCCACCTTATGTACCTTAATGGAAATAATCACCTACCTTTTTCGAGTTGCTCACTTCTTCCCTGAAGATGGTAGCAGAGCTTGTAACAGCCGAAAGCTCAATGTGTCTAAATCCATTCACCTGACTGGAAGCCCAAGAGACACTTGTCCGTTATCAACATCGGAAAAGACTGAAGTCAGCCAGTAAAGGAAAGAGACGGACACATGGATATCTTAAAAAAAAAATGACTACTCCTTAGTATAATGAAAATAGTGTGACACGGCCAATATTTTTTTGCCATCTTCTGATACTCAAAAGACAGTGCAGACTTGTAAGACCACCATCCTTGAAAGAAATCTCGGCTCCTGTTGAGTCTGTAGCTTCTCCCGTCACTCTGTCCCAGAATTTCTAAGTGTCGGCTTTTGAGATCTACCTTTCTCCAACTGTTTTCAAATTGAACGTTTCAGTCCTTGAAAATAAAGCTAATAATTTGACAATAAAAGCTTAGCAGCCAAAAGCTCACTGTGTCTAAATCCATTCACTTCTCTGGAAGCCCAAGAGACTGTCATCCATTATCAACATCGAAAATGTCTCAAGTCTCAAGTTTAAGAAATGTCAGAAGTAAATAACTTGCAAAATTTGCTAGAATCCCAGCAACTTGCTTCCTACTGAGACAGGCAGGTTATGTGTGTGCGTATGTACGGTATTTATTTTCATTGAAATCTCTAATTGAGGGACAGAAATAATAATTTATAATTTTGTTAACAATTTTTAGTGATTGTCTGTTAGAGAATGAAGTGTGAAGAAAAATGTTTCAATAGAGAAAAAGTACAGTATAGTCTACACACTATATCTTGAGCTGAAAAATTGCGAGGTTGAGGGGAGCTGATATTGCATGCAGTATAAGAGACTGACTATTGTAGAAAGCGGTGACTTGAAATTGATGTTATTTCTGAAGGGTTGCCAACTACTAGAAAATATAACGTGTGTAGTTTTATGCTGGTACACAATGGAACTGTAGTTCGCTACCAAACTAAATATTTTTTTATTGATGCAGCTATTATGGTAGAGTATATCGCGAGAAAGGAATTAAACAATATATTTCTTTAGGCAATCTCTCTCCCACTCTTCAGAATATAGAAAATCGGTTTAAAAGTCGTAGCATTGTACATGTGCTTGAATATGCACTTTCACATGCCTGAATTAATATAATATAACTAAATATCTTTCACGAGTGTTCGTAGGTAATTAATACAACTTTCTAGCAAAATAATAACAACTATCTTGTTCTTTTCTCCGACAGATTCAGCTTAAAACACATTAAATTGCTTTTCCTTCCATTTCATTTATTTGGTTTATTGTTTATTCGCTGATGTCTGACACTTCTTGGTTTAAAGAATCTTCATTTTTAACTTTGTTGTCACTTATATCGACAATTTCCACAACACCTTTCTTCTAATTTCCCTGGATTTAATTCTGACATTTTCAGAACAATATGCTGTAAACAAATAAAAAAAATAGACGGTAGTTCAAGAATCCCGTTACGGAAAGTTTTTTGGGTATGGCAATACGGGAACGGGCCATGATCTTCATTTTTCCGAAGCGAGACCTTCTTGATATGGACTGTTTTCTGCATTATGGAGTGTTTAGCTCAAGATAAAGTGTGTGATCTTTACCTTTTCTTTCGGTATCCTGTCTTCTTGGTAACTGCTAGACAGCTAAGTAGGTGCCCTTAATATTTTATCGCTGCTAAAACACATTGAGCATGTACTTTATTAAGCCAAAGTCCAAAGTTAGAGATTTTAGTGCTACCTTGAACTCCATGGGTCACATGCTAAGTTATTTTTTTTGTTTAAGAGTTCAAAACCTGATGCATTAACTCTTTATGAGCAATTTTAATTCTTTAGTTTTTGTGTAAATGTCATGCATAATCTCTCAAATAGATCTCGAAACTATTGACAATTGATTGAGCTATCAGTAAATGTACTATATAAGATTTGAGATTTTCCTGGCAAAGAGTATGAATAAATTTTTCCCGGGTGGACAGCCAGGTTTGAAGATCAAGTGTCTCCGACGTTTCAGAGGCCCACACTGCCTCCATCCTCAGGGATACTGAAGTGTCGAGTCTGTCATGCCGAGGTGGTATACTCGACACTTCAGTATCGAGTATACCAGTATACCAGTATCGAGTATACCACCTCGGCATGACAGACTCGACACTTCAGTATCCCTGAGGATGGAGGCAGCGTGGGCCTCTGAAACGTCGGAGACACTTGATCTTCAAACCTGGCTGTCCACCCAGGAAAAATTTATTCAGTAAATGTACTGTAATAAAATTAAGCATAACTTGTGAATTATATCAAATCCAGAAGTGAAGGTATTGTTAGGTAGATTTCTAAAAATAGATTACCTGTTCAGTTGTTACCATGGTGCATTTCGTAGTCTCTCGACCCCAGAACCATGCTTCTTTTATGGTTCAACTGACCTTTGTTCTTCAGGTAAAGTTTAAGTTCTTCTTCCTCAAGGGTCCATCATTTCAGTGGAGGTCTTATTGTAAATAGCAGTATGTTTGTGTGTCAGTGAATTGATCTCGATTTGTACATTGTGTTCAGTTTAGCATTTATGAAATTAAATGTTGTTTTATAGTGACAGGTCTTCTTTTCTGCATATCCAAGCCTACCCATCCTCGAGTTTTTCTTTGTGTTATGGCTTCTGTTGACCAAGGAACTGAGTTCAAATCTCACTGAGACTAGAGCTAGACAAAATCAGAATCTTTAGTTTCCTAGAGTACTTTCATTTCCCAAATTTCTTCCATTCTTCACTCTCCTACCCTCCCTTTTTTTATATTTTTTAACTCGTCAAGGAGACAACGGCAGGATTGCATATGACACCCCCACACCAACCATCATCGTGTCCTGCATATCCAAGCCTACCCATCCTCGAGTTTTTCTTTGTGTTATGGCATCTGTTGACCAAGGAACTGAGTTATAATCTCATTGAGACTAGAGCTAGACGAAATCAGAATCTTGAGTTTCCCGTTGTATTCTTATTTCCCAAATTTCTTCCATTCTTCACTCTCCTTCCCTCCCTTTTTTATTTTTAACTCATCCAGGAGACAACAGCAGGATTGCATATGACTCCCACACCAACCATCGTCGTGTCCTGAATCAGTTTGAGTGGTGTGAAGGACTTTTCTTAGCCAGTTCACTTGGAATGAATACAGCAAAAGAGGCAAGTGAGTGATGTGATGTGATGTGGAGATTTATACATGGTCTTGATATGTCTACGTGGCACAGCAGGATATCTTCATGTCATCTCATCCAACAAGCAGGGGTCTATGAGGCTCGTCCAGAAAGTAAGTTTCCCTGGGACTGTTTACAGAAACAAAACACAAATTCATGGAAATATTTATTGCAACATATTTAGCAAGGGTTCAGCAATTTTTAACAAATTCGCTACTAAGATTGACAATGTTTGTTATACCGTCAGACAACTTTTGAACACCTGTGTCGTAGAAGTCTGCCGCTTGCGATTTGAACCACAGTGTGACAACCATTTCTTCTTCTCTGTCATTTCTTGAGGTGTAGGAAAAGATGGATATCACTGGGAGAGCGAGGTCCGGGCTGTAGGGTGGATGGTTAAACTCTTCCCAGCCAAACTTCTGCGGGAGACTTGCTGGGAGGTGTTTAAAAATCCACTCTACACCCCGAATCTCGTTCCCAGTGATTTTTATCTTTTCCTACACCTCAAGAAATGATAGAGAATGAAAGAGGCAGAGATGGTTGTCACACGGTGGTTCAAATCCCAGGCAGCAGACTTCTACGACACAGGCATTAAAAAATTGATCACACGGTATGGCAAGTGTCTCAATTCCGGTGGTGAATATGTTGAAAAATAGCTGAACACTTGCTGTATCTGTTGCAATAAATATTTTCATGAAATTGTGTTTTGTTTATGTCAATGGTCCCAGGGAAACTTACTTTCTGGACGTGACTCGTATTAATAGGCTCATGAAGACTGTAGTGCTCAGGGGCTTATCCTGTCTGTCCCTATCAGAGTTCCTCACAATCCTTAATCCATATTCTTCAAGCCTTAAAAAAAACACTGGTAGAGAGCTGGATAATTCTGCCATGGTGCACAAACTAATTTATATGAAGACTGTGAAGTCATGCCTCCTTCCAAACAAGTCATCCTTTTCCTCCCTTCCCTCCCTGCTTTTTATTATTACCACATGTTCTAATGTAGAATCACAGTCTAGGGATATTTCACTTGTTCTACAAGGAATCAGCCTTGAGTATAGTTGTTTCTTTTGTTAGCGTCAGTGAAGGAGTGTTTGTCCTGTGTTACAACTTATATTGTTCACTGTTCTAAGTGCACCTCACATTGTTCAAAATGCCCCCTGTGCTAAGTAAATTACCGTTTAAAACTATTCAAAGTCAAGTTAGGGAAATTGTGTCAAGAAACCTCGACTGTAGAATGTCTGTAATAGACTGAAATTGATCAACAAACTCTGTAACCTTCCGCTGCTCCGCCTCCTAGTCATCCTGCGCACATTGCAGCAGAATTATATAGCTGGCATTCTGCAGTAATTCTTTTTAGCAGTGAAAATTCAGGCTAGTTCATTAAAGATTGGTATTGCATTGCTCCCATATTATGTATGGCTGAAAATTTGGTGTAGCTTTCAGTGAGGTATGTCATACATGGACACAAGCAGACTGTTCAAAGATACTTTACAGCTTTTCAATATTAATATCACTAGCATAGTGAAGTGTTGAAATATGTAGCAAGATTGAGTGTGGAAATATACACATACAACTTCACTATTAGGCACGTTTAGCTTAGTTCATATCTTTCAACGGTATCATCAGCTGATTTTGACTAGTCATCTGGTAGCAGATCAATAAACTTGTTGATCAAGTTCCCTGGATGCCTACTGAGGTGTCATTGTTTAACAATGAATATTTTCTCCCAGGTCATGAGCTCTATTGTTTTTTTATTTTATTTTATTTTATTTTTTATTTATTTATTATTTCAGGTGTATTTATACTCCTTTTAGCTACAAGGTCATATCAGGAGTTCAGGATCTGTGTCTATAGAATAGGGTAGACCGTGGAACTATTGTTTGACAATTATTTTCTATTGTTGATGTATTTTATGGAGTAAATTTCAACTGATATTAATTTAAATGGATATGATACAGGATGAAATGGTGAGGATGATTCATGGTATGTAAATATCCAATTCGGCATTTGCCTTTATGACTGGGGAACCCCATGAGAAAAACCCATGTCAAATTGGCCGGCCATGGGATTTGAACCTGGGACCTCCTGAATGCTATTTTCAATCTTGTATTAAATAATTCTATTTCATCCTCAATTTCATGGCCTTATTCCTAGAAATGGATTACTTAACCTGACTTTTCTGTTTGTTTATAATGTTTCTAAAGTGTCCTTTCCTCTTTGTGTTCAAATTCCTCTTGGCCTGTGTAACATTTATCACAATCTATCAGCTTATTTTATATACCACACTCCACATATGAGGGTCCTTATCTTTATGGTTGATTTCTATTAGATTTTTAACACTGAATTTATTCTGAGGTGCCAGTTTCATTAGAATTCATTGAAAATCCTTTGCCCATGGATGGTAGGTAAATTAATTCGCAGCTGATGATGGGGATACTTGTTGAAACTTATGTTCTGGATAAATATACCTAATAGTGAAGTTAGTGTGTATATTTCTGTACTCAGTCTTGCTACATATTTATAGCTTTTGTCTAATTAAATTAAAGCATCAACATTATACATTAAACTTTAAAAACTTTCATCTTTACTGTTATAAGGGGTCATTAAATCTCTATCTATATAAAAGGCTTTGTCCTGACTGACTGAATGAATGACTGACTGAATGACAGGAATCAACGTACAGCCTAAACTATAACAGGTAGAGACTTGGAATTTTGACAGTACCTTCGTTTCATAATGTAGGTGCTCACTAAGAAAGGATTTTGAAAAATTCTGATTCTAAATGCCAAAAATTAAATGTTTTTGAAAATACTTAATCCCTTTTTACATAAATTATCAATTCCAAATCACAGAATATATTGTTGCCAAATGGTATCAGATGGGCTTGGAAAAAACAATTGAAATGCACTTTTGACAAATAAGAGAAGTTATCAAAACAATTCATGTTATAAATAAATATTACAGAATGAAATCCACTAAAATAATGGAATCACATAACTTTCTCTACCCTGGACATAGAGAAAACAACACGAGGTATGGTAATGTGTATATTATTATATTATATCGCAGGTTTTTGGAGAGAAAAGTATGAAAGTGATAATGCTTTCTGTTTAATTTCATCCCCAAAACGACTTTATGGTAACATAAGAGTGGGAAATTTCCCGCCTCGATATTACAATTTTAAGTTACAGGAATTTCTGTTTCTTCTTATTTAAACCTCTACCAGGCTTGCTGTGCACTGTACAAGCGATGGGATGCAAAATTCTAGATCCTCTATGAGCCATAAAAAACTATATCAAGCGTTTTCTGAGGGAATAGTTTGAGTGTAATAAGTCGTTCTTCCTATTTCAAATTATAAATGCCTATATAAGGACCTAGAATTTAAAATTGAAAATCCTTCATAAGTTAATTTCCAATTATAAAATACAAAACCCGGGCGACGCCGGGTCTTTTAAGCTAGTTAGAACATATATTTCAAGGCCACCTTGCCTCGAACCACTGATGAGTTTGTCTCCATGTCCTCCAGGTTGTATGAATTTTGAAATAAGGTCATTATCCTTACTTCCTTACTTACTCAATGGCAATAGACAATTCCTCAGCCAGCTAAGGGAATATTATCTATTTATTGAACCCGAAGGTTCATTGTCATGCTTACCTGAGCCTGCCATTCAATCCTATTCTGTGCTAACTCCATCCAACCATCCCTCACAAATCCTACTTCCCTTAAATCTATTCTAATATTGTCCTCCCACCTACGTCTAAGGTCTTTCACGTGGTCTTTTCCCTCCGGGTCTCCCAGTCAATACTTTTGAGATATGTCTTTCCTCCCCCATGTCCAGCCCATTTCATCCTCCATGATTTAATTACCCTTACTATATCCGATGACGAGCACAGGTCATGAAGCTCGTCGTTATGCAGATTTCTCCAGTCCCCGTTTTCATCTCTCTTAGGCCCAAATACTTTCCTAAGCCCCGTGTTTTTGAACACACTCAGATTATGTTATTCCTGAAGAGTAAGCGACCATGTCTCACATCCATATAATACAACCGGCAGGATAATTATCTTATAAATCTTAATTTTTACATTTCTGGATCATTATCCTTAGGGATGTCAAAATGTTATCTCCACTATAGCTTTTTAAGGTGAAGAAATAAACAATTTTCAAAAAAGAATTATAAATTTTTATTTCTAGAGAAGGTTTAGTATCTTTTTAATTACAAACTTGTTGAATATCGACATCATGACACTAATAAAGAAAAATAATACAATATAAAATGCTATAGATATTTTTAACAAACAACACTGTTTATAATAACTTGCATTGGCAGATAGTCGTCAACAATTACACACGATTCCAACACCAATTCTAGAGGGCGGCAACAAGCACTTTTTTAAAAAGTTTGTTAACAAATGACAAATATAATGCTCAAGCTCAGACACTGCAGAGTTCACTAAACGGGGTGGGGAGGGGCAGTCTTCCTCGTACAGGGAGTCTAATGTTGGACAGATATGATGGAAGATAAATATTACCTATTTAAACACTTAAAAAATAGTTCTCTCTCTTTATCCATCTCTTTTTTTAATTCAATTCGTTGATCCACAAAAAAAACTGTCTTAGGCCAACAAGAAACAAGTTCGCTAGGGATGCTCCCTGGCAAAAGCATGACATGTTTAAAAAATAAGTACTACCTAATTTGATCTTACCTAATACTCGGACAGAAATCGAGTCTCACTGGATGAACAACATAACCTGACATGGAAGTTTTGAGAATTTGTCCCATACAATTTGTACCTACAGTACAGACAGTACATCTGTACAGTACATCTACAGAAAAAATACCTACAGTGAACTATCGATAATTCGGATCTCAGTATGCCGGACTTCGGATAACTCGGATAGATTCTTGGTAATCAAGACCCAGATCTACAGCCATTCTACGGCCACTTCAGAACTGCAAGAGAAGTAATTATTCAAAAGCAACAGAAACAATGTGTACACAGAAGAACATTTACAGCTTCTTTCGGCCTAAATTTTCTCAGAAAAATATGCTCACAGTGCCACATCAATCATAACATGGTACTAATAATGTGACAGTTTGTATTTCAGACTCTGACTTGAAATTTCAATATAGAACTGAAGTGTTATTCATTTTTGTTCCAATTTTAAGTTTTAATATTATGTTCTACATCATATGTTTTGTTATTGCAGCTTAAACACAAAATTTCATTACTTAAATACCATTTCCTAATTTAGTCTCCATAAGCCGGACATTTCATAACTCGGATAGACCTCCACCCACTTTAGTCTGGTTTATCGAGAGTTCACTGTAATGACATGTTTATTTTTTAGATATAATGCCAGATAATCTAAGGAAACGTGTCAACTTAAAGTAGATCTACCCCTCTATCTAAATTGAGAGTATCGCCTAGTAAAATCACGATTTTTATCTTAACATCTTAACCAAATGTGGAGTGCAGAATGCACCACCTTCAACACACAAAAAAAACCTAGGAATTTCTATGGAAAAATATTGGTTTAATTCATGAAAACTATTATACGATAGAAGCATTTACTCTGTAAATATGGTCCAAAATATTGCCCACATTACAAGAACATCTGAATTTCAAAATGGCTGCCATCAAGTGCACAGCGAGTCTACTTCGGTCTGCGCTCGAGTTAGAAGTTATTTGGAACTTCAATTGCTGATGTCATTTCCAAATGCAAGTGCACAAGCGTACATTTGAATGCATTTCGAATCGGGCCAAAGTCTACGAAAAAATGTCTATTACATAACAATAGATACCGTTAAAACAATAAAGACTACTGCCACCGACAGAGGATTAAAAAACAAATTCTTTTCACTTTAATAAGAAAACATTGCAATTATAATTCTGGATGTAATATCAGCTCGAAGTTTAGTGTACTGTGAAATATTTTGATTTTACTACTATTTTTGTATGCTTGGTAATTATCCATTTTACTTGCAGTTGATTTACTTGGTATAAGTTCTTTAATGGACGTTCTACATTACTGTTGCCTGCCAAAATCAGTTTGATAAGAATTTCATTGTCTGACCTTTCTTGATGTGATAAAAGAATTTAAAAATAGAATGAGCATATTATTGCCAAGGAACCGTTGTTTAATATTTTTTCTTGTAGTAGACATTACAATAGAGTAGATATTTGTCTTTATCCTAGATAATTTTGCCACTGGAGATGTTTATGGTATATTTTTCACTTCATGCATTATTGTTATTTGTAACCCTTAGTGAGCATTCACATCGAAGTAGCATAGCATGCGAATCGCACTACTTGGATGCAGGCTGCATATTGAGTTGCATGGTTCACAGTTTTGCATTCATAGCGAAGTAGCATATAAGCGACCTGCAGTTTAACGTAAATTATATATTTTCACATATTTTTTCTTGTAGTAGACATTACAATAGAGTAGATATTTGTCTTTATCCTAGATAATTTTTCCACTGGAGATGTTTATGGTATATTTTTCACTTCATGCATTATTGTTATTTGTAACCCTTAGTGAGCATTCACATCGAAGTAGCATAGCATGCGAATCGCACTACTTGGATGCAGGCTGCATATTGAGTTGCATGGTTCACAGTTTTGTATTCATAGCGAAGTAGCATATAAGCGACCTGCAGTTTAACGTAAATTATATATTTTCACTTGAACAATTGAAAAACCCAGTTAAAAAATGTAATTTACCTAAAGACAATATGGCTTCAACAATTTTAATCCAGACTTTTTCTACTAGTTTCGATTGCCATATCGTACAGTCTACGCATGTACAAATTGTATGTACTAGCAGTTTTCAAGACATCTTTGCCATAATCTACTGTTACACAAGTGAATATGTAGTGTCGCATAAAATAAGTCCAGATCTATCTGAAGAAATGAATGTCGCGCTCTGCGAGATGCATTATTGCCACGCTACTTCGCTATGAAGACTTGAACTTGTTTATTTGGGATTTAAAATGAGTAGCGCACAACCTGCATCCAAGTATTGCCACTCGCTTGCTACGCTACTTTGGTGTGAATGCTCTCTTAAGTATTTGAACAGCTAATCTAAAGACAGTCTAATTTAAGGTGGAGAAACAATATTGCTCTTATACATTTGCTTGAAAATGAAGCTTTCTTCCAAATAGACTTATACAAATTCAAGATTCGCCTGGATTTTTGTTTGTTTGATTGAACATTATCTTACCGTACTGTAAAACAATCTTTATCCTAATGAAAAGCAATCTTAAAATCATGACTGATCAACATAGGTACATTGTATCCTTAGACAGGTACGAATTTGCAAGGACAAATTGTCAGGACTTCCCTGACATGACTAGTTGGTAATGTTGCCTACCATGCACACTCTACTGGACTGATAAAGCTATCGAGGGACTAACTTATGTCATACTTTGACGGAACAATCTTTTAATACTGAATTTGAGCCTGGGGTAAAGCACAGCTATAAGGTTTTGGAATTTTAAACCAATCCCATTTTTTCAGACGTTTATAAACATAAGGTGATGGCACAAGAAAAAATGCTGCATTTGATTTATTGAAGTCGCTCTGAAATATTTTGCTCAGTCTTGTCTTTGTACATTACTACAGTAGAACTCCAATCATCTGGATTAATTTTGATGAGACCCGATTTGGATAATGAAATAACCGGATAATTGGTTAAATCATGAAAAAAAATCATTAAAGGTCATTTCTTTAAAAAACTAAATACAGGGTATCCAGTGAGGCAAGCCGAAGAAATTCAAACATAATTCAAGGATTTCAAGGCTTGAATTTCCAAAATTTAAAACAATAGCTTTAGTTACTAGTATTTACTAGTATTAAACATGAACATAGGACACAATGAGTGAATATTAATGACTAATATTTCTGAAAATGGTAAAATTTTCGTAAAAACTATTAACTTAAAAAATATTAATGTCTAATATTTCTGAAAATGGTAACATTTTCGTAAAAACTATCAACTTAAAAGAAATATATATTCTCTTCTATGTGATTTTTTCCGACAGTTCACAAAATTCAAGCATAATTCAAGGATTTTTCTCAACGTGGAAAATTCAAGCATAATTCCCGATTTTCAAGGCTGCCTGACACCCTGAAATATTAAGGCTAGTTTGTATGATGACACTAGGTTTTGTATCCACTTTCTTCGAAGTGATTTCACTTAACTAATTACACCTATTTTCTTAAAAAATAATTCCAGTGTAACCGTACCTTTCACCTTATTTCTGAAATTCAAGTTGTTAAAATCCCATATAAACGTTTGAAACATGTATGAATCCAGGCATTTCACAGTTTCCTAACTTCCCACTTTATTTTACAAAACACGAACAAGCTAAATACGTGTATAATCTAAAGATTACAATTATAGTTTTGTGAAATGTTGAAATCAGTCGAAACTGTGCAGTGTTGTAACTCATTGCCACCAGTACATCTCATGCTTGCGCATTCAAGTAAAAAACAGTTGTGAAACTTAGTTACGAAACCTGATTTCATCATGTAAACTAGCCTTTACAGTACTATAGTTACGTAAACTAAACTCCGTGGCGCTACATCCCTGGAGGGACTTGGCCTACCACCCGACCGCTGCGTCATCTCCCGTAGGCAGATGGCCGTTAATGGTGGTTTTCTTGACCGGAGCCGCTACTTCTCTATCAAGTAGCTCCTCAATTTTGAATCACGAGGCTGAGTGCACCCCTACCAGACCTCCCTACCTCAGAAAAATCCGAGGAGGTACCGGGAATCGAACCCGGGCCGACGGATCTGTAGTCAGCGACGCTAACCACAAGACCGCGCCGGCGGACACTATAGTTACGTAAGTGTCACAAATTGTTCAGATTCAGTTGTTTTGCTGACAGACTGTAGATTTTGCCGGCTAAAAATTTTGGTTTTTCACAAATAATTGGCTCTGAAAGGGGGGGGGGGGGGGTTCCCCAATGCTTGCTGCTTCAAAACCCACTTGAATACTGCCTCAAAGCGATCCAGATAGTTGGAGTCCTACTTTACTTTCAGTGGTGTTTCCTTGGTGTTTTTATAAGTCCTCGTAAAACAGTGCTTAAAAGGACCTTTCTTTCAATGCTTTTAGAAGCTACATAGAAATTTGCTTAATTCTAATCATATTATTCTTAAATCTGAATTATCTAAAACAGAGGTTGCAAACCGGCCTATTAAAAAATTTAATTCAATCTGATTAATTATCAGTTGATGGACAACTTTTAATGCAGTTTGTTGTAAACAGGAGAACCTCGCTTATCGGGACTTTGATCAACTAAAAACGATTTTTCCATTGTAAATATTTGCTGAATTTCTTTTTGCCCAGGTAATGAAAATAATGAGCCAATTATCAGGTCCAAAAGCAATAAAGCATGAATGCAATTCAAGTTAGTGAAAATAAAATGAAATTTGCTTAAATATATTATGAACTTAATTTTATCCTGACCCCCATAAAGCTCCTAAGGTAAATGTCCAAACTTACGCACTGCAAAGTTTGCAACCCCTATTCTGAACTATTTGTATTAAGTATTATGAATACAAAAACTTCTTTACTATTAGATTATTAAATATAAGAAATATTTTTCTCAACTTTTAGATGCTATATTCTACCCTTATTCATAGAATTCAATAAATCAAAAACCTGCAATTCTTAATTGGCCATACACCATCTTGCAAATACGAATATCCAAGATTAGGAAAACAGACAAGCTAGCAGCAATTTGGAGACAACATTAATGGATATTCGTAACAACAAGACACGTCTTTGACTTTCTTTTTAACCAACACCTGTTACATACTCGTTCTTCCTTCCTGGAAAAAGCATAATTATCTTAACAAAGCCAAGAACTGGCTAAATTATTATATGACAATCACAATATCTCATTTTAGTAACTGTTTAATTTCTTCTTTCTCTGCAGCGTCAACGTAGCTCGTCCCGTTTGGTGTGTTCCCATCCTTCTGTGCTCCCTACAACAAAATTTAAGTAAACATCTTAAAATTTATTGTATGTTCTGTTTGTAGACTTGAGAGTAGCTATGCATGTTAAAAGGTGGTGGGATCTAGAAGGGTCATTTCTGTGTTATTTATAGCTCTTATCTAATCCACGGCATAGTAAAATGAAGCTGGGAAGTAAGGAATTGTAAAAATTCTGGATTTATACATGGTCAAAACGTGCTCGCAGAATTTCAAGGTCTTGAACTAAAAAAATGAGAAATGTGCAAACTGCACTGGATTTTATTTTGAAAAAAAAATGGGTGCAATTAATTCAGCAAAATCACTTTCATGAAACTAGTCATCATGTAAACTAGCCTTATCACCGGTAGGCAGCCATTGGCTGAACGGACAAGATGGTTGAATATTTGTATTTAGTCGGAAGCATTTGGAAAGATCTGCAAGTTAGCATTATAATTTGAATTTCCTACGCGATTCTTGACTTTTGTTCTCTATGGTTTCCTAACCAATAAAAGGGGCATAACGAAATATGTGTGATTTTAGGTGTTTTGTAAAGAGAATCTCATTAAAAAGTAATATAAACTTCATTGGGACTTAACGGCTAAGAGAGAAAATCCAACATACCTTTTCTAGAAGTAGCTTGACACAGTCCGTATGGCCTTCCCATATGGCTGCGAGTAATGCACTAATCCCATGTTTATCCTTTTTCTAGAACAAAAATAAATAATTAACTTAAGCCTAAATATCTCAATTATGTGCATTTGTATAGGTTATCCAAATTTCAATGGGTATTGATTATGAGAAATCTAAAATAAAATGGCACACCTAGAATAAACTGACAAACAGTATCTAATATGCAACACATTATTTGTTGTATATTAAGTACAGAATATGGGACCCCAGAAAATCAATGGCCAAACATATAAAAATTAGCGTACATTCACGTCAGCTCCTTTTGACAGAAGGTATTGTATAACCGCTCCTTGTCCGTAATCGGCAGCATAAAGCAGTGGCGGCCGTCCATCAATTTCCTTGTTTACATCTATAGCCTGAAATTTAATAATAATATCAAAATGAACTGTTTGTTCGTTAACGCAAAGAATTTTTACACCCTAATGTCATGATCACATATTCATCCAGCTGTTCAATATCGTATTAATGAATGCTTACCTTTTGTTCGACGATATCTTTAACTTGATCTAAATCTCCGTTTTTAATTCCCCAAACGAATTCGGCATTCATATTGTCAATGCGAATGCTTTTAGATTCACAAGATATCAAATATAACAAAATCCTCTGTCTCACACCGTTCAGCGGTCATCCATCACAAACGTGACAACAGAGTTACCAACATGACTTCCAAAGCACCATATAAAAGTTTAGTAACTTATCACTAAACCTAATAAGAAATTTATATATATACTGATAGAAAATGCTCGGGGTCCGTCAAGTGCAACATTTTCCTATTACTGAATGTTCCCCATGTAAAAATTATTAAGACTAGTTTGAATAAAATTAGTTTGATACTTCAAAAAATATTAGGATATTTATTACGCACACGTTTGCACACTTGTTACGTTCCACACTTCCTATTGGTTAATATGCCTAGAAGTTTGTTTGTTTAATTCATTTGTTTAAGTGGTTTTTGCATCAATTTAAATTATGAATGAAGCCCAACTTTTTAAGGACCCCTTACCTTAACTAATTTTAACTTTAAAAAGAATCTTTCAGCAATAGATTCCAAATTTAAAAAGGATCTTTCAGCAATAGATTCAATAAGTGCTAAAGTTGGACATTTTTTCTAGGGGGAAATGCTGGTATTTACTTATTTATTTTTCATTTTATGATAGTAGTAGTCTGACTAGACTCCTGGGGATCCAATGGATTAGCAAGGCAGTTTTTTTTCAGAAGTGGTTTTCCGTTGCCTTCTCCCATCAACTCAGATTTGTGCATTCTCGCTGCATTCTCACTGCACAGTTTCCCGTCTTCTCCTTCAAGAGCTCCTTCTGTACTGCTTTTATTTAATCTAGCCAGAGCATCCGGTTTCCCTCTTTCTCGACCCTTCCACTCGTCCAAGCATGGTGTTCTTCTGCAGCGAATCTGTTGTTCGCATTACATGTCCAAAGTAACACAGTTTTGTTCTGAGGGTCGATACTTCTGAAGATCTTTTGGGGTTTGATTTCAAAAATTTACTCTTCGCTGTCCATGAGACACTTAGAATTCTTCTCCATGTCCAGAGTTCAAAGGAGTCTACGAGGGTTGATCAGAAAAAAAGGTTACAAACCGCAGCATTTGAAAACTACATAATATGGAGAACTTTTGTTTCCCCAGAGGGGAGACAGAGGGTGCTACTTGTCATACAGCTGGTTTGCGGGTAGGTAGTGAAAGTTACCAGACGGTTCAGGACGATTGAAATGGCAAGACGCTTAGAAAATTGGTCTCGTTTGAAAGTGTGACCTGTGATTCAATTTTTATGGGCAAAGAATGTGTCCGCATCTGACATTCACAGTTGAGTGAAAGTGTCATCCTCCTGCATGACAATGCCAGGCCCCATACTGCTCAAGCAACGCAGAAATTGTTGCGATGGTTCGGGTGGGAAATCTGGAGTCATCCCCATACATCCCAGATTTGGCACCCAGTGGCTGTTTCCTGTTTCCGAAGGAGCACTTATCTGGCAGTCGGTTCTCTTCAGACAGGGCTGTGAAAACATCCGCCGAGACCTGGCTCAATGGACAGGGACCTGATTTCTACCAAGATGGGTTAAACAAGTTGCTTGTGCGTTCTGATAAATGACTAAATAAACTTGGTGATTATGTCGAAAAGTGATAGGCATGTATGTCTCTTAATTCCTTTTTGTATTTTCTGTCTATTGTTAATAAATATTTCTTTAAAATTGTAAAATTGTAAAAAATTACGAAGAAGTTGTTAAAAACCGTGGCACAACTGAATAATAAGATTAAAACTTTAAAACACTTGTGCACCACTTACGTCAAACATAAAATTAGTAGGACATGTTTCGGGAGACCTTCTCCCATCCTCGGCTACTGGTCTACTGGCGTGTCGGACTCTCGGCTGCTGGTAATACCGCCCTGCGTACTGCTTCCCCCTCTCTTCCGACCGGTAAGCTTGATGACATCGCTGACAGGCGGGATGTCAGTGTTCATCATATGGTAACATGGTGATGAACACTGACATCCCGCCTGTCAGCGATGTCATCAAGCTTACCGGTCGGAAGAGAGGGGGAAGCAGTATGCAGGGCGGTATTACCAGCAGCCGAGAGTCCGACACGCCAGTAGACCAGTAGCCGAGGATGGGAGGTCTCCCGAAACATGTCCTACTAATTTTATGTTTGACGTAAGTGGTGCATAAGTGTTTTAAAGTTTTAATCTTGTTATTAAATATTTCTTTATTCGACTTGTAACCTTTTTTTCTGATCAACCCTCGTATTTTCTCTCTCTTTTTGACAGTACAGCTTTCGCTGCCATAGAATGACTGCTGGGAACACCCATGTATCTGGAATTTTAATTTTCGTCTTTGTTGAGATGTCTTTCACGATTCTTTCCAAGTTGGACATTGCCAGTCTTCTGTTTATCTCTTTATGATACCGAACATTATAGTCAAATTACCTTTTTAAATGTATCACGTAGAAATTACATTACATTAACATGGTGATGTTAATAGGCTATGCAATAGGCATAGCAATATGCAATAGGCTACGTAAATTCATTTATAAATTCGTTATTCTCCATTCATGTTTACCAGCTCATGTTTTACGTACGATTTATTTAGCACTAATTCATTCTATTATTCAATATGGCATAATTGGGTGGGGAGGAGTTGCAAAAACGATCCTCAGCCCTTTGCTTTGTCTTCAAAAACGCATTATAAAGATTTGTTTATCTAAGCCTCCTGACTATTCTTCCAAATTATTATTTTCTGAATTTAACGTTTTCACCATAGACCAAATTTACAAGTACGTCATACTGGATTATTTTCATAAACATCGTGACAATTACAAGTCAGAATCTCATGTATATAACACGCGAAGGAATCAATTTAATTTATTACTTGAACCAAAAAATGTTACAACTGCTGGAGCTAAGCACTGTTCAAGTTTTGGCCCAAGACTATTCAATTCATTTATTACCAACCATCCTGATCTAAATAGCTTAAACAACAAACAATTTAGGTCTAAAATTAGAAAATTTATATAATTATTACTTCTGTTATCTACTAATACTGTTATGACATTTTTCATATTAAACTTTAAAATTTGAATAGAACTTAATTTCTTTGTTTTTTACTAAAATTGAACAAATAAATTGTTATGTATTATTATTGTATTACCTCGTACCTTTGTATTGTAAATAGAACATGTTCTAACCTATTATACATCATTTTTGTCATACTTCTCCAAATTATGTATTGCTTAAGTAATTGTTTAGTATAAGTTTTTTTTTTTTTTTTTTTTTTTTCTATATATTGAACTGAACCACCCCCGAACACAAGCTCTGCTTCTTCGGGTGGTGTATCAACTTTTGTATTTTTCGTGTAATTTGGAAAAATAAATTGTAATTGTAATTGTAATTGTAATTGTAATTAACAACTTGTATAAGAAAAGTGTTATTTATGAGACAAGTCTTTGGTATTACTGATCACCAGGGTTCGGATGTTTATGATCTAAAAAAGTGGAAAATATGACTGCAAATATGCCCTTAAAAATTACCAAATATGACTAAAAAATCGTAAATATGACCTAATAAAAGAATGTATTTTCTAAAAATAAATGTTCCTATTTAAAACGTTTAATGACACTAAATTATTACATCACATTAATTCAATCAGGCAGCTCTGGTAAGTTTGATGGCAGGAACAAATACATATCAGATTTACACGCACGATTCAAAATACCCAAAAATTCTCCTCAATGTTTGGGCCCTCCTGCATTGCGGTGTCTGTGGGGAATAAGTTACGCCACTGCTTATGGATGAATTGCTTTTTTTTTTTTTTTTTAATATCGATAACTTTACTATACAAAAGTATATTACAATTGAGACAGCAACAGACATAAAATGCACATGTAACTTGTATTGAGGTTGCTATCCATTGATAGTCCTCAGCAGCATTATGTGTGGGCTAATTATGACATGTTTTATTATTATTGAAGAGAATCAGCATGTCTTTTGCGTTTTAGTCTTCTCTGATTTCGGGTCACTTGGTTCTGTAAAGGTATGTGATTCAGCAAAACATTGGGATGATGTATGAAGCTATTATGAAGCCTGGTATAATTGGTAGTTAGAACAGTTGAGACTTCGGGAATTTGGAGATCATTATGCAGGGTCGTGTTACGAACGTACCATGGTGCATCGGTACATATCCTGAGAATACGATTCTGTAGTGTCTGTATTCTTCTTATCTGGGTGTCTGAAGCAGAGCTCCATATCCCACAGGCATACATCCAAATAGGTCTGATGAGAGTTGTGTAGATGAGTATCTTGAGCTTCAATGGAAGAGGAGATGAGCCTTGGATCAGGAATTTTATTTGGTGAATTCTGTTTCTGATTTTCTGAACCAGTCCATTGATATGTGATTTCCAAGTTAGTTTGCTATCTAATATCAGTCCTAGATATTTTACAGAGTCGACCCGAGGTACATCCATGCCATGTAGTCTGATTGTATGCTGATAAATTTTTAAATTATATGTGAACACCACTAGTTTTGATTTGTTTGGATTCATTTTAACTCTCCATTTATTGTTCCATACTTCGACTTTATTTGCGTACTGTTGCAGTTTATTTGCAGAAGAATCACATGTTCCTTTACTGAGAATTGCAACATCATCAGCGAATTGAGCTATTGTTAATGTATCATCTCTTGGAAAATCTGAGGTGTACATGAGGTACAAGAAAGGTCCGAGTACACTTCCTTGAGGAACTCCTGATTTTATTTCGATAGACTGAGATTGTGAATTTTCACACTTTACAGAAAATGTTCTACTAGTCAGGTAAGACTGCAGAATCCTATAGTAGGTATCTGGTAACTATGAATTACTTGGTAAAAAAAATCCTCAAAATTTCAATTTTTTTTCATTTGAGGGTCATCTCAAATATTTCCAATGGATATTGCAGTTATTTAACCAATATGGTTGATGGATGAATAGGTAAGAATTTGTCGATTGGAGATTTGATTAAATCTACCAATAGCACCTACAGTAATGTATATCATAATAACGATAAATACAAAGATGGTTATAGTTTAAGTCAAGTTTTCCTTATACAGGCCATGAAGGCCCAGAGGGTTCCAAAAGGTTGAGGCTCCCAGATTTTAGACATTCAGCACATGAAGTAGGTAAGGTTGTAAGCCTTACACACTGGCCGCCTTTACCCCCAGGATTGCTCCTGGTACTCATTTCTGAGTCGACCCCAGGGCCATAGTGCCACCAGAAGGATTAGGCCAATTGAAAAACTCCGATCTCATCGGGAATCAAACCTGTGACCTCCCAGTTTGTAGTGCAGCGCCTCAATCACTATGCTACGGCATACCCCGGACTTACAGTTAAGGAATATGAATTAAGGAATAATGAAGCACATTTTTTAATTATATAAATCTGAATGACATCATTTTTTCTCTGTGAATACTATCAATGATTTTCCACAGGTTATCAACTTAGTCAAAGTTTTATAAAAGCCCAAGCTTCTGGGCTCCTGTAGGATCTATTAGTCAGTCATGTTGGGATTTTATAAAACTTCGTGTTATGTAATGACTTTGAAGAAATCATCAATATAAAAATCTGTTCAATTACAACTGATTTACAACCAGTTTATGAACCTCTGTTCTCAGCTAATCCTTTTAAGACTGGATAACAATTAATGACAACACAATGTATTTAATAAATTTATTCAAGAGTATACAATGCAGGAATATTATAAATATATAAATATTAATATATTTCCCTTCGTAAAACGTAGGCGTGAGAAACCTAAAATCTGTAGGTATTCGTAAGTAGATGGATAAAACTCGCATGCTGACATTCACACAGCATAATACGCTATGTTATGTGACATTAATATTGCCAAATATTCTTCTGATGTAACTTAAACTTTGTCATATTTTCTTCTATACATTGAGTCAAAGTTTCAGTTCTAGTTTAACAGGCAACAACATAGTGTGCTGATGAAAGCTCAGAATGTATGAGCCTAATCTCAGAAATAATTACATTTCATATATTTGTTATAATTTATACTGCTATCCCATTAAGTGTCGATCTTTTGTTTTGGTAAAGTATCCAACATTTGGGGCTCCAAAATCTGGTCACCACATTATAAAAACAAAATATGAAATCTAAGACAACAGGACAGGAAAATTGTGGATACACAAGAAGTTGGAAAATCCACAACAAATCCTTGCTTTAGTTTTACAATAATACTGATTTACCACTTGATATTACAATGCTTTTTCATTTAACTTCACAATGTATGAAATACATTTTACAAACAACTTCAAAGTTTCTTCTTGACCCTGTTAAATGGTTGTGTTTAGTATCAGTCTTTTTACATTCGATATCAGTAGAGTTGCCATAATTCAGGAGTGAAAAAACATGACATTAATCACTGAATCAATAAAAGTAAAGTATTCCCTATACAGGCCATGGAGACCCATAGGGTTTCAGGAGGTTGAGGCTCCCAGATATTAGACATTCGACACATGAAGATGGTAAGGTTGTCAGCCTTACGCACCGGCCACCTTTACCCCCAGGATTGCTCCTGGTACTCATTTCTGTTAGAGGCTGAGTCGACCCCAGGGCCATACTGCCTCCAGAAGGATTAGGCCAATTGAAAAACTCCGACCTCATCAGGGATCGAACCGGTGACATTCCAGTTTGTAGCTCAACGCCTCAACCACTATACTACAGCGTACCCCAATCACCGAATCAATAGTCAATACTAATACCATATTGTGCAATACTTTATATTTGATGTATTGTCATATTCATTAGATTAAAGTGCTTTTGAATTCCTTCCTTGAAACCGAAATACTGAACTAGAACAGCGAGCGTACGAATATTGTTACCTGGCAGCAATTTAAGTCGGCCATTTTTTTTTTCAAAATTTTTAACATCAAAACAGAATTGGAGACTTTTAGACAACTCAGCATGGATATATTATTACGCTAAAAAATCGCATATTGTCTGTGAAATATGGCAACCCTACTTATTAGAGTAATGTGACAAGTAGATCTATCACACCTATTTCAGAAATAAATAAAGAGAACGTCATAAACCTGCAACCAAAACACACATTTTATTTCTACAAAAAACTGAAGTTAAAATGCTCTACTATATATGCCACAGAGGCTTTTAAGGTTCCTTACAATTAGCATATGAAAATGCTAAGGTCGTCAGCCTTATGGACCAACAGCAGTTGCCCCCTTCACCATTCATTTTCAAGACATCTTTATTTTCCGATCAGTTTTCACTGCTGTCATCGAAGTCTAGTGAACCTCGTCAAAATTTTTTCATGACATGCATTTGGAAAACCTTTTACTCTTATCTTTGTGCAAAGAGACAGTTAATAAAACTGACATTAGTTGATTAACATTTTATGAGAACACTCATTACTAATTTGGTAATTTCTAATTACCTTAGTGGAGCTCTTTCAACCACACAGTAACTAACATTTTACTAAATAAAAGATTAAAATAACCATGCTACATCTAAAAATAAACATACAACACAATAATACTAATAGCTTTTAGTATATAATAGCCTATTATATTTGTACATACTTTATCCCTTTCAAAATGAGACATTACTTGAAAAGATCTGATTTAGGTAAAAATATATGTAAGGTAAAGCGATCCCTGTATGGGCCATCCCTGTAGGATTTCCAGGAGGTTAAGGCTTCCAAATTGTGACATACAGCACACGAAGGTTGTCAGCCCTACGCACCGGTCATTATTTTACCCCCAGGAATACTCCTGGTATTCATTTCTGGTAGAGGCTGAGTCAACCCCAGGGCCATAGTGCCACCAGAAGGATTAGGCCAATTGAAAAATCTCAATGACCTCATCAGGAATCGAACCCGTGACCTTCCGGTTTGTAGCACAGTGCCTTAACCACTACACCACAGCAAACCCCAAAAATATATATATTATGTATTACTGTTTCTCGGGCTTCCAACCAGGTGAGTTGAGATTTGGTTCCAAGCTTTCGGCAGCTATCTCCGCTGCCATCTTCTGGGAGAAGTGAGCTGGATTGGGGAAAAAACTGTTTCTTATATAGGAAAAAGCTGAATGAGAACTCTCCATTTTCTGATTTTCTTATTGGCGCCCCCACCCGTTCTTCTTCTTCTTCTTCTTCTTCTTCTTCTTCTTCTTCTTCTTCTTCATAGCCTGTCTGTCATGCAGATCTGATATTTCCAATTCTTTAATGTCCTTCTCAGTTTCTGTCAATCGCATGGTACGAACCCTCTTATTTTGCCAGAAAGTGAATAAATGATTGGTCAGTCTTGTGGGAGGCAGTCTCGCTACATGTCCGTAGAAACCTATTCTCCTTTTCCTTGCACAATCAGAGTGTTTCTCTATATGGTCATATAGTTCGGAACTAGACGAAATTTCCACCCATTTTAGTATATCCAGTCTTTTCCTATATATGAAGCAGTTTTTTCCCAATCCAGCTGACTTCTCCCAGAAGATGGCAGCAGGGATAGCTGCTGAAAGCTTGGAACCAAGCGTCCAACTCACCCGGTTAGAAATCCAAGAAACAATAATTCCCAACAGCTAGAAAGCCTCAAGTCAATATATGTATTAGTTAATTTAATGTTATACAGATTAGTTCAGTTACTTAAACATATTTGCTTAACCTACAACAGTACAGAACGGTAACTAAATATCCCCAGCTCAGTAAAAAGAGGCATGAACAAACTGATGATCATGTATAGTGCAGTCTAAATCTCCATTAACGGCCATAAGGATTAGGTCATTGCATTGTCTGACCCTCAACAGAACAGCAAATCAGCACTGCTAGAGAAGACTTAGACTCGCGTGGAGTCAATGCTTTATTCTGCCCTAAAGCAGGTCCAAACCTGGAATGAAGCCATGGGCTGATGACCCTTTCAGCCAGGAGCGATACTGCAGAGATTTGCCATTGCCTTTCGTGGGACGGGAATGAAGGGACGACACACAACGTCCAATCCTGAACTCAGGAAGGACATTTTTCACTCCTAAAAAATCCAACCTGGCCAGGAATCAAACCCAGTCTGCCAGGGTGAAAGACAGCAATGCTACCAACTTCCCCCCGAAAGCTTAAATGTCAAAAATTGAGGAATGCATGCTGATTGGTTGAGAGATTCAAAGTATACAAATTTATTAATCAAGTTATCAAATGGCGGTCTATTATATTAGTTGTTAATGTGGATAAAGATGCACTATACATGTTTTGGCAGACACTTTGACATTTTAAGGGCCAATTTTTCAATTTGTGTTTGCATTCAGAAAAATTTCAGGTTAACTCTTCGTTAGTTCGAAAGAACAATATGGCAAGATAAGGCAAAAAATAAAAATAAACGGAAGTCAAATATGGTAAGGTGAGTCAGACTAAAAAATTCAATGCCATACCCGGGATTTGAACAAGGATCTTCGACTCTTCGCTGCTCTTACCAATTAAGCAACAATGGCAGAATGCCGGTACAACATTAAATTCTCCAACTGACTCACATATCCCAGTATACCACCAGGCGTTCCCAATATGAGATACCAGCAGTGAAGGAAGTGAGAAAAATCCAGAGGCGGTATGCTATCCCAAAATTTTTCCCTAACATACCTCAATTTGAAAAAGCACATTCCCTCCTTTACAAAATAATAATTACGTGATGTGCAGGATATGTGATATCCGCTTGGTAGTGTTTTTAATTAACTTCTTCATGAGTAACCAACCCTGCCAAGTAGGCGCTCAACACAAGACTAGATCATAATGTACTGTCGATTGACAGACCTTTATTTATTTCACATCACGGAAACCAGTGGGTATCGGCATGCTGACCACATGCCCCCAATCCTGCCATCTATGGTAGATGAGCAGCGGTCGGGTGTAGGCCTAGTCCATGTTTAAGTTTAGTTTGTTTATTTCAATAAAGTAATCTTAAAAGTATTTAAGACCTATTTAAACAATATAAGAGTCACGACATTTTGTTACCGAGAAATATTTAGAATCTAGTGGTGTAGTCATTAAGATGGCAACAAAGACCATCACAAGTTATAGTGATAATGGCTACCGATGAAAGGGTACGAGTTGGTGAATAATAATGAAAAGTAATTATTATATTACGACTCAAAGGAACATTAACAATATGTATTAAATAGCCATTGATTTTCAGTGACGGTATGCTACTTCACCATTGAAACCAGTGCCGGTATGCCTTTGGACTTTAAAACCAGTGACGGTATTCCATACTGGCGCATACCGCCTCACTTCCCTCACTGGATACCAACCCAGTGGCGACTAACAAACTCATAAGTACTTTAAGGTCCAGGCTTCATAGTAAACCATTAGTAGGTCACACTGGAATGTTAATTCTTTCATACGATACAACCCCCGTGACAACAGACAGATGAACAAGAGCAAAGTTAACTGAATAAATTGCCAAACTAAATTCATCAAACATTTTCCCTGTGTTCTATGACCAATAGAAGGTGACGCGACAATTTTAGAACAAATGTGAAATCGGTTGTTGGATCGGAGATATAGCCCATGGCTCAGGTAATCCGGGGTGGAAGGCAAGGCCAAAAAAAAAATCGCTTTAGGCAGGCCTACAGGCGGAGGTAGATTTCGAAGTGATTTTGGTTTAATTTATTGTTGCTGCACATCACTCTTCTTCTTTAGCCTTGGCATGACAAACCCGCAATAATAACTGCAAAAAAAAAAGGAAAGAGCACTTTTTCAAACCTTCAAATCTCGCCTTATATTAAAACTATCGAGAAACTAGTTATTGATTTGTAGAATACTCATCAAGAGCTTTTCAACGATACCCCACAAGACGTGGTTTCAAAACTTTCGAATTTCCATCCCCCCACCCCCACTCGTACCCCTAAAACCCCCGAATTGTTGGTGTCACTGTGAACATAGGGAGTACTCTAATTTATTCAAACAAAGTTTCCCTCTATACTTCATAGGGGCCGAGATATAAATTTTTGAAATTTTCAACCCCTTCTCCCTTGGGCCAATTTTGCTCATTAACGAACTTGTCCGAACTATTGGGCCTAGAAGTAACATAATAAAATTTGGTTCAAATATCTTCCAAATTACGGCGGCGGTGGTTTCGTACTTAGGGAGGAATGAAAAGTAAAGATATGAAAGATTTTTTCGAAAGCCATGACATGGTATCAATGGCAATAGTTAGATTTTTCTTCAAAATCTACCTAAAAAAGGCCGGCTATGGCATTGGATTCTTTAGTCTGACTCTATCTTACCAACTTAGCCTACACTCTGCCAGTAACAGCAGCAACTCTTGAAACATCTTCTAAAATAATTATCCTTAAGTGAAGATTCTTGTATCTGTTAATAATAATAACAATAACAATAATAATAATAATAATAATAATAATAATAATAATAATAATAATAATATTATAATCAGATTTCTACAGGAAAAGATATATTTAACACACAATGATTTAGGCATGACAAAAACCCTGTCCTCGACGGTTTACAACAATATGTCAAATGTGTACTGGACGAGTACTAAACCTCCCTCCATTTCATTTTACTTCTTTGAGACATATCCTGACCCATGCAAAACACCTTCTTAGCTGGTTCATTGTTCACTGGGCAATTCTCATGATAATTAATTTTCTACAGAATATTCTCGTACGTTTCCACAGTTGGATGAACAATAATAAACTTGACTGTCAGGCTGGCGCTGCATCAACAAGTTAAAAACCGATGTTTCACTCCTCACGCCGTGGCCATCTTCTTGGCAGACTGGGTAGAAGAAGGCCACGACATGAGGGCCAAAATGTTGGTTTTTAACTTGTTGACGCGGTGACACCCAGACAGCCAAGGTTATTATTTCTACAGAATAGCCTACTTGAATTTACAAAATTGTCAATGTATTCTGATAAGTCACATAAAAATTGCCATTTTTAAATCATATAGGAGACATTGAACAAAAGGGGCAGTTGACTAGCAAATATGTTACTTTGGTGACTTAAACGATTTGAAATTAACAAAATTTTTTTAATTTCATTCATAAGAAAAATGAAATTTGATGTATATACTGGAAGAAAAGGAAATTAATACAAGTTAATTTTAAGTGAAGTTATACACATATTTAAATAAAAGTATTAATCAACAATGATTTTATTCTAAACTGAAGAAGATACAAATCCATTTGGAAGTTAACAGTACAAGGAGGGAGGGAAACACTTAATAGATATCTGTTTTATGACTTTGAGTTTTAAAAATAGTATGAATTTGTCTTGTATATCAGCAAGAAGGGTGACAAATTAAAAAGAAAACTCTTTTTCTCAAATACACTGTATAAAAATGGAGATCGTAGACAGAAACATCACACAGCCTTGAGTTTACCCGCTACACTTGCTCCATCATGAGATCCATTCTCTCTTCCTCGGGGCTCAGGACGGCATCAATGTTGTAGCATGCAGCATGAAGTGTTATGATAAAAATCGATGCCCCTAAAAAACATACAAAGAAAGTATGTTAGTAAAGTAAAGTAAAATAACATTGATAAACTTCATTTTTCAACTAGTGCTAAAATAGTAATATTGTAGGTTAAAATTTTTCCACCTTATGCACTAGTATATCTCAGATATTGATTTGAATGAGTGATGACAGGAATCTATAGTTAGTATCTGTAGTTTATTTATACAAGTATTTGCAAGTATCTTGTGTAGCAATAATTTACAATAGTTCTATTATGGTAAGCTAAAATGATATACAATTATTAAAATTACAAGTAAACTATAAAAAATCACAATTAGTTGTATGTACAAATTTTTTGAAACTAGAAGACACGTCAACTTAAAACAGTATATATAGATTCTTATCTTCTATCAATAAAATATTATACATAAAAATGTAAGTCACAGTATGTTAAAATAACATTCTGCTATTTAGCATTGATGTTTGGATGTGTTGTTAATTATACAAGTATTTTCAAGTATCTTGTGTAGCAATAATTTACAATAGTCCTATTATGGTAAGCTAAAATGATATACAATTATTAAAATTACAAGTAAACTGTAAAAAATCACAATTAGTTGTATGTACAAATTTTTTGAAACTAGAAGACACGTCAACTTAAAATAGTATATACAGATTCTTATCTTCTATCATTAAAATATTATACGTAAAAATGTAAGTCACAGTAAGTTAAAATAACATTCTGCTATTTAGCATTGATGTTTGGATGTGGAGCTGTGTGTTGTCGTTAGGCTATATATGGAGCCGTGGAGATGTGAAGTTCCTTTATATGGATTCCTATGTCACCATGCATCTGAACAATATCTGGGAATTAAGTCAATGGATATGCATTTCAATGCAGGCTTTGCATCATCTTCAGTCCAAATTTCACACACTAGAAATGAAAGTTGAAGAATGTAGTATAAATATTTATAAAGCAGAGTTAATTATAGTTTCGTTAAAAGGGGTGTTTATTTAGTTAATTATAAAATGTCAGAGTTTTACTTACAGTTTTCTATGAACTTGTGGATGTTGTGTTCGTTGCATGAGTAGGCTCACTACTAACTTGATTAGTATATCGTGTATCTGTAGTTAATTCGAGGTATGTTTCGAAAAGTTGATTGTGGTCAATAGTGTTTTCATTAACTGTATGTTGTTTATGTCTGTATATTTCAAGTTGTTCGAGGGTGTTTAATTTTGAACTTTTTTTGTGTCTATGTAAGATTTCCATGGTATTTTCAATTGTATTGAATGTGTGTGTATTATTAATAAGATGTTTTGCGAATGCTGATTTATTTCGGTTATACTTAAAATCACTAATGTGTTCAGAAAATCTTTGTTTAAAAGTCCTTCCTGAAAATACCATGGAAATCTTACATAGACACAAAAAAAGTTCAAAATTAAACACCCTCGAACAACTTGAAATATACAGACATAAACAACATACAGTTAATGAAAACACTATTGACCACAATCAACTTTTCGAAACATACCTCGAATTAACTACAGATACACGATATACTAATCAAGTTAGTAGTGAGCCTACTCATGCAACGAACACAACTTCCACAAGTTCATAGAAAACTGTAAGTAAAACTCTGACATTTTATAATTAACTAAATAAACACCCCTTTTAACGAAACTATAATTAACTCTGCTTTATAAATATTTATACTACATTCTTCAACTTTCATTTCTAGTGTGTGAAATTTGGACTGAAGATGATGCAAAGCCTGCATTGAAATGCATATCCATTGACTTAATTCCCAGATATTGTTCAGATGCATGGTGACATAGGAATCCATATAAAGGAACTTCACATCTCCACGGCTCCATATATAGCCTAACGACAACACACAGCTCCACATCCAAACATCAATGCTAAATAGCAGAATGTTATTTTAACTTACTGTGACTTACATTTTTACGTATAATATTTTAATGATAGAAGATAAGAATCTGTATATACTATTTTAAGTTGACGTGTCTTCTAGTTTCAAAAAATTTGTACATACAACTAATTGTGATTTTTTACAGTTTACTTGTAATTTTAATAATTGTATATCATTTTAGCTTACCATAATAGGACTATTGTAAATTATTGCTACACAAGATACTTGAAAATACTTGTATAATTAACAACACATCCAAACATCAATGCTAAATAGCAGAATGTTATTTTAACATACTGTGACTTACATTTTTATGTATAATATTTTATTGATAGAAGATAAGAATCTATATATACTGTTTTAAGTTGACGTGTCTTCTAGTTTCAAAAAATTTGTACATACAACTAATTGTGATTTTTTATAGTTTACTTGTAATTTTAATAATTGTATATCATTTTAGCTTACCATAATAGAACTATTGTAAATTATTGCTACACAAGATACTTGCAAATACTTGTATAAATAAACTACAGATACTAACTATAGATTCCTGTCATCACTCATTCAAATCAATATCTGAGATATACTAGTGCATAAGGTGGAAAAATTTTAACCTACAATATTAAAGTAAAATAAATAAAAAAAAAAAGTATAGTGCTCCCTGTACAGGCCATGGAGGCCCAGAGGGTTCCAGGAGGATGAGGCTCCCAGATTTTAGACATTCGGCTTATGAAGGTGGTAAAGGTATTAGCCTTACGCACTGGCCGCCTTTACCCCCAGGACTGCTCCTGGTACTTATTTACGTTATAAGGCTGAGTCGACCTCAGGGCATAGTGTCACCAGAAGGATTAACCCAATTGAAAAATCTCAACCTCATCGGGAATCGAACCCGCGACCTTCCAGTTTGTAGTGGAAAGTATGCCAGTACAGTCTTTTATAATTAAACTTCTAACAAAACCACTGGCAATGATGTTACTACTTCCTCAGGAAGCCATGATTGTACCCTTCATCATATACGCATAAAAATATACAAAAACCACAGTGTTATGAATATTACCCTGCCACCATATCAAAAGTACACAAAATAAAATATTCCAAAAATGACACTTGGACCAAAACGATTATTTCTCATGTACTATAATGCTCTCTAAACTTAAATAGATGAATTCTCCCTTCACGGCTCAGCAATCGCTCGTGGTGTAGTGGTTTAAGGCTACTGGTTACGATGCTAGTAATCACGAGTTCCAATCCCAGTCGATCCAAAACCCCAAATAGGTAGGTAGGGCGAGGAGAAGGTGAGAGAAAGGGAGGAAAAGGAAGACAAAAAGGGAATAAAGGAAAAATTAATTTTTCCCAGTTTCACCTTCTGCATTACTAGCAACTCCATCTAAGAGGAGACATTTGAAATCCTAAACCCCTCCTTCCCAGGCGGGTCCCATTAGAGTGCTAGTGGGAGGAGCCTAGTGCACGGCATGAAACTATTCTATCCCGAGGTTTGTGACAGGTTATGTTAGGATAGCTTAGGTTAATTTACTTCAAATAGTGCCATTATAAATTATGCCATTTGGTTTCAATAATTGGTCCACGTTTCTTGATGGCCTTTCTTTTGTTTAGTGTTTATTTAGGAACAAACTGAGATTATACGAGGGTTATCCAGAAAGTAAGGAACGTTTCCACCTGATGCCGCCAGGCGCGCGCCAATAGCGTATACAATGGGGTGCTCGTACTCGGCAACTCAGTCAGCGTCCAGCTGTGCCAACGGGAACATCTCTGCGCTGCCCCTTTTTTTATTATTCAAATTTGAAATGTGTGCTGCAATCCAAAATCCCGCCAGTTGTGAGGTGCGGTATGTGATTCGTTTTTTGTTGGCAAAAAACTTAAAACCAATAGAAATTCATCGGGAACTGTGTGAAGTGTACGGGAACAATGTAATGACTAATGAGTGTGTCAGGAAGTGGTGTATTCAGTTTAAAAATGGGCGAACAAACGTTCATGATGAAGAGAAGAGTGAACGTCCGAGCATTGTGACTGACGATCTGGTCGCCCAAGTTGACGAAAAGATTCGTGAAAACCGCCGTTTCACAATAACTGAGCTTTCTCTGTGTTTCCCACAAGTTTCACGGACTTTATTTTTTGAAATTGTTTCACAGAAGCTTCACGACGATGAGGAGCTCCAGGTACGCGTCACTGAGTGGCGGCAGAATTCTATGACACAGGAATTTCAAAGCTTGTCCACCACTTGATAAGTGCCTGAATTTGAATGGTGATTATGTTGAAAAGTAGTATTTTAGTCCCTCTTTCACATGTATATAATAAAATGTTTTTCTTGTACTTGGTTTTTTTTAAATTCCAAAACGTTCCTTACTTTCTGGATAACCCTCGTATTTAAGTTATAAAGTTTCTAAAGTACAATTACTACCTCAAGTATGGCTGTTTTTAATGTTTCTAAAAAACAGAATACAGAGCATGGAGCTTCCCCAAGATTTCAACCTGCGTGGTACAGTGATACAACAAAAATCTGCCCACAATAGTGATTAACACTTCATAACAAGGTATTTACTACATAGGAACTTACCAAGCACCCAAAATATGACAGCACCCGCTCCAGCAAGATAAAAGAGCGGCAACGAACACAATCCAACAAGACCGTATTGCTGAGCAAGCGTCAGTTCATGTCCTAGGATGTTGATTTTCCTTTCAGCATTCTTTAAAGATAGGATGTAACAAGCACCCAAGCTAGCACACACAGCGATCAGTAGGAGAGGAGACGTGATTCTGGAAACCAAAATATTCACCATCCATGTGAAACCAAACTAGTAATCACACTGGAAATCAAACAACGTAAATGGATATTCGGTATACTTACAGGCAATAAGCTATCAGTCCCAGGAATACAAAGAAATAATTACTTTGGAAATATTCTATATTTTTCATTATTCTTTTACTAAGACGGGGAAGACTATTTGGTGATCGGAAATTGCTTGTGTTTACAAACAAGGTCCATGGTCGAATATTTTCACGTCGTTGTCCAAACCATTCTCTAGCAGCTGGGGATGACAGCGAAATCTGCATTGGAAGCTGAAACATGCTGAAAGAATATTTTGCACATTATCATAATAAGTAACGTATTTTGCTGATAAGTATGAATTTAATGCAATACCCAAGGCTAAACAATAAACTGTGCACTTTG
Organism: Ectobius pallidus; assembly: GCA_964059195.1. Classification (NCBI taxonomy): domain Eukaryota; kingdom Metazoa; phylum Arthropoda; class Insecta; order Blattodea; family Ectobiidae; genus Ectobius; species Ectobius pallidus. The sequence continues at coordinate 177,928,448 of CAXKWD010000005.1, forward strand.
AAGAGATATAACATTATATTTTACTGTCAACATTTATTTAGAGTTAAAAATCCTCCTTCTGTGTAAACAATATCCATATTCTGCAATATTTAAGCTCTCCGTTGAGTAAAAATAATTTAATACGCCATAAGGCGTAAATAGAAAGATGTGTCATGTTGTCAAAGGTGCCCATTTAAATCGTAGCCCACATTATCGCATTTATGATATTTACCTTTTAGAAGTTTTGACAGGTTCCTGGGGTGTTATATTTCCAGTAACCTCAATTTCCACGTCAGCCATGGCCAATCGGCCTACTCTTCAGCCAAAATATTGTATACAATCACCCAGCTGTCACGATCTGAAGCAGTCGACAGGAAACACTCTAACCGACACAGACGTCGTTGCCGGATATGACGTTTCCGGTTAAGTTTAGATTTGTTCCTACAGATGTCGCTATGGCACCCGCAGGAACAAATCGAACCGCCCTTTGCGATTATTTTTGATCGAACTTGTCGCACTTTACAAGATCGATCATTGTCGAGAGGGGAGTGAGGGGTCATCTGATGTGTACTATAAATATTGTAGGAGGATTTGAATTTGAATATTAATATTTTTGGTAAGTTTAAGGGTATATTCACTCTCGAATAGCCTCAATCTCTTCTCGGTAATATTCTAGTATAGATTTTCTTTGTAAGTTTCATTCTGATAGTATGTTTGAGAATAAATGAGACAGATAAATAAGATGTTTGAGATGCTAGAACTCAAAACTCGCTGCCATTTTAACTAATTTATATAAACGTTAAGTGGTATAAACCTTAATAAGTATAACAGAGAGTGAGTATTCATGAATGGAGTGTAATTGGATGTTATTATGAAGCGCATTGTGTGCTTTGAAACTGATCTCCCATGACCTTTGGGTTTTTCTGACTAGGGCGTGTGCAGCGAGAGAGAATCATAACCAACAGCACCATGTTACTTCACAGTTTTGCGGTCGTGCTCCTTATTTCTGCATTTGGTGAGTACCTGTAACATTTATACGATACTCTTTGCTCGATTATAGGATATATTTTAAAATTCTTGTGGATTCTTACTACATTCAACTCTTTTTAAGGTGTGTCACATTCCATAGGTGATAAATTCATTCATTCATTCATCACAAACATATTACAAATCCCTCCCTATGAATTCCTGTCCTCTATTCTTAGGTAAACGAGCACTGAGGTTTTTTTTCTCTTAAAGAGAAGAACAGGTCGCTTTTAAGCTCCGCCCACTGCAGCCATGCATTGCTGTGGCGACAGCCTGCTTTCTCCTAGCCACCAGCTTCTCTGTGCCTGTGGCTGGTTCTATAACTGCAGCTCGCTGTTATAATGGACTTTTCGCTCAGCCCGCTACAAAGACCCTTTACCAAATCATCACCAGAGCCTCTTGAATGTTACCCACCACATGACGGTAGAGGTTGATTAGGGAAGGAGAAAACAAGAGGGCAAGGTGGAACTTTGCGCCCCATGCTGCTCCTCTTTCCACTTGTCACTCGCCTGGCTGCTTCCCGCATGCTGCCTGCCCCGCAGCCTATGCCATCATGCCTGTAGCCGCTGCTCAACGCCGGTAATGCATAGGCCTAATTGCAATTGGCATGTTATGGTACCTAATATTATACAATAAAAAAAGACCCTTGCGCCTCCACATAATATTTCACAATACAAAAACACCCTTGCACCATACATAATATTTCACAATTATAAAATAACGCCGTATTATAACATAAAATATGACTTAATTGATGCAGGAAAATCCCCTTGTACCAACACTACTCTTTTCATAACTAACAAAATATCTCAAAATTATAAAAACCGATTCTTGCATTAAAACTCATGAAATCCCCCCTATCATAACTCAAATATATGAAAGCTTTCTTCAGTGCTCAACATTCACTCGTGGCGTAGTGGTTAAGACTCCTAGCTATAATGCTAGGGGTCCCGAGTTCAAATCCCGGTCGATCCAAAATTTACTATTAGGAATAGGTTTCAAACAGGTAGGTAGGGTGAAGAGGAGGTGAGAGGAAAGAGACTGGAAAGGAAGAGAATACAGAAGAAATAAATTATTTTTCTGTTTCATCTGTTGTGTAAGAGATGGCCCTGTCGCTGCCAGTAGTTCAAACGCCGCCGCTAGGGGAGGGAGTTAGAGAGTTGGACTCACATGGGGCTAAAGTTCCCAACAAGAGTATTAGATTTGAATGGTATGCCCCTCACTAGGCGAGTTGATTAATAAAACCAAAACAACCCTTGTACCATTTAAAACTTCCCTTGAACCAACTGCACATTGTGGATATAGCCTAGAGCTTCAGTGGCACCATTCTCCTTCTTCCCCACGTAGCGCAATGGATAGCTGATCTTGCTTTCTTAGTGGATGTAATTAAATAATTTAAATATTTCATAGCAAGAGAGGAACAAGTTGATTAGCCCATGTGAGATAGATTTAAGGCTTTCAAAATGCAGAGTTTGTTATATTTAAAAACAGCTTACTGCCCTTCACTATAATCATTAAATTTGTCTACTTATGAAAATCTTGGAGAGTACCAGACATCATTACAAAATTTGCACATTAAATTCAAGCCCGATTCAAAGAAATTAACGATACAGCACCTCTACTTGAAATATTTATGACACCATTTTCAGCGTGTCCTAAAAATCACTTTCATATTTCCAAATAGAGCTGATAAAACTAGTGTGATGCAATCCTAAAGGACAACCCTGCTACCGTGACATGGGGTGACTTTGAAACGTGGTGCCACACTACAGTGTTCTGTCTTAATTCCACTACCTGAAGGTAGGTTCACATGAATGCACCACCATAGTCAGGAGTGGAATGCTTTAATGTTTTTAGTTACTCACAGTCAAGCTCTAATGTTTTAAAATCTTGTTTCTGCTATTTTCTTGCCTCTGATTCTAGTTCTTGGAACACTTCCAAGACTTAAAATTTTGCTATTTTCTGCCTTCTGATTCTTGCTCTAGCTTCCACAACTTTCTTTACTCTAAGAAAGATTTTGCTATTTTCTCTTGAGAAAGTCTGTTAGCAAGAAAGTAGCAAAATCTTTCTTATGAAGAGAAAGTTGTAAGACTGTTTCAAAAACTGGAACGAGAGGGTAGAAAACAGCATTATCTTTCTTAGGGCAGAGAAAATCATGTCATTGTTCCAAGAGCTGGAATAAGAGGCGAGAAAACAGCAAAATACATGAAGAGTCCACTGCAAAAGGGGGGAATGTCACTTTATTTTCGTTTTGCGTAAAATGAATTTTAAACTTTAAAACCATACCACACTATATTAAACAAAAAGAAGTGGTTCATTTTTTTTCACATAACTGAACACACATTTCTTTATTGATTCTTAACAAAACGAAGCACTTTATACTCCGTCTTCATTATCAAAATAATTTTTTTGTTAACTGATGTACAAAAATAAATTACAAAAAGGGGGAATGTCAGGTAACTGAACTTCTACAGCATGTTCATTTCTCAGGCTTCTTCCTATGATGTTGTGCATTGTAATATTCTCTTGCTTCTGGACTACAGAACTACTTTAGTTATTTCAAATCACTGAACTTTTCCCATGAAATTTGTAACAAATCTGAAACAGAAAGTAATGTTATCACTGCTTATGAGCTATTCATGGAATCACTAAAATTTAAGTGTAGTAAAGTGATAAAGCTTATCAGGCAGCACAAACTCTCCACTCTGTAGTTGAATATTCTTCTCTTGTGTCAGTGGGCTGTTAATGGGAACCATGACTGAAGTTTCCCATAGTCCATTCCATGAAGATCTGTGCTCAACCAGACGAGGGTGGTTGAATGAAAAGACAATTTCAGTAATAGGTCTTGTTGCCATCGGACAGGTCTTGCTGAACATCGGAGTCAAGTACAATGTCCAGTTAGCTTGATCTACATGTACGACATGGTAAGGAGATGGCTTCATGCGAGCACTCTCAAATACTGCTATTCAGTGTTCTGGCAATTCAGCTGGATATCTTTGGTTAATGAGTGCCATGTTATTAATTACTATATTATGACAAAGAAAATGTCGGCATTAATCATTGAAGCCACAACAATGAATGGTCATACTGCAGTGATGTCAACATTAATGTGATATGCTGAATATGAATACTGTTGCCTAATGCAATGCAGCAAACACATGACATTCCCCTTTCTTGCTCTGTTTTCCTATGACATTCCCCCTTCTTGTGTAGGAGTCAAAACTTTAAACTTCTGTCTGTGAGAGACTATCACCTTGTTTGTAATGCATTTAAGGCTATGTTATTCTACTCCATTTGGTCTATCATAATACACATTTATCTCAGTTTTCACAAAACTTTGATATTCCCCCCTTTTGCAGTGGACTCTTCACATGCTTGGGTTGAAAGCTGTGTGTGAATAGGGGAATTTTTTTTTCTTTCTTTCTTTCTTTCTTTCTTTCTTCTTCTTCTGAAGGAATAAGTGTTGAGTTTTATGCTTCCCACCCTGTATATACTATATTATTGAACATATTTTGTTTCATATAGTTGCTTCCCTTTTTGTCATTTTTCATGCTATTCCATGAGCTCTTTGTTGGTAAAGTTCATTTGATATGATATGATATGATATTTTATTGTACTAAGAAAAGTTACAAAAGAGTACCGGATTTGACGCTTGTCATTTTACCGGTAGACATCCTAATACACAATAATACATTTTTTGGAGGTGTGTGCAAACATAAGGCAGCTAAACGATATAAACAGGTTTCCTTTCCTGAGATTTTTTAAGCTAAAAATTGAAAGAAAAGAAATACTTTTCATCTCTGCTTCCCTTTAAGCTGTTTGTACGTCTTTTTTTTTTCTGTTCATATCAGATCACCATTTTATATTCTATTGCTCTTGCCGTAACCAGAAGGGAAATTCACTAAATGAGTAAACTGCATTTTTATGGGATTCTACAACCATGAACTAATCTTCTAAATAAACCTTACTGTACCGATATTTATTAGAATGTTTTCCTTTTAGTCACTGCTCAAACTCGTAAAGTTCAATAGTACAGTTTAACTTTAGCTTGTTAATATTTGTTATTTATTCTGGTTTAGAGTCTTATCTGGATTTCTAGTGTAGAATTCTATTTGGAATTTTCCCACTGCAGCATGTGACCTTATTTTCAAAACAAAATTATTTGTTTGGTCGTACTAGATTTTAAACTTTACTTTTCTGTTATTCTGTTCCTGTTATGGATTTAATTACTGTAGGCTACATTATAAGAGAACCTATCCACTACACAAAATGAACATTCATTCATTCATTCATTCATTGTGTTCTGCCCAAAGGCAGGTCTTTCACTGCAATGGTACTTTATGAGATTGTGTGGGGGTCAGGAAAATGTCTGTCTGTGTGTCTGTACGTATAATACCTCAAATACGCTTTATCAGATTTTCATGAAACTTGGTATATCCATTTATAACATCCATGGGAATAAGCCGTTTGATATTGGACCAAATCGATTGACCAGTACCGGAGTAATGCCCAATTTATTGCCTATTTTATGGTAATATATTAGAAAGAATTTATCAAATGCAAATCAGTTCTCATGACAACATATTGTTTTACAGTGTTCATATTATATGGCTTTGGAAGTTGAAATACAGTTACCTATGACATTCCTTCTCATATGCTTATTGAACTATACCTTTGTACTTCAATAAGCCCTGCTTAATGAATCGATCTGGAGCTTAACTCTGAAATCAATTAAAAAATAATTTATTTTCTACATATAATTGCAGTTATCACTGATTAAACAAAACATTCTGGCACTTTGTTACATCAGTAAATACCTGATTTTATTATAGTTGTTACTATAAAAAGTAATCTGCCATCAGAAGTACTCAGGATACCTTTGAGTGTATATCCAAAGTGGGATTCGAACCGCCACTGCATAAAAGATTGTGGGTAATAGTATTTATTTATTTTAATTCTTCCTGCAACGCCTGCAGGTTGCCGATGACAAAGAGTACCAACAACAATGGATATAGGCTATGTATACAGAAAAAATAAATAAACATGCAGCATGATTTTAGTCTTCTTGGCAGCATAGAATGATGGGATCCATCGTTGCTTTCGTTCTTCTTGTAGGAAGAAAAAATTCCTAAACCCTCCATCTTCCCCCTAAGTTATATACTCAAAGCCACACATAGAGGTACTTTACTGATTTGAGGGTGATTGTTCTGGTCTTTTTTGCAGCATCATGTCAGAGGACACCCACAATTTCCTACATTTCACAAGAACAGATTAAGGACATAGGAGGAACTGTGGAATTGGAATGTTCAGTTCAATACGCTCAGGACTATCCAGTTCTATGGATGAGGGTAGATCGCAGCAGACAAGGCGAGGGTTTGCCCATATCCACTGGCAGTTCTCTTATCATTAGAGATAGTCGCTTCTCTCTGAGGTACGACTTGGCAAGTTCAACGTACACATTGCAGGTAAGAAAATGCAGGAAGTAATAATTTCTTGTAATCTCATGACTGAATTTTCTGTCTGCTCTGTTGCAGTCTGGTAAAATGACTGTAAAATGTTACCAATACTCATCCTAAACTAAAAACTACCTTATGCATAAAATCTAACACACTAATAGTTGATTTACCACTGAGAAATGAATGTTTTGACTTGTCCCAATTTCCAAATGATGGCCTATTTACCACTGAGAAAGGTATGCTTCCAGTTGTTCCTAATTTCAAATGATGGCTTATTGTATCAGTAAGGTCATTGCTTTGACAATGTGAACCTTTTGTGAAACTCAATATCATCATGCATTTCAAGCAGATTATTTTTATCAGGAATAGAAAAAGTGTGACTACATTTTTCAAAGAGTCACATGTATACCGTATTATGCTATTTTGTGATATCGTGGAGCATGAAATTTCTTCTATGTTTTTTTTTTTTTCAAATACATCAATATAAGAAGTAGTATCAAAACCAGTAGGTTTTTTTACTACGAGCTAAGTGTTTGCTGTCATAGTACAAAAAGAAAACTCAAAAAGATTTAGTCACCGCCATCAAAATAGCAGCAACTAAATAGCTTATACTGTCACTTTCTGTTCTTCATTTAGTTTAAAAGTTCTGTAGAGCTGACTTTGGGGTTCTGTATATTGGATAATTTATAATGTCGTATTGTCCAATAGCTGATATGAAAGGGTTTTCATTTTTTTTGATCTTATCATAAAGTTTTTCTAAAGCTTGTAAAAGATGAGGACACAGATATGGAACTTCGAGATCTTCGTGAATTTGAGAGTTTCTTGTGCTCCAATCACTTGCATGGATTATCCGGAGAACTTTGTTCTGTACAATTTGTAAAGGTTTAATTGTTGTCTTCGGAGCATAAATCCAGGCAGGATAAGCATAGGTTCTTCTATGTTTTCTTGATCCTTAGGTTCGTGCTGCCTTCTAGGGAGCATGTGACATACTATTTTGATAAAATAATAATGAGTCAGGATTTGTAACACTTACTGTACTTAAAATAGATTGTTTCAGACTAGTTTCGGGAAGGAATATTTATCAGTAACAACTTCGCTTTGACCGACTTGCTATATAAATTAAAATAGTATATTGAGTTACATTAGTTAGATTGGTAGTATGGATTTCATGCTTGGGACCGATATATAAGTGTTTGTGTGGTGTATGTGTATATATATGTATATGTATCGATAAAATTTCAACACAAAACAAAACTTTTTTATTACAATGGATGTCACTTATAACATTATTATTCTGACGTTTCGGCCCAACCACTAGGCCTTCTTCAGGTTTAGCTAAAATGGAAGGAATGGAAGTTCCAACTGACGACAACAAACTCGCAGAGTATCCTTTGCTACGACTCACGTACACAAAGCCAAATCGCCAGTTTCACTGCCTTTTGGATCGTCCGAGACATCAACTTGAAAACCTGTTGTTCTCCCAAATCTTTTAATCCAATCTTCAGGGATGTTGTGTTGAAGTTTTATTGCACATACAATATAGAAAGGACTATCTGTAATTTTGTGTATATACAGTAGAGCCTCGGTAATTCGAGCCCCGGTATTTCGAGGTTCCGTGTAATTCGAGCTGGTCTTAAGAAAATTAAAATTTTCCATAAATCTAGTATAAAATCCCGTTTTTATACGGTGTCCGCATGTAAGTTTTACGCACTTCCAAATGTGTTACATTTTGAGCTTTCTTTCAATTTTTCCATCTAGAAAAATGCAGGTAAAACTGTCCCACTTAGGGTTTTTCGTTCATAATACACAGAAACAACCTTGGCTTCAGAGTGCTAATGCATTTCTATTACAGATTGACAGAAACCTTAGCTCGATCTTTCATTGTCGGGACCTCGTGTCAATCATACGGTGCATACAGTGCATACCATCCTTTCAGAAAAGAATTCTGTATTGTTACAGTAATCCCTACTCAGCAACAATGGCAATTAAAAGTGTTTTCCTAGTAGCGCCGCTTTCCCGTTCCACTCCATTAAAAGTCAGACAATTACTTAATCCTTAAAGGATGCCGGTGTAGCAAATTGGAAATGTTTGCCAATATACATACAGGCCTACTTAAGAAAAGTAGGCCTACTATGTTGTTTATTTATTTTTTAAACGATTATTGTGCTCATTAAACATTTATTTATGATTTACCCATTGATTCAGTGATGTTTCCGTGTAATCGAGTTTTTTGTAATTCGAGCTAGCCTCAGCCCCAATTAGCTCGAATTATCGGGGCTCTACTGTATATCGACTATATTCGAGGATTTTTACATTTATTTTGATGCCTTCAAAACTCTTGTGACTTTTGAGTTTTTGGCGCAGTGTTACGCACCTTGTCATCCTTCTCCATCCACTGGATGTGAAGGCATTTAAATCGTAGGCATCTGTGAAGGGTTAAAGGCAGTTATACTGTATTAAAGGTTAGTACATTTGAATTAATCATCTTATTGTGTGCACAGATAAAGGACATCCAGGAGACGGATGCAGGTTATTATCAGTGCCAGGTTCTCATCTCGCTGAACAACAGAATCTCTGCAGAAGTTGATCTTCAGGTTCGAAGACCTCCTATAATCTCTGACAACTCCACTCGGTCACTTGTAGTGAGCGAGGGTCAGGCTGTGAAACTGGAGTGCTATGCTGGGGGCTACCCTCCTCCAAGGATCTCGTGGCGCAGAGAAAACAATGCCATCCTGCCCACCGGTGGTTCCATTTACAGGTACTGTACTACTTTGCATTTATACTGTATTATTGGTGTTGATCTTGAATTATTTCATACCATAACTGTTCATGTTTTGTAGCTGTGCTCACCAACATGGATAAAATTTCTCGGTATCATGGATAATAAATCCATTATCTCAAATAGTAAACCTTTCAAGTTTCACCACATAGTTTATCACCTCGGTTTTCAAAAACTTGGTTTTGTCTACTACTTGTCTGGCCCTTAAATTTTTCATAAGAGAAACCAACATCATCTGGCAGTTGTTGTGTGAAACAGCGGGGGGAAATGACTATTGGCTTGCGTCCAGGCGCTAAATGTACACGTTGCCATAGCAACAGGAAAGTCTTCCCCTTATGCTGTCTCTTGTTAGTAGTTAGTAGTTCCACAGCTGTGCTCACCAACATGGATAAGATTTCTCATTTTCTGGGGTATTCAGATCTCAGATTATACCATTATCTCGGATGGTAGATCTTCCAGGTTTCATCACATTTATTCTTGCGATTTTTCAAAACTTTGATTTTGTGTACTTCTTGGCAGACGCTTAAAATTCTCATAAGAAAAACCAACTACATCTAGCGAGTAAAAATAACTACCATCATGCAGCTTACTGTTAATTTCTGGTGCTGCCAATATTTGCAAAAAATCCACATTGGAGTAGAGTGATTGCCTGCTTGTACATGACTTGAAAATATTCACGAAATTTTGTTGATCCTAGCATAGCACTAAGGTAATATAAAATGTTCTCTCCTTTCACAATAACAAAATTCAAGGATAATTTTATAATACTGAGTTGGGTTTAGCACTATACTTCACTTATTTTATAAATACCTGAACTAGTTTCGAAGACCCTCGTCATTCATAGTCATCAGGTTAACACTAAACTGACGGGGGAGGATTCACTCAAAACAACAAGTAGCAGGTATATATAGTAAGAAGGGACATACTGTGTCAATTTTTCATATAAGCCAAAACTGTTTTTGATAAATGTATTTTTAATTTTGTCTTAATTTTGCAATTATTTCTGGTAAGAATAGGTGTACCGCGTTTTTTACAGTAAAAAACGATCATGTTACAGGTGAAGAGCATATTGTAGTAAGTTATTTTAAAGTCTATTTTCTGTCTATTTACACATTTTAAAGCTTATTTTAAGGTCCTATTTTCTCTTTTAAAAGCCTATTTACTTGTTTTAAAAGCATGTTTTAGGTGCCTAAAACTAATTTTTTTAGAGCCTAAAATCCCAAGTCTAATTATTATGCAGGCACTCTAGTCTCCAAAGATTTAAAAACTATCTCATATTTTGTACTATAAAACTTCCATAAACTATCAACTATTTTCAAAATTTAAATTTGTATAAATGCTCTTCTAAGTATAAGAATGGTGGTAGTGTGAAATCAGTTACATTGTACACATGGCTTTTACAGGGGCAACATATTGAAGATAAATCACATCCACAAGGAAGACCGAGGGACATACTACTGCGTCGCTGAGAACGGTGTAGGTCGAGGTGCGAGGCGTAACATTGCCGTGGAAGTAGAGTTTGCTCCTGTGATCACTGCTCCCAGACCCAGACTGGGGCAAGCTCTCCAGTACGACATGGATCTGGAGTGTCACGTAGAAGCGTATCCTCCTCCTGCCATCACCTGGCTCAAAGACGACGTTCAGCTCTCAAACAACCAACATTACAGGTAGATATACTATTCTATAACTATCCTAGGTGGTTGTTTCCTTATGTTTCACATAAACTTCTTTATAGCTGATCTTGAAAAAGTCAGCACAGTGGTCCGCGAAGATGGTGCAGATGGTCTGCAGACAAAATAAAAAAAATATAATAAAGCAAGTGGAAAGTAAAGAAGGAAAATATTTTCACATATTTCATTATAATGACCTATAATTGATACCCAAAATATTAAGAATATAGGCCTTCTTTTAAAAATGGGATGTAAAATTAGGGGTCCATAAAATTTTTTTGACATTTCAGAGGTCCTCGGGTTCAAAAAGGTTGAGAAACTCTGCCATATAGGAATATCCTCCTATGGCAACATGGCTGATGCATTTATTTGACAAAATCACAAAGGAATATTGATAATATTCCATGAAAATATATTAATATTAACATGTCTTTCAGTAAAACAGATGTTGGAATTTTTAAAAATAATGTGAATTGAATAATACACTGAATTACTCCACTTACCAAATTTTTTGGTAGAACATGTTCTGTATGCATCTTCAACTGCTGGTCTTTGTTTGCTAGAATCTTTATGTAACCCTGGTGGTGGAAATATTTTAGGGATGCTTCAGTTGTAAAAATATTATTTCTGTTTGATATAATAGGGATAAATAACAAATTAATTTCGGTTTTATGTACTTTGTGATCAGATTATTGTCTTCAGATGAAATGTCAGAAAATTCATTAATATACTTTCAAGTATTTTCATGTAGATGTTTTCCCAAATTTGGAATTTGTTTAAAAATTGGGATTGTCTATATTTTTTGTATTATTTCTCTGATTGAAAAGTATGCTTTTTTTTGGGGGGGGGGGATTATGGGAAGTGATATTTGTCGAAATGAGAACAATTCGTGGCGTTCTGTAAATTTCAATATTTACAGCCAATCAGAAAGCTCTGAGTGCTCCATCTTTATCTGTTCTACTTCCCAGTTTTTCTTTTTGCCCCCAATCCATGTAGCGTTTCTTCAACTTTTCTATATAAACAGACCTTTTCATAAAGGATATAATATTGAGTTGGGTCTAGCACGTATACTTCACTTTTTGTATAAATACCTGAGCTAGTTTCGAAGACCATCGTCATTCATAATCATCAGATTAACACCAACTATCCCAGTTGGTGTTAATCTGATGATCATGAATGACGATGGTCTTTGAAACTAGTTCAGGTATTTATACAAAAAGTGAAGTATATGTGCCACACCCAACTCAATATTATATCCATTATAATATAGCTTCACTGTGTAAACTTCCAGTATATATATGAATTAAGACCTTTTCATAATTAGCTCTCTTCTCCCAGAAGATGGTTGACGAGGTAGCTACCGAATCTCAGAATCAGTCCTTCTCATCTGGTTGGATGCCGGGAAACATGTATCCCAGATGCACTAACCTGTCTGTAGCAAGATTGAGATCGGAAATATACACATTAAACTTCACCAAAAGGTATATTTACCTAGGATGACCATTTCAATGGGTCTTCCTATCATCATCAGCTGATTCCGACTGTCAGTCTTGCTACAGATATCAACACTTCACTGTAGTTATAAAATTGAAAGAGTGTCCACCTTAAAACCCTTGTCGTAGCACTTATCTGGGGCCACTTATATAATATAAAATAAAAATAATATAGAAGGCACACGCACACATTAAAAAGAATGTTGTCATAATATTAAAATCTTCTTCTTGGTCCCAGATATGCATTTCGATGCAAGTTGCATCATCTTCAGTTCAGATTTGGAGATACAACAGTCACTCTGTCCAATGATATATCAAATGACGTATCATTTGACAGAGTGACTTTTGTATCTCCAAATCTGAACTGAAGATGATGCAACTTGCATTGAAATGCATATTCAAGTAATGGACGCATCTCTGACCAAGAAGAAGATTTTATTATTATGACAACATTCTTTTTAATGTGTGCATATGCCTTCTATATTATTTTTATTTTATATTATATAAGTGGCCCCAGATAAGTGCTACGACAAGGGTTTTAAGGTGGACACTCTTTCAATTTTATAACTATTTTAACCCTGTCTGAAGATGAAATTCATTAATAACTTCACTGTAGATTTCCATCTAATATTAATATTGCACTAACCTGTGCTTACTTTGTGTTCCAGCATATCACACTTTGCAACAGCTGACGAGTTCACTGACACCACCATTCGTATAATCACGATTGAGAAGAGGCAGTACGGCCAGTATGTTTGCAAGGCTGCCAACAAGCTGGGCACAGCAGAAGCAAGAGTAGAACTCTTTGGTAAGCCAGCACGAGACTCTGCATGATGACATCAGAGTACAGTGGAACCTCGTTAGCACGTTCCTCATTACTACGTTTTCCCGGATAATACGTCGTTTTTTGGAAGTCCCGGTCCCAATCTTAATAATTACATGTTTAAATGTTTCTTAACACGTTTTGGTTTAACGCTTAGTACGTTCGTATTTGGCTCGCCAACCACACTTTGCCGAACATAAGCTTTGAACGCCCATCCGATTGTGTAATCTCTATGTCAGAATTCTTGTACTCTCTGGTGTCCAAGTCTCAATCTTTGCTCTATGGGACCAATCGTCAGCCATTGCAGTTTGCTTCTCATTGGTCATTTGACTTGGCGCCGATTTATCAGTCAGCTGTTAGGCCGCCATTTTATATCGTGATAATTTTGATGTAGTGAAATATATTTTAAATTTCTTACGGTTCGCGTGTTGTGAGGAGAAGAAAATATTAGAATGTTTGAAGAAATTTATGCAAAAAAGCAGATCGGGCTTCTCACGTCGGTATTGGATCGCATTTCATTAGCAAATTGTGGCTGTGAACATGGCCGTGTACACGACTTCATAATCTTCTGTTGACAGAACTGGCACGTGTGAAATTTTGTACAATTACACTTGCAGTTATTTTATGTTTGTTAATAGATTGTGGAGTGCAACTTGTTTCATGTGTGATGTTTTAGAATAAAGTGGATGCTTTTTTGTGTGAATTTCGTATGGTTTTTCATTAAATATGGCTCCCATACATTCCTTCAATTTTTGCAACTTTTGTTTAATTTTTTCAAATAAAATCATTAGGCCTATGTATTTGTTTACATAATTTAAATCTCGCATAACTAATGGCTTGGCATAGAAGTTCCTGTGTGTCAATATGGGTATTTTTGAGTCATTAGGATGCACTTTTGAGTGGTTCTGAGCAACTTAGAAAACATAGGCCTATCTACATACTCCCTACGATTTTATTTTTTTAATTTTCAGTAGTACGTTCTCCCGTATAAGACGTTTATTTTTTTCGGTCCCTAAAGAAACGTGTTAACGAGGTTCCACTGTATTATCATCTCTCTAGATTGAAAGTAATTTATAGTGGGTTTATACTTGTCCTTGTAATTTCTCTGATTGCTCTTCTGAAATCAGTATTCCTTTGCCATTACTATATAAATTCTGTATACTTTGTGATTAAAATGATAGAAACACCTGTATGCATACTGTCGATACTGTAACATCGTATACGTTTAAGTTCATATTTTTCATAATTTTCCCTTTTGTTTTACCATTGGTAATCCCACAAGAGGTGACGAGTTTATTGATAGATTTGCGACTGTGCAATCTGTATCAATATCAAATGCAGTTCAGAATTGATGGTACTGTTCTATAAGTAATAGATATTGAGACACACAGTGAAGTTCTGGTTTTTATCTTCTAAATCTGGTCACCCTGAATAGGTTGACAATAAAAAACCCGGCATCTTTCAGACCGGAGGAATGCAGGCTTTACATTGTTGAAGAGCCAGCAATTCCACTTGCTCTGCAATTGACAACGCACAATGTTTATGTTTTTTGCCACCTATTTTCTCTGCTAAATACTGAATGGGCTATACAGCAACAAATAAATGAAAAAGCGAATGACCAGGAATGACTGTTTGCAAGTGTAAGCAATGCCCAGCAGCTGATTCCAGAGTACAGTGCCCCTAAAATATAAACAGTGGCATACCAGCATAGTAAATTTGAAAATAACCTCTGAAATCCATGCTGGCAATCTGAAAGAACCGGATTTTTGATGACTGGACTTTTTAATGTCTACCTGTCTGTGGTTTGGAAGTCCTGGTGCTCCTAATTTAATCAGCGATTGTAAGTGCCTTTACAAAAAGTAAGCGTTGTTAACAAGTACCCTGCATACCTGAATACTACCCACACCCAAATTTTTGGGAAGGAAATAGCCAGTTTTATTCTTAATTAAACAGTTATAATTAACATTACATATCATAAAAGAATTAAATATATATATATTTTAATGTATTTCACATTCAGCTTCCCTCACTTAAGGGTTGCCCCAAGACAAAGCGTAATAAAAAAAATTAAAAAATTACACCACAAAGAAGTGTTTACAAGCATTTACAATAAAATAACTCAAGAAAACTTAATGAAATATATTATAATTCACATTATTTGCAATGGATACACTTTTAAGGCGTAACTACACGACGTTTCGGTTCAGCCCTCGAATCTTCCTCAGGTGACTCATTGCTAAAAACTGTCTGCTGGGAAGTGAGTCACCTGAGGAAGATTTCTTCCCAGCAGACAGTTTTTAGCAGTGAGTCAATATGCGCAGAAGCACAATAGAAACAAGCCTAGTCGATGTGGAACCCGAATAAATATGCACTTGTCATTTAACTTATCACTAGGGCCCGGATGTTTATGACCTAAAAATGTTAGAAATATGCAAGCCTTTATGACCTAAAAAATGGCGAAATATGACTAATAATATGACCTAGAGACAATTTTTTTTTTCAAAATCTTGTCGGTTTTTTCAATTAAAATGTTATGAGAACACATTAATAAATAATAATATTAATTTTTCACTTATCGGACCCTTAGTTTTAGGCATGATAAACCAAGAGTATTGAGATTGCGATGAAGCACACCATGCAGCGAAATCTTTTCAATAACTGAGGGATGGTTGTTCCTTCCTATCACCCCTTCCCCTTGGCACCCACAAGAAGAACTTCTACCTGCTCAAGTTATTTACAGAAGCAGTTATAGTTGACCTTGCTATGAAAACTGACAATAGCCATCCTAATATCTCCGTTCGCTTTCTTTGCAACTGTCCCTTTTTACGCATCTCTCTTTTTCTCCTAATTCTCAGAAATATACGTAGGCCAACGTATATTTTGTGAAAGTATTTTTAGAAAGAAAATACTGAGAAGTTACAAGCAACAATTCTGGGGTGTTCAAATCCCATCTCTGAGACGGCTGTAAGCAAATAAATGAAAATGGAATAAAAAAAAACAAAAGCATGGGGAAAAATGAAAAATGATTGAAAATATGACCATAATATGAAAAAAGACGGAAAAAAGACAAAAAATACTGAAAAAGCTAAAATATGACGTTATATGACCAATGAAAATTGCATAATTCTGATCACATTAGCTGATATCATGTTTAAATTACATTTGCTATGATAACATCACAAAGGAAAAAAATATGACATGTCATAAACATCCGGGCCCTACTTATCACACTATAGTATTTGAGTATACCGTATTTCACCGCATAATCGTCGCATTTTTTAGGCCATTTTTTCCCGTGTGAAAACACAGTGCGACCATTACGTGAGGAAAGGCTGGAACTAACATGTATAGGCCTACAGTACATATATATACCTTACAACGAAAGAAAAAACGTATTATTAAACTACCAGAGCACTTTACTATTTACAGTTGCAGAGTTATTAAACTGCATGTGCAATGAAATTACGTCAATCATATCAATTTGCGGAAAGACGATCAATCCGAAATAAAGTTACAATTACTTTGTGTTATTGTGTTTACCTGTAAATAATACGATTGTGAAAATTTATTCGACACGATGTCTTGTAATACTAACTACATACTACCACAACATGTTTTTATTATTATTATTATTCTTTGTCCAATGATTCACGGCAGAGCCGGTATCGCGCGTCTTCCCTACAGTTGCATCAGAACCCCGCCATCCGCACCTCGTGCCGTCTGTTGGAAATCCCGTCTTCTTGACGCTCTTTACAATGATTTTTTCATGCGAGATGTGATTGCAACTTTAAATGACACATGAATGATGTGTCTGAATGATGTGCGCTGCTGATTGCTATTTTATTTTGTGCCAATCTCGTTCAAGTTTTTCGTTCACTGAAAACTCCCTGGTTTCCATTTTCTTCCGCGAATGCTATTACTTTCAAATGAAAACTCACAGTATAATTCCTATTTCTTCCCTTTTTCTACAAGTGTAGTGTACTGAAACTGACCCAAATGGTGTTACCGCAATTTCTCGTGAATTGCCACCCCTACCCCTGGTTATTGTGTCAAGCTAGCTGTCACCGGTCAGCACATTCGTTAACCTTGAATGCATCGGGTGGAGGATAACGGTGCTCTAGATTGCAGTGGCGGCGTGTCAGTTATAAATTTCTGAATCATCGTGAAAGAGAGAATAATGTCAAAATATCCGTGCGATGAAATTTTTATACACCAATTTTGGACTGAAAAATCAAGGTGCGACGATTATGCGGCGGTGACGATTACGCGGTGAAATACGGTATACATTTTTTTATTTTTTCCCCCCCGGTAATTTCACGTTTGTTAATTTGCTTTATGCTGAGAGTAAGAAAGTGTTTCTATCATTTTAAACCACAGTGAGTAGAGACTGTTAAGATATTTTTTGAGAATCCTTGGAAGTGTTACCTAAGTCTTGAATTTTTTCCATTTAGCATTGAATTACAAGTTGGGATATTTCTTTTATCTCAGATTTGAAGCATCTCTATTGCATTTTTATTAGCTCTAGCTTGTTGGCATAATGTGAGAATTAAACTTTGTTTTATTTCAGAAAGAATATGCATAGCTGCATTCTGTTATGGTTTTGAAGTGGACTTGAAATGATGGCATTAACACCTTTTGTATTAGCAACACGCAATGAAACAATTAGGATTCAGATCAATCTGAGTCCATTCCTTGCATTCAGGCCGTCATGTAAATGCAGACTCAGTCTGAAATGCATTTTCAATTTGATCCTCTGCAAATGGAAGAACGGATCAGATTCAAATCTTGCTCAGTTCCATGTAAACGCTCCATGTGGAAGTCAGTAGTTGGCTGCCATCCACCCTAGCAGCACAGGTTCGATTCCTGGCTGGGTCAGGAATTTTTCAGTAGTGGAAAATTTCCTTCCTGATTTCAGATCTGGGAGTTGTATTGTCCCTTAACCGTTTAATTGGCGAGACTCAGTTTCTCACAAAATACATAAAACACATGTCGATCTGCAAAGAAAACATTTTGCACAATTATTAGGCCTCTAGTTTATTTCTTGCTTTTTTATTCTGCAATTTATATAAAATTTAAGTTTTTTTTTTTAATTTAATTTCTTTTCGGTCCTTTACATATTTAAGACAAACGACTGTTCCATATAGGATGAATTAATCCTCATCGTGAGAGGCAATAGCATATCTCTGCTATATCATAGGATATGGGCAACCTCCCATGCCTTAGTTCCATGTCTGGCCCTGCCTTCAGGCAGTTTCTGTTTAATTCAGGGAATTTAATATGTTATTCTGCCCTAAATTCTTGGGACCAGAAAACATTTTCATTGAATAAAGGGTCCAAATAAGGAAGGTTTTAAGGTATTACATGTCCATATCAGTTCTTAACCTGCCTGAAAATACTGGTTCAAGTATTTTAGCAGGATTTATTAAAAATCTTATGCTAAAATGTCTTTAATACTCACTAATTACTAACTTAAAATAAATAAGTAAATGGCTGGTGTTCGTAATGAAGATCAGAATTGATTTTCCATGAAATCAACAAAAGGTTTTAAAGTTAATGCCATCTTTTTGTATGTTGACTTGTATTTGTGCAGTGTTTTGTTTGATAGTTATTGACGTGTTAACTTCTGTTCTGCTTCATAATATATATTGCACTCACATGAAACATTAGAAAACATATTTGACATGATACATAACTTTCTCTACCCTAATTATGAGCAATACAACTTCTCACTTCATTAGAGTGATCATATGTCATGTTTTGACCGAGACAGCCTTGTTTTTTTAGATGTGTCTCAGCCGTCCCATCGGTACTCCAGAAAAAGAGCAATTGTTCCGTTTTATAAAAACCTAAGTGCAAGCTCGAGAATGGAGCATACACCTGAAGTTATATCTGTAGATACTTATGTCTGATATGTGTTGTTTGTTGAATTCAAACTGTATCTTCTTTAATGTAGATATCTGAATATTATTAAAGATTAGCACTTCATGCTAGCTAAAATTTAGTTAGATCCGTAATGTTGGTATGATTATTTTAACAATTATTTTCCAGTTGAGTAGTGCATTCACACGCAAGAATATGACACGAATGATTTTGCATTTTGTTGGCCTAAAATGTAATTTACATTACGAAATTTTGCACTACCCCTTCTTGAAAAAAATCAGAAAAATAGGAATGTAGCTAAGGAATTAGGTTCACCATTGTACAGTTGAAGAAACTGTTCTCGGGTTTCCAGTCGGGTAGTTATAGAAGTACGTCGTGAGCTTTCGGCGACTGTCTGCGTAGTCATCTTCGGAGAAGTGAGATCCAGAGGTTAAGGTGTTGTATACCTATACCCATGGTAGGACTAGTCAGATGCAGTCGTGGATCCTGATTGGTTGGTGGAAGTAAACGATCTCTCCCTCCGTGATTGGAGCAGAGAAATAGCAGGTTGCCAGGAAGCGGCCAATTGGAACCCTCCGTCTCTATTGATGTTATTGGGGTTCAGTCTGATGTGAAGATGACGACGCAGACAGTCGCTGAAAGCTCCGGATGTACTTCTATAACTACCCGATTGGAAACCCGAGAACAGTTTCTTCAATGTATTCGTCGGGAGAACCTTCAAAGTTTCATTATACAGTTGTTTGTAATCACATAACAAATGCTTAAAAATATATACAGATTTCACAGAATGCACTGGCAATTAACGATGTTTGTAATATGATTCACTGAAGTTGATTAAAGTTGTGACACGGGCAATTGAAAGTATATACCGTACTCCTCTTGGCATGATATAAACAATCACCTGAGGAAGGTCTGAAGGATAAGACCGAAACGCCGTGAAGATTGTAGAAAGGATAAATACATGTGATCCACCGAAAACAGTTTAATTTTATTCTTAAATCCATCAGTGAATACATAAATAAAATTAATTATAAGCATGTTTAAAATGAAATACAGGCTACTCACATTAATTTTATCTTCAGAGTTCACCATAATCACTAGTATTTACCTTTTGTTTCATTGTTTACTGTTCGTTGAATGAATTGGTTATGGGGCTTTGGATTCAGATATCGAAATGAAACATTGTTCAACTTTACAATAAAACAACTTAATTGAAATATTTTAACCAAAACACTTATTATAACACAACGGTAAGGAAATTAATGACACCGGAGCAAAAAAAAAAATCTTTCGTATGATACCTCTCATGTATGTAATGGCCCAGTGTTCGCTTTCAAGTGTATTTCATTTACCAGTTTGTGGTAGCTCTGCCGTTGGTTGGATGAAGTCGAGAGCCAATCAAAATGCTTAGGGTTTTCAGACATCGCAGCTTACATAATAGATAGAACAATAGGTTTGCAGGAAGTGCATATTCATTTGTTTCAGCCTCTTGCAAAACACAAGACAAAGAGTGAGTTATACAAACAGTGGGTAGCTTATAACTGTCCTTCAGAGAACTTAGTGTAAGCACCTCATGCACAAAATTTACACAAGATTGTTAAAGCCATTTTTGATAACCTCATATTTTCATGTAAAATGACAGTAAAGTAAGAAATAATACCTACCATGGAGTGCAAGAATTAACCTTGGCAAAAAAAACTACAAATTCCAAAGTTCCTACTACACTAAAAAAGAAAGTGCATAAAATATGTGAAGAAAAAAAAACAAAACTCAAAACAATTAAAAAATTAGGGTATGCAGAATATGTGGAGGTGCATGTTACACGAGCAAGGACGGTACAGTTCATTAGTACGAGGCGCGTCCATAAGGTAAGTTTCCTTGGGACCATTTACAGAAACAAACTCAGTTTCATGAAAATATTGATTACAACATATACAGCAAGTATTCAGGAATTTTTAACAAATTTGCCACCGGAATTGACAATGTTTGTTATACCATGGGATTAACTTTTGAATACCTGTGTTGTAGAAGTCTGCCACTTACAATTTGAACCACTGTGTGACAACCATTTCCTCTTCTCTGTCATTCCCTTGAGGTGTAGGAAAAGATGGATGTCACTGGGAGCGATGTCCAGGCTGTAGGGTGGATGTTTAAACTCTTCCCAGCCGAACTTCTGCAAGATACTTGCTGGGAGGTGTTTAAAAATCCACTCTACAGCCTGAATCTCGTTCCCAGTGATTTTCATCTTTTCCTACCCCTCAAGAAATGACAGAGAATGAAAGAGGCAGAGATGGTTGTCATACAGTTGTTCAAATCCCAGGTGGCACACTTCTGCAACACAAGCATTAAAAAGTTGGTCACACGGTATGCAAATGTCTCAATTCCTGTGGCGAATTTGTTGGAAAATAGCTGAACACTTGCTGTATTTGTTGCAATAAATATTTCCATTAAATTATATTTTGTTTCTGTAAATGGTCCCAGGGATAGTTAGTTTGTGGACATGCCTTGTATGAAATTTCTCACAAAATACAAATTAAGTGATGTAAAAAAAAAACTGAAAATATGAAATCTAAGTATTGTGACTGTTTTTGAAACTTTAAAAAATACTAATTAAGCGATGTACAAAAAACTGAAAAGATTTTGAATTTACAAAATACTAATTAAGTGATGTAAAAAAAACTGAAAATATGAAATCTAAGTATTGTGACTGTTTTTGAAACTTTATAAAATACTAATTAAGCGATGTACAAAAAACTGAAAATATGAAATCTAAGTATTGTGACTGTTCTCATAAGCATGTAGTGTTACATTATGTAATGGAGCATGTAGCTATAAAACCGTGGTGTTAATAAAAATAAAAAAATAAACCTCTCACAGAAGGCCCTGATTCTCCATGCATAGAATCTCAGGGTTGACTAGACGTGGCTTGTTCCTAGTGCTGTTACAATTTCACTTAGGTTACCAACACAAAGAAATCCTGTGGAGAACTATATAAACATTATGTTGCAATATTGTACATGATGAAGCCAGAACAGACTTAACACGGTAACTAGGTAGTTTTTATTTTGTTTGTATTGATTTGCCTGAGAATGCTTGGCTGCCGTGCCCTGTGCATGGCATTGCTTGATTGGTTGCAGAGTCCATTATTCCAGTGTGTCCGCCAGCTTGTGGACAGACTCGTTTCAGCGATGCCACCACGGTGTCGTCCAGCATGGCCCTCTCTCTCATCACTGCCCTCGTACTTTTCCTGCATCGGTAGGTTATTGCTGCTTTGTACAGAAAGTGTTTTGTAAATTTACATACTTATATATAATGTGTTATTTATGTAGTGAAAGCTCATTTTTTACTTTGTATTTTCAATTCCTCTTAATACATATGCTAGGGAAGTGTCTTTATTGAGTTGCATGAAATATAATCATCAGGGCCCGGATTCTGATGACCTAAAATTGTTTGAAAAATGACCTATAAAACGACCCTAAATTTTAAAGAAATGACTTAATAATTATAAAAAAATGACCTAAAACTGATATTTTATTTATTAAAAAAAATTATTATTGTACACACAAAGTTATAGACTAGTTTGTACATAATTGTAAAAAATTGTAAATAACTGTAATGTTGTGAATGTTCTTTTCTCACGAAAATTTATACTGGCGAGTCAAGATTCGGCATTTCCTTTTGTGGTCTGCCGGATTATATTGTTGTTTATTGAGGGTAAACAGTAGTTTGCACTCTCAAATCCAAGCAGGTGGCAGACTCTGGTGCCAAGTCAATCTAATAACAATAGTAATATAATACAAAATTTTGGCGTTTCTTTGACTCTCATTTCCAACTGAGACATGACAATTTTTCCTTCTTGCATTAAACAAAAACACTTCAAAGACAGCACCGCTAGCGACGAAAAGAAAGTTAATACACTCAATGTAAATACATGAAAATGACTAAATAAGGAAGCAAATGACACAAAAATGACAAAATAATGACCTAAAATTGAAATAAAAGCCCTAAAAATATAAAATTGCATTAAATGACAAAAAATGACCTAATAAAAATGCATTTCTATAATCTAGGGTCCATAATTAGGATTTATCTAAAGTTGGCAATGTCTGTGCAGCATGAATAAAAAGATGACATGTCATTAGAATCCGGGCCCTGATAATCATGTGTGCTACCTCTGTTTATGTAGGCCGTAGCTGAATCCTGGTTAATGTAAATTAAATATAACAGTGTGCTACAAGTTAAGCCTAAACATCAGTAGGTCTCAAATGCACTGCTATAAATTCTTTGTTTGAGCAGGAAAAGACGGGAATGAAGGCCCGTTATCATACGAATTCAACATGAGTTCCAACAACTTATTGTTTTACACTTAAAAATGTTGTATTTACATACATACTTCACTAAATTTTACCTAATTTTCTCAGGACAGATCTGTTTCATCCACCCTTGTGGATATCCTCAGCTGATTTCTGGGTAGAAATCACCTGAGGATATCCACAAGGGTGGATGAAACAGATCTGTCCTGAGAAAATTAGGTAAAATTTAGTGAAGTATGTATGTAAATACAACATTTTTAAGTGTAATTGAATATCACTTCACTGTGTAATTCCCAGAAATAGTTACTTATAACCAGTGCTTTAGTTGGGCCAGTACGCACCGGTACTGCATACCGGTATAAAATTATTTTCCTCCTACCATACCGGGAAAAATATGTGCTCCGGTATGTCGTACTGGCAGTACAGGAACGAGATTGTCCTAAAATACTTATTAAATGTCCAATTCACGAGAGTGTATTTGTTAATAATGACAAACACTATTAAATTCGCAATAGATATGCGTTCTATGGAAGTTGAGTACCCCCATAAAATATTTTCCAACTAAAGCACTGCTTATAACTTATTGTTTAATAACAATAATGCAAATTTTCAAGTATTCAGAACAATACTGTCGTTACATGTTGACATAGGCTTTGAATAATAATTGTGTTAAGTTCCAAAAATCTTTTCTTTGGTATTAATTTTGTGTTAATGTGCCACATTAATTTCTTCAATATTCTTTAGGTACATAAATCTGAATAAGTGCTGTGTACATATTTAATGAAAGGAGAAGATAAAGAAGAAAGAGAAAGACTTACAGAAAATTCGCACACCATTCATTTGTACGAGAACTCCATAAGTACAGCACGATTACACGTTAGCAATTGCAAATAATCAAAGTTAAGATATGATTAGACCTGGGATTTTAGGCTCTAAAAAAATTAGTTTTAGGCTTTTAATGCCCGGTTTCTACAAACTAGTGAATTACCTATGGGTAAATTATCCATGGACAAATTAGTTCCATTTAACCTACAATGATATAATGAGCAAGGCCTTGGAGTTGTACAGTTAATTTAATTCAGAAGGCTTTGATTCTCATTGTTTAAATATTACTATTGATCCTATGAAAGGTTAAATTTTATCCAGCCATCCATGAAAGGATAAATTAACCCGAAGATTTACCCTTGGAAAGATCTAGCCCGAGTTTGTAGGAACATTTTTTCTGTCATTTTCATATTTACCCAGAGGACATTTATCTAGAAACTCACCACAAGTGTATGTGATTGCTATCTTTAAATTATTTGTGTTGGGGTGGTGTTATTTTTGTGTAAATTCTGTCCATTGGATAATTTACCCATAGGCAATTCGCGAGTTTATAGAAACCGGCCATAAAACAAGTAAATAGGCTTTTAAAAGAGAAAATAGGCACTTAAAATAAGCTTTAAAAATGTGTAAATAGTCCCCCGTCAGTCAGCATTCTTTTGGCGACAATTGTTTGGGAAAATCAAGTTTCTGTGAAAAACCCACCATCTGCTGTTCTGCCCTTCATTCAGGGGTGTCCATTAATGATTGTAAAAGTTACAGAAGTTGAATTTTATTTTAAATGTACAAAATAGGCATTTTAGGTACTAAAATAGTAAAAATAGGCTCCAAATGTTCAAATAGGCATTTTTAGGCACTATAAAACTCTATAAATATAAGTGATATTTCATGAAATGTCAATCATATTTAAAAATTTTCATGTTATTTCATAAGGAACAAAATAGGCATTTGCCTTAAAATCCCAGGTCTAGATATGATTTATATCACCAATAATATATCTTAGATTACTTACAATTGCCAGAGCGATCCAATGTGGTATGCAGTCCACGTATTCTGATTCATACTCGAAGACAGATTCTCTCGAGTCGAAAGATGAAAGAAGATTAGAAACAGAGCCAGCTCCCTAATAGCGGGTAGCCTCGAAGAAATCTTGTTTTCCCCCACTCTTGTACCAGTAGCGAGACCTAGCATCGAAAGACTAGTGATGTCATAGAATATTTCAAACACTAACAGAAATTTTATTAGTTTGTTTACACTTTATCAAATAAGGTACTGTGCGCATGTAATTCTCATATTAATAAGTTCAGCACAGTACATACTCACAGTGAAGAGATCAAATTATAAAAACCTTATTTTATCACTCAACTTCACTTTCAAGTGTTTATTTACATATAACGCATTTCACAAGCGACTTGCTTGCATTCTCAGATGAGGTCCACTGCCGGGTCCGTTGTTGGGCTGATAGATGTCTCCATAGGATGAATCATTCTGGAGATAAGGTCGCTTTCCTTTGGCATGTCAAAATTTACTAAATTGTTAATTGAATAATTAATAATTAAATGATTGTCAATATTTACTAAATTGTTAATTAAATAATAGCTGGATATAGCCTATACATGGTGTTAATGAATAACACCGAAAAATTTTACCTGTGTTTGGAGGGGACATAGACAAGCAACTTTTATTACAGATTTTTGTTCTATGACATAAAATGTGTATGCTACAGGGCATTATAGTCGTTACAGTTTGGTGCTCATAAGTCAATAATGAAGCAAAATAGGGTTAAAATTTTCATTAAGTTGACTTCATGGCTTCTTAGTGATCGATAGGAACCTGATTCTTAATTCTTCATCGACAGCTGTATCATAATTTAGTGTTGCCATAATGTACCTGGAAGTTCACTAATATATGTTGATTTCTTTTCAGAAATTTCTACTCCAAACATTAATTACCCTGGTCTGGTGTGGGCGAGCTCAGCAACGAGGGAAAATGTTTGCAAAGGAATCATGTTTGCAATATTTCTAGTTACTCTGACGTCCATTTTAGCGTAGATCAGTGTGTATATGTATATTATGTGGATCCTCCTTTTATGATGCCCAGACCTTCATATAATTTTTACCATTACAGGTTTTTAAAATACGCTCAAAATAATTGTGCGTTATAGGTCTGTAATCAAGATATTTTGCCCCCAAACACTGTACTGTCTGCCTCCTATGGTAGAAAGTCATATGTTGTTACTTGAACATAATTATTATGTTAGCATTTAATAACTTCTTTCTAATTTGAAGGTTAGGAAGTCTTAAATTGGAAATTCACAATTTCCATTATCATAGGACGACTAATAGTAAGTGTTATTTTACAAGTTAGGTTAGAGGTTTTTATTTTACAGGTTAGTAAATTTAAAGAATAACATTTTGGGAGCAACAAGCAGTGCTTTATTACACCATATAATAATGGAACTTTTATACAGTGAAGGAATATACTATGTTAATTAAATGAGATGGTTGACACTTTAGGCCGGTATTCATAGTTGGCGACCTAAGAACGGTTTTATAAAGCTGAGCTTATTGGACAAGTCGACATATGTTTTTCTTATTCATAGTCTTTAAAGTCGTACTTTGTTAAGTTTGACTTCATAAAGTTCTACTTGTTCTACATATTGCAGTCAATCTCGATAATATGAAAAATCACGCGTTCATTGCCGTAACAACTGAATTAGCGAATCGTGTTTAAGGTTTTTTCAGATTTGGTGTAATGCAAAGCCATCTGAGTAGGTATTTTGCTGTCATGATATAAAAATAAAGACGGTGCTGTGCATTGTAAACAAAGAATTCAGTTCATCCAGTCATATTATGCAGCGTGTAAGGAAGCTGATCAATGGTTTTTTGAGAATATTCTGCGTATATATTAGCTTGGACATTGTTCAGAGTTAAAACCAGTACGCTTATGCGTTTATTTCGATATTAATTATTGCTTTAGAGAGATTCAAAACAGGTTAGGAAGCTTTTTGGCGATATGAGATGCCATCAGAGAGAAATGCTGATGAAAGATAAACGATTGGTATTTCCAAAATTGTGTCTTCTTGAAAGGAAATCTCTTTTTAAATTCATTGTCACTGGAAAATTTGAATGGATTCATCATTACATAAAAACCTTTGTTATTACATACATGCTTCACTAAATTTTTACCTGTTTTCATCAGGACAGATCTGTTTCCGCCATTCTCACTGTGTAATTCCCAAAAATAGTTAAATTTAACATTGGATTCATCATGTTTCCCAAATAACGCTTTGGGTGCGAGTTTCTTCTGATACCTCGCCCATATCCTCAAAATAACTGTCCATGGTTCTGGCTTAAACTGGAATAAGTCAGGGGGACCCTAGACTTGATGAAGTATGACTTATTTAGACAAATAAGTCTTACTTTTTTTACTATGAATAGTAATAAGTTCGACTTTGTCAAGTCTGACTTTATAAAGTAATTACAGTAAAATACCAGTATAACGAAATTTAGGGGACCTCAGAAATGAATTTGTTATAGTGAAATTTTGTTATACTGAAATTTTACAGGTGTACAATATTCTGGACTTTATTTTTTTGAAAAAGTCAAAATAGTCACCAACCACTGCACATGAATTTAAAACGGAATCTGGTATACTGCTTTGTGATAGAAGACAATCTTAAAGACTATGTGCCACAAGTCACAAGTCCAACTCTGCTGATAACTGTGTTGCACACCTTCCTCTTCAACCTCATCATCACATGTATTTCTGTCACTCAAAATGTCTGCCACAATTCCATCATTTGTGATTTCTTGTTACACTATCACATCACAGTCCCCACTGAAATAGTCATTAAGATTCACCCTTGCAGGCCCATCTTACTTTTCCAGTTCTCTCTTCTTTCTATGTCATCTAGTACTTCACTCTAGGTTTTCTGAAGCAGTTAGCGATTATTATTTCTTCTTTAAGCTATTTCCATTCAGCATTCAACACTAATCAGCATTATATCTCTCCCTGAGGCAATATTACACAGCATACGCCGGAAAAAATAAAATTATATACAGGCATATAAGCAAAATTTTATTTTGTTATACTGAAAGTTCTAAATTTGTTATATTGAAATGTTTTAACACATATTAAATAGGGAAAAGGGAAGGGGCCGTTATATAATTTTGTAATACTGAAAATTTTGTTATACTGGTGACATTGGTTGTGCCAGAAATTTAACTTCAGATGACATTAAAGTTCGACTTGATTATAAGTATGACATTGCAACTATGAATACTGGCCTTAGACTTCACTTTTACTTACATTTTTGCAGAACGTACGTTTCATGGGCTTTGGCCACATTTTCAACTGCTCAACCGAGTTGACTAGTAGTTCAAAATGTGGGCTAAGCCCATGAAACGTACGTTCTGCAAAAATGTAAGTAAAAGTGAAGTCTAAAGTGTTTAAATGTCAGCCATCTTATTTCATTAATGGTGGTTTAATGTTTTATACGAGGGGATGCTGAAAAGTAATGCCTCCAATTTTTTTTCCGGGAACACCTTAAAGCTTTTGACATAAACCAAACTGTATTACAATACTACATCTTTATTCTCCATTTCTACATATTTATTTCTCAACATAGTCACCCTGGCGAAGCACACATTTCTCCCAACGAGAGACCAGTTTGTGGATCCCGTCACTAGAAGTTTGGACCTTGTTGTCTGAACCACAGCCTCAACTCCGCTTGCACCGCTTCATCAGTTGTAAAGTGGACACCGCGAAGGTGTTCTTTAAGCTTTGGAAAGAGGTGAAAATCGGATGGAGCCAAGTCGGGACTGTATGGAGGATGATCGATGACAGTGAATCCAAGACGTCGGATCGTTGCAGATGTCGCAGCGCTCGTGTGCGATCTGGCATTGTCATGCTGAAGGAGAGGGTGTTCCATGTGGGGACGAGTTCTTCGAATGCGTTTTGGTTTATGAAACTCGATTACAGCACGCTGTTTCTCACACACCGACATAGTCACTTTACAGACCGCCATGTTACTCGGTACTACTCGAAGCCCTCTAGCGGCAGAGGGTTGTACTTTGCGTCAGCTCAGCGGCAAGGACAACCGAGTAATATGCAGGACATGCGAAACCTCTACCATACTGCAAACAGACGAAAAAAATTTGGAGGCATTACTTTTCAGCATCCCCTCGTAGAAGTACAATTCATTTTTAATCTCTTACATTATCATCGTAGCTCAAATTTTAACAAATATAATTTATATTTTTGTGATAGAATAATGAAGATATTGTAAATTTGATACTGATATTGTTAGTTTGTAGATATTCCACTTTTACACTTTTCTACTGTAGTTATTTGCTTTGTATTCATCATGAATCTCACTTGATGATTGTTTTATATGCCAGTCACAGCTGCTGTTGAACTTGTTGGAATGATTTTAATCACTTTATGAACTGTCAATATATCCATTCTCTATTTTTTTTTTGTAATTTAAGAACTCGCATTTAAAGTTGTGAGTATAAGCAGGTTATATTTGCTAATGGCTCATGCCTTATGCACAATTTTTAGTTCTGACTGTAGTTTCTAGTTTTAATTTATTTTTTAGAGGAAAATGGCCTATACAAATATTTTACTGCATATATAACCATAAGTTTTTTCTATATTTTTGCTGATTTATATACCGGTAGATTTATACAGTTTAACTGTTAAATAAATAATCACAGATGAAACTATGCCAGTCCAGACAGGGATCCATGTTGGAATAAATCTAGTATAAGAAATAAACTGTTTAGCTCGTAAGTGATTAAAATACTGTATGTATTACACATGAGCGTAATTTTAAATTAATTTGAGCACAAGAGACGTGAGGCTTTTCCGGCTTAGGTTACCTATGTTGGTCTCTCGGGATTCCAGTCGGGTTAAAATGTTCATGGTGTCCGAGCTTTTGGCTGCTACTAGCTCTGCAGCCATCTTCTGGGAGAGAAGTGAACTAGGGAATGTGGTAGAACTCTTTATATCTTGAAATTGAGTTGGTGGATGGTAGCCAATCAGATGACAGAAAAACTTGTGTAAAACCACTTTTCCTAGCTTACTTCTCTCCCAGAAGATGGCTGCAGAGCTAATAGGAGCCGAAAGCTCGGACATCACGAACATTTTCACCCGGTCGGAATCCCGAGAGACCATCATAAGTAATTTGGGCATGTTATGAAAGTAAACTTACTTGGTTTGCACTTCATTTTACAGTAAACGTCAAGGTAGTAAGAATACATTATAGTGTACTCAATTTGTGATTAATGACAGGTTAGTTTGTAAGTATTTTAGGTGTAATGCATTTCTTATAGCTTTAAGTAAGGCCTCTGAGATTTCTTTGTTTTCCGTCCACATCATGGAACTTGAATATAACAGCAATATTACTGCGATTCTGGTGTAAATCAGTTTTCTGTTTCTTTAGTGCCTTCAAATTATACATTTGAATTTTATACACTCAAATTTGATATTTAGATAAAATTCATTTAAAAATTGTAGATTATTTCTAGGTAGAATAGTAGTATATATAGAGATGTTCTGGTAACAACAGATATTTTGTTTTCAATTATATTAAATTGTACACAGTGATTATGATTATATAGGAATCCTAGGATTTGTAGGAAGTTTATATAGTGAAGTTATAATTAATTGAAACTTGAGATGGAGGTTTAACATACGTAACTTCACTTAATTCAAGCACTATAGTTAGTTGCTATAGTTTACCTGTACTTTTAAATTTAAACAAAACCCAAGAAATAAGCACTTTAAAACCAATAGAAGGAAATTTGAAATACAAGAAAGGTACATTCCACCTTTAGGTTGACAAAAAAAAATCAGAAAAGTCTTCAAGAATTATGGCATCATTAAAGAACCAGAAAACAGAAAAACTTATCGAAATTTACATATTTATAGAGAACCATCATCACATTGACCCTAAATTATACAACAGGACTTTTGCAATACTTGGCTCCTTACACAACCTTTAGAAATCACGCTGAAAAGTGATAATTCTGTACTTTCAGCCATATTTGTAGATTTTTTCTTTTAAAAATTCCTCATTTTGCACTTTGCAAAAACCAGGTGTATCTAGCTATAAGCTGATCTTCCATAATGCAGGATATTTCAACCTTTTCACTGCTACTGTTAATATATATATGCGATACTGCAAAAAATAGGTAAAACAGAAAAATAACATTTTTATGTTGAAATACGAAGCCATGATATGATTGTCATTAATGAAAACAAATTTTATGATTGATTTAAAACTTGTATCCCTTTGATGATTTTACTGGATGAAAGCTTATCTACAGGGTGTTAATGAATAACACCGAAATATTTTACCTGTAAATAGGGGGGAAATAGGCAAGCAACTTTTATTAGCAAATTTTTGCTCTGTGGATTCGATTTTCCCTGTTATAGCATAAATTCTCCCAGGGCATGGCTGCCACCGCCTTCTAACATTTGAAAAAAATGCAAAACAAAAGAATTTAGTTGTTAACTTATGAATAAGTTATGAATAAAAGAACTAAAGCAGTGAAGGCCAGTCATGTGATTAGTCTATAAATTTTGCAGATTATGAAAACATTAAATTATGATGTGTGTTAAACAGATATCTATATATATCTCGAGAGATTTATACTGAATTTATCAACAGTATTAAGTAAACATTCCAGTAGATGCCACTGACTGATTTTACAAAATCCACATATATCAATATAATTTTGACATATCAAGTGATACCTGATGTCTTGTTGCTGTAATCAATGTTGTACCTGTGTTTTGTTATACAGTAGAGTCCCGCAAACTCTGTCTAATATGGACCAATGCCGAGTTATCAAAATAAGGGCTTAAAAATTAAAACAGTTATTGCAAAAATTAAAAATGTGTTTGATGATGATGATGATGATGAAGTTTTCGGCCCGGAGGCCGTTCCTGCCCTGGGACAGAGCCGTGGGGGGAAGACCCATGGTCTGACCGAGAAACTCTAGGCCGGATGATACCACATAGGGTGGCAATTTCCTTTCGCGGGATGGGAACAAGGACACAACACCTAGTCCTGACCCAGGAATGAAACTTGACATCTCTGTAAAATCCCCGACCCGGGCGGGAATCGAACTCGGGCTGCCCATTTGGCTGGCTGTCATGCTACCAACTCACCCATGGCAGAGGACAAACACATGTTTATTGGCCTAAAATATAACAAACATCATTAAAAAATCTTGAAACATGCTACTGTGGATATAGTTACTCTTCTATGAAACGACAAATTACAACAAAATAAATATTAAATTGTGTTAGAAGTTAGCATCTCTCTCTCTCTCTCTAATCCTGTGCCCCCTTGTTGGGGCGAAGGGCCTCCAAGTGGAGGTTTCTGTACCTATGTGAATTTTGTTACGCTTATTTTCCTAGAGAGGGCAGAGGGACAAGTGGTAAGCCCATCGCCCCTTAACCCCTCTCCGGAAACTAAGGTATTACTTGGACGTGAAAGGGCCGATAAATTTTGTCCAGAGGCTCTAATTTGGGCTTGGAGTTCTTTTACGTGCCGTAAATGTACGACTCTGTGCCCAGGATTTTTACATCCTGAAAAACCCATTGACTGCGGCCGACTAAGTTATATAGTTTACCTGTACTAGTTTCGGTATCTTCGCTGCCATTGTCAACAGCTATACTTCAACTGGCAATGATAGCAAAGATGCCAAAACTAGTACAGGTAAACTGTACGAAAGAAAGTGTGAACTTCAGTGTTCAATTCAACTCATAATATAATTATTATACAACAAAATAGATGGATATATTTGCATTCATGAACCACAGATTATTGTCTCTGTTGGACATTACATGAGAATATTATAGGAGAAAAATTCCTCTGACTCTGGGATTTGAACCCAGGATCTTTGGCTATCCGTGCCACTGCTCTACCAACTGAGCTAAGCCAGAGTTCACTTCACAGTGCCAGATATGGTACCTCTCTCCTGTGACGGATAGCCAAAGGTCCTGGGTTCAAATCCCAGTGTCAGAGGAGTTTTTCTCCTAATAATATTCTCATGTAATGTCCAACAGAGACAATAATCTGTGGTTCATGAATGCGTATATACGATGCCTATCTTGAATGTTAACTGTACAATAACGATGGAAGCCCGGTCACAAAAATCACTAATTAGTGTGCCTCACAGTACAGCATATGACATAACTTGTCTGTTGGTGAGGTAGACCATTAAAGGCAATCAGTCATAGGAGAGAGGTTCCATCTGATACTGTGAAGCGAACTCTGGCTTAGCTCAGTTGGTAGAGCAGTGGCATAGATAGCCAAAGGTCCTGGGTTCAAATCCCAATGTCAGAGGAATTTTTCTCCTATAATATGTGCAATAAAATAGTTTACCTCATTTCTTGCCAAAAAGTATTTGATTTTCATCTGTTTCTCGCGCTGGACTCGAAGGTGCGCAGCTTCATCTTGCAAACATCGGAGAAATAACATGTACACTGAACTTTCACCACAACTAGGATTGTAGCTGTTTTTATTTTTCCCGTCATAGTTGCCAAGTAATCCGAACTGCTGGGTTATTGAGTGCCAAGTTTGTGGGACTCTGCTGTGATTGAATCTGTTTATATTTTTGTGACTTCTGGTAAAAGTATGAATTGTAAGAAAACCAAAACTCTTATTAGAGATTGTTTGTAGGAATTACTTGTAAATCTCATACATAGAGTCTGAAGTATTACAGATTTCTGCTCGTCTGCACAGAAAACAAACCTGGCTGATTGCTAGAGACATGCTAGAAGCAGTGTTGTAGGATTTGTAAGAATTTTCTCAGTGGTGAAGGCCAAACATTCCCTGAGACTTGTGTACTCAACAGTTTTAAATAAATGGTTGTAATAATAAATCTTGATTAGAGTACTTCTGTAAGACGGATGTTAGATACCAAGATGTTATGGGTTAATATATGTATATACAGTGAACGCCGCTTAATGTAATCATGGATAATGTTATCACTTTTATGAAGTCCTGTGTGGATTAATACTCTTACATAGAAAAAATTATGTTCATTGTGATCAAAGATTTGGTTTATGTTATCACATTTTCCTTTTTGCGGCTTTATTTCCAAGTATGGTACATCATTCAAAATTTCATAGTTCCTAAGTCAACTGTATTGTGTTGTACTGGAGGTAGCAATGCAGTTCCCAGCTCACGAGATGACCAGTTTGAGGGGGTGGTATAACCTAACTTTCTCTTTTAAGCAATAAAACATGTTTCAACCCTCAGTTAAGCTGCACTTTTGATTTATGAAGATAACAGTGTTGACATGCAGTGATGGCTAGCTAAAATGAAAAGACTTGGAGAGGCGTTAGATGTTTTCCTACACGGTGTTCACCACAGATCTGTGTAGACTTTCAAAAACACTCATTACTCGTAATTGAGTATGGAGTATTGGTTAATGGACTGGTTGAAAAAATAGTTGCTTGCAGTCTATTACTGTACTATCCTACGAGTGGTTCAATGATTCACAGTTACGTATTATTTGATGAATAAATATTTTTAATTCTTATATATGAATAAATAATCTTCATTTAATTCCTTCGGCTACTGTTGTCAATGTGTTAATATTATCCCGAAGTGATCACAATAAGCGGCATGCACTGTATATGACCATGCCAGGAAACCCAGTCATTTCCCCATAACAGTAGAAAACAGCTGTCAGCATGTAAAACATTGATTTTTGAAGTGAAACTTCTTTAGCCGAGGTGGGGGTAAATCGAGAGCTTGTGTAATGCTCAAAATCATCACGAAATTATTGTTACGCTCAAAATCATCACGAAATTAGTGTTACACTCAAAATCTACACAAAATTAGTGAGGTGTGACAGAACGGACTGCACAGAAAATAATCAATTCAATGATTGGGCTTATCCAAAATTTAAAAAATAAAAAAATTCAAAAACACAAAATTAAAAGTCGAAAATCCAAAATTTAAAAAATCTAAATATTAAATATTAAAAAATCGAAAATCAAAAAATTAGAAATCCAAAAAATAAAAAAATTCAAAGATTCAAAATTTATATAATCCAAAATTAAAAAATTAAAAAATTCAAATTGACCATGGTCCCTATTGTTTTCTTTGTTACTTTTTATGGGATAAAGGAGGAAAAAATATGAGACAGACTTTGAACAGAATTCTGAAAGGAATTTTTCTTCTATAATATTCTCATGTAATGTCCAACAGAGACAATAATCTGTGGTTCATGAATGTATATATATCTATATTGAATGTTACTGTACAATAACAGTGGAAGCCCGGTCACAAAATCGCTAATTAGTGTGCCTCACAGTACTGCATATCACGTAACTTATGTCAGCGTGGTAGACCATTAAGGACAATCAGTCATAGGAGAGAGGTTCCATGTGGCACAGTGAAGTGAACTCTGGCTTAGCTCAATTGGTAGAGCAGTGGCACAGATAGCCAAAGGTCCTGGGTTCAAATCCCTGTGTCAGAGGGAATTTTTCTCCTATAATATTCAGATGTTGGGAAGTTTGAGTTGATGAAGAGGCTCTACAAAATTGACACTTATGTCTTCTTTTAGAGGGCGGGGTTGATACGCTTGCCAGCTCTCCCAGAATGACCACGAATTTCTTGTATGAAATATTTTCTCTCTAGAAAGACCTGATATCTCCTGCAATTATCAGATTTGCTTAAGTTGTAATGTTGTTTTTATTATTATTATTATTATTTATTCTGTTTTTCAGACATTATGCAATTTGTGGATGAGTTCTTATGTCCTATCAGAAGATTGACTCAGAGCTCGGAAACGTTTAAAACTTTAACTTGGCTGATAGCCCGTAAAGAACTCAGTAGTATTCGCTGATAAAAATTCAAATCTATCTTTATATGTCATTTGTTCGTAGGAGGTGACAAGTAGAGTTTAACAGTATACAGAGTCGTTATTTTTGCGATGTGCTGCTGGAGCGCCTTTACTGGCTAACGACTTACTTCCATGCCACCAGACCATGCGTTCTCGGCACATCGCAAAAATAATCTTTCTTCATAAAGTGGAGAACAGAGAGAAGTTATTGTTGCACTATAACTTGTCTTTGCCTCTTATACAGTATCTAACTATGTGACGCTGATATTGGTGGTTTCTGATGTTGGAGGCGCTATGGGCTACTTCTTTATGTTCCCAGTTGATTTCACAAAACTGAGTGCACCCCAATCCAAAACTCCCTATCTCAAAAAAAAACCTAGGAGGTTCCGGGAAGTGAATCCAGACCTGCAGACCCATAGTCAGGAATGCTAATGATTATACAATGCAGGCAGCTACCTATTTATTTAAATATAAGAATATGTTTTCATTTTTTTATAAAGTAGTGTATAGTTGAGGATAACTTAGACAGTGGAAATAAATTTATCAATTATCGTGGCTGGTTCAAAACCAAAAGTGAAAGAAAGAAAATATTGTTGTACATTTACTTATGCATGGAAGTGTTCTTAAATTCAATTAATAAAAGGTGAAGCAGAATTTAGTGACTGCAAGGATTGTCAACCCTTGCCAAGATCTGAAATCAAGATTCCCGGGGGATAATCCTAGGTTCATAATAATAAAAGATTTATAGTGTAACCCAGCGTTAAGATAGTGCAAGGGTCATCAGTCATCATCATCTATTATGAATCACGAGTTGTGAAATACCACAACATGCGTGTATGCGTGCCTGAGAATGTTGATCTCATGGTTGGCAAGGTCTGATGTAAGACAGCGCCGCGGAGGGCGTAATGAAGTTCTCAACGCAGCTGATAGATGTCACGTTCTCCTGGAAGACAACTAAAAACGATCACTTGCCAGAATTTGCCGTTTATGGGTTTTGAGCTCCAATATCGTGTGTATCTGTCATCGCCTTTCCTCTTATCACCATGAATTAAATCTTCAAAATCCATACATTCTGTCTGCTACCCAAAATATTCTGTTTTAAAAATTTTACTTAGTACCTGCAGGGTACTTTTAATGTTACGCGCTAGGTTATGTGACGTCACAGTGACGTCAGGAAGTTTTCTTAAAATGGCCGAATAAAGAGTATTGAAGTGTTGTTATACAGAGTGAATTATTTCAAAATGGAGCTAATAACGGAAAATTATATGAGTACTGCAGCTGAGAAATACAATATTGAAGTTGAAGAAACAAGAATTTGGAAAATTTTTGTGAAGAAGTGTCACTCAAGAGTTCCAGAAACGGACAAATATCCTCGAAGATTTAGAAAGAAAATTGTGAGGTGTAGCACACATTGTATGCTTAGTGGGAAGAAGGCGCATTTTCCCTCATATTTTATGCGACCTAGTAATTCAGACACTAATAAGGTTGTTTTTGGTGGTACAAAGTGAACTTATTAATTGTAGAAAGAATGATCATGGCGTTTTGTTGGCAGGTTTTGGTTATGGACAGTATGATGGGAATGAAATCTTAAATTATACTTGTAAATAATTACTAACAGTTCTTAAAAGGTTAAAGGATTGTAACATTTTATTTATAAGATGGAGTTTTCAGGTATATCATATTGTGCTGAAAACAAAAAGCTAAATTTTCCAGCTTTTCCTCTTCTGTCTTCGGGAACAATCATACACCAGACTTCAAACATGGGTGCTAATCATTCTAAGGAATTGCCTTTTGTGGAACTTACTGGACACAAAGTAAGCGAGTCGCTTTCTCATCGTTTTGAAATGAATGAACTGACAGGCGGATTTGGCCTAGCTAGCAAAATTCATACTTTCTCCACAAACACCAGACATTTTGTAAGAAGCGAGAATTTTTTGATGCGGAAAGAACTGTATGGTCAGCAGTTTCCTGCATTTGCATTTTCTCAGTTGGTCGGTGGCTTCGTTGGCAGCAAAAGTCAGATCGGTTCATCAAGCAAGGAGGCGTGTCAGATCTGGGATATAGTGTTTGACAAGCTTGCTGAATTCTGTGGGTCTCACCAGCATCATCATAATTTCGACAAAGCTTGGTCAGAACAAGTTATTGGTTCATTTTGTCAGAAAAATATTCAGATTCCTTCTCAATTCGTTGTTAAGAACTCTGTTGGTACAGCCACAACTACAAACATCAAGCCAGAGATACCGAAACGCAATATCATTTCAAGTCAGAGTGTTGGGGATCCGAGTGTTGTTGCAGGTGTATCTGTGACCGATTCTTCTCCTAGTCTAGTTTCCAGCAGCTCAGCTGACGTTCCAGATTGTGCCTCGCTTCAGACATTTGATATTACAAAGCAGTCGTACGCAGACGTTGCCAGGACATTTGCTGTACACCATCAGAAGAACAAAGAGCAGACATCTGCAACAATGCCACGTACAAAGAACCCACCTCATCGGAGGAATCTGACAAAGTGTCAGATCAATCGACCTATTGACAACAGAAGGAATCAATATAATCGGTGCCGAAAGGATTACCAGAACCACACCAAATTTTTCTCTGGCTTTAAAAACAAACCAAGACCTGACTGTAATCAAAATTACAAGACATCAGCGAACAACGAGGTGCGTGGAAAAGCGGACAAAATCACACAATATGGTGCAAGAAATTTCCAAAGAGTAGAAAAAGCAAAGACTGAAGAAATGGTTTCCAACAGAGTAGTACAAAACAGTCCACAATACTGCAGACCTCCAGATTGTCTGAACATTTGTGGCGGTGTAGATAGCAGGAACTCCAGGGAAAGCTCGTCTTTTGGTGATGCTAAAATAGACATCCAGTCATCACCACCTCGCAAGAGGTTTATATCAGAGTGTTCAACAGACAGTGAAGACAGTTTTGTGATATTTGACGCAGAAGGGGAATGTGATTCAGTGATAGCGGCTGTGGTGTCTGATTCTGAGATCTCGGAAGATCTTGATGCTTATGAGTTCAGTGAAGATGATGATGACGACGAAGAGACTGATGTCACCAATACTGATGACAGCGATGATGATGATGTTGAGGTAAGCTGATATGTCAGTTTTGTGGTTTTATCTGTTGTAGGGCTTTGAATGGGTCCCGTTCGGCCTGTTCGATTAGTTTCCTTTCCTCTTTTTCCTGATAACCCATTTTGGCATTGCTTATCAATTCTTTGTAAGCTTTTCTTTGCATGGCGTATCTCTGTCGGCTTTGATCTGTTGGCGAACTTTGCGCTCTGTGTAGGGCTAGTAAGGTATGTGATGACCAGGTTCGCGGTGCACGGCTTTCATCATCATATGCCATAAAGTAGGATACCACTTACCAGGACAAGACTGCTAGTGCAAGCGTTGTGGTGAACCGTGTGACAGATACCATGTAATGTATTGCAAGCAAAGGCATGAATCATTGACAAAGTTCTGCTCCGCAGAAAACTGAATCGAAAAAGAAACCAATGCACATTGTGCGCATTTCTCTATTCATTCATATGTCAGTTTTGATAGTCTAATTTTCTAGAATCTGTTCCCGTCAAAGTAGGCTTCAGTAGAACTCCAATTATCTGGGGAAAACGGTAGCAATGGCCGTGCACGAGTCCCCCACTCCAACCCACCTGGTAAGTAGGGGTTTTGGGTGGGGGAGACATCTAGGAGGGGTGTTTAAACTACTAGCAGCGACGGTAGCACTATCTACTAAGCAACTGGTGAAACAGAAAAAAATAATTTATTTCTCCTTTATTCTCTTCTTTTCTTCCTTACCCTACCTACCTATTCGAGACCTATTCCTAATAGTAAATTTTGGATCGACCAGGATTCGAACTCGGGACCCCTAGCATTATAGCTAGGAGTCTTAACCATTATACCACGAGTGAATGTTGAGCAGTGAAGGAAGCTTTCGTATATTTGAGTTATGTTAGGGGAGATTTCATGAGTTTTAATGCAAGAATCGGTTTTTATAATTTTGAGATATTTAGTTATGAAAAGACCAGTGTTGGTGCAAGGGAATTTTCCTGCATCAATTAATCCATATTTTAAGTGATAATACGGCTTTTTTTATAATTGCAAAATATTATGTATGGTGCAAGGGTCGTTTTTATTATGAAATATTTATTATTTGTTTTTTATAATTGTGAAATGTTCTGTTGGCATAAAAAGTCATGGCGTTTTTTATAATTGTAAAATATGTTTGATGCAAGGGTATTTTTTTATTGTGAAATATTATTACCGGTACTGAGCAATGGTCGGCGGGTGGCTAGGAGACATGCTAGGAGCAGCCGGCGGGATAGGGGAAGTGGCCAGGCGAATATCGAGTGGAAGGGGGAGGAGTGCGCGGCCCATATTACCGATTCGCCCCAGATTAATAGGGACCAGGACTCAACTTTGGAATAGGTCCCTTAAAAAAAAGTTTCCATTTCCTGCGTTTTTCTTGTATTTCAGAATTTTTAAGGCCCACTCGTCATTAACATTATTTTCTGTCTTTTTTTTTTTTAATTACACAAAAGTTTATGTCATTTATTTATATAAACAGATTAATTGTACATTCGACGAATTCTTTACTTGTCAGGCACGCGCCATTTTGGATTGGAGACGTCATGTACTGCTGCCAACATTGCTGGAATTGTGTACCCTAGGTCACGCTACGGGTGAAGCTGCAGCTAGCACTTCCAATTAAATTAAATGTACCGAAATGTTTGTTTGTTTGATCTATTTGTGATGGAAATGAATGTATGCAATTCTAAAATTAGTAGGCCTGCAATACCTCAAACACTAGTACAATATTTACAATAATAATAATAACAACCATAGGCGTAACCAGGCCGACAATATGGGGGGGGTTGTATGGAATACAAATTTTAAAAATTAAGACGCAAAATAACGAGTTTTAAGCTTCCCACGCTTTATACTTGTATTAAGTAATTTATGGGCAGACTTAAAAAAATTATACAATTTTCATTTTTTTAATCAATGGGGGGGGGGTTCAAACCCCCAAACCCACCCCCCCCCTCGTTACGCCTATGATAACAACATCTGGCTTATTGGGTGAAGGGTTCGCAGCCCATCTCACTGTAAACCATAGCCAGCATTTCGTAAATGATAGAAGATAGCCTATCAGGACTGTTTATCCTGTAGACTAGAGTTTAAAGTTAAGTAGGTTTAGCGCCTTTACTTGTAAATAAATTATTATTATTATCATTTTCAGCATTCTATAAACAATGGTTTTCCGAAACACATGTTTCACATTTTGGGACTTGAACCAATCTGCTGAACACATGTCTGGGGTTTTGGTGCATATATTGGCAGCAGTGACTTCAGATGTTGCCTCCATTCCTAGTCTCGGCACTTCGGGAAAAAACTTCGGAAATCTTCGCAGTTCATAGCATATCAACGTGTACTTTCGGACTTAG
Organism: Ectobius pallidus; assembly: GCA_964059195.1. Taxonomy (NCBI): domain Eukaryota; kingdom Metazoa; phylum Arthropoda; class Insecta; order Blattodea; family Ectobiidae; genus Ectobius; species Ectobius pallidus. The sequence continues at coordinate 177,970,014 of CAXKWD010000005.1, forward strand.
AAAATTTTCGAGGGACTTATATCAAAGTTTATCCGGGACCAGACCCAATCCGGATACTCAAATATCCGGATAATGGGATAAATCATGAAAATAAAATGTCACATCTTGATCATATCGTTCAGAGTCAGTTGTGGCGAAATAGTACTTTGTGACACAAGCTGGTCCCCTTTCCACTCGCCTGGCTGCTTGCCATGTGCTGCCTGCCCCGCTTCAACGCAGCCCATGCCGCCTTGCCTGTAGCCGCTGCTCAACACCAGTAATGCATAATTGCAATTGACATGTCACCTAATATTTCGCAATAAGAAAATACCCTTGCACCTCCACATAATATTTCATAATTATAAAAACGACCCTTGCAACAAAATAGGCTATTTCACAATACAAAAAAAAATCTGATGTGAAAGTCACATAACTTCCTCTGCCCAGATAAAAGTTAGGAGTATTCACATAGGCCTATCCTTGTACAGAAACACAAGACACAATTTAATGCTAATTATACGATAAATACCTGATAACCTCTTCTCTGAAAAAGATGCGACTAAAAAAAGTGCAGACTATATAGCAAACAAAAACAAGTGACTGCAGACATTTATTGAAACTTCCGTCGTTAAGAATAATTTCCGAACTTTATCGAATATTTCCCTCCAATATGTCTTTCTCACTTCATTCTTATATAGAATAAGAGGCCGTGAAAGAGTGTGTATTCAATTGTTCACCACACAACACAAACTTTTTACAAACAGTGGGTGAACAGTAGGTGGCTTGTAACTGCCTTCAGAGAATTTTTTCGAAAAAAAGTTTCAAATAAAAGCTTTAGCTCTCACTATAAGCTACACTTGTGCAAAATTTAAAGAAAATCGTTAGAGCCGTTTTCGAGAAAATCGCTAAAAACGAAAATTTCTTCATGTAAAGTCCCCTTAAAAATAAGAGAAAATAATCGCCAATCTTATCCTCACATCTTCAGAAGGTACCTGACCCAAATACGAAATTTTGTTTTCATACGATTTTCCGTTTTGGAGCTAGCTTGTTCACAGATATTCCACACAGACACACACACACACACACTGACACACAGACATGTTTCCAAAAATAGTATTTTCGGATTCAGGGGGCCTTGAAACGTGTATATATGTCAAAAACTCAACTTCGAATTTGGGGGTCGAAAACAATACTTCCTCTACCTATAGTACCTATGGTACAGGCAGAGGAAGTAATACGCTTGTACCATACATAATATTTCACAATTATAAAAAACACCGTATTATAACATTAAATAGGCTATGGTTTAATTGATGCAGGAAAATTGGCAAGTTGGAACTTTACGTCTCACTCTCATCCCTCTTCCACCCAGCCGCTTCCCGCCTGGCCGCTATACTGTCTTCTCCCCGCCTGGCCACTACACTGTCTTCTCCTAACCACCTGTCGGCCACTCCATGCAGCTCGCTGTGTTATGCTGGGCTATAGTTGTAGCCTATTGCATGCAGTTGAGATGTCAGCATTTTCCCAAACATAATAGGTTATTTCACAACCATAAAAAATGCCGTATAGCCTATATGCCAACAGAACATTTTACAATTATAAAAAAACAAAATAATATTTCATAATAAAAAAAAGATCCTTGCACCATACATAATATTTCACATCATAAAAAACGCTGTAGCCTATTAGGCTATAACATAAAATATGGGTTAATTGATGCAGGAAAATTCCCTTGCACCAACACTACTCTTTTCATAACTAACAAAATAACTCAAAATTATAAAAACCTATTCTTTCGTTAAAACTCAAGAAATACCCCCTATCATAACTCAAATATACGACTGGTACTGTTTCACCTGCTGTGATGAATGTTATATTTCTTCTATTGGTTGCTGGGAAAAGATTTTGTCTTCAAATAAAGCCTACTTGTGCATTATGTTTTCCATTATATGGCTCATACTATACAAAGGAAAATTGGGTGGAGCTTTAATGGGACCTGTCTGATAGGGAAGCAGTGTTGCACAGTTCAGATAACTCTGCGCCTAACAGAAGTGTTACGTTGTGCAATTTCAATTGCATGGCAAAAAACTATACTGTACACAAACCAAAATTTTCAAGTGTAGCTTACCATGAGAAAGAAGAAATATTTCTGAAGCCAGCTGTACATAAACCATGTTTTTACGAGAAGTGGTTGTCGAGATGAAGTTTTGATTGATATATAACATTGATGATCAATCACGCACATCCCGGGAGTAGCCGCAGGAAATCTTCACTCTTTTCTTTCTTCTGGCAAGTGTGGCCCCAGTGCACAAAGAGTCGGCAGGGATTGGTGCACACAATTTTCATTCGTATAACGTGAGCCATATAGTTCCAGATTTTGTATGGAACCATCCCATTTTAGATACGAAATGGTTTAAATCCGTTTTTGAAATGCTTTGCATTGCAATGTTTTTTTGTTGCAGACTGTCACAGGGCTAGGAGAGATAAATGAAAGATGGCAGAGGGAAAACTCAGCTTATTCAGCTACTGAGAAGGCCCCGGTGAAGGTAAATATTAAATACAGTTAACACACCATTATAGAGTATTTTTTTTTTCTTCCTGACACTGATGAAACGCGGGTGAGGGGAAGGAATGTCCATTGATGTAACAGATTAATCACATTTTATGGTTAAGGGTTAAGAAAGAGAAGTTAGGTGAATGTAACACTTTGTTTATGTTGTGACACATTGTGATGTTGGATTGTGAAAAATATTCTTAGGAAGATGCAAGATTCTTCTTCTGTGCTGAGTCATGCACTCCTGGGGATTTCCTCATTCATTCTATGAATAAATTTAGATTCTTCTATTCTTGCTTTTCTATTTTTGTTTTCTTTCTCCATTCTTAATTCTGCTTGTTTCTTAATATCTTATCCTCTTTCTTTCTTTCTTTCTCTCTCCCAATTTTAAGTTAATTTGTCCTCCAGAATTCATTTATTCGGTTTTCTCTAATTTATCTTATTTCTTTTGTGTAATATTACTTATAAGATCACTTATTGTATAATTTATTTATTATTTATTTATTTATTCACTTAAAGGTCCCAATGAGCCAAGTGGCTTGCAAGTAGGGACAGTTAAAGTACAAAAATAGGCAGTGTTGGAAATACAATAAATGAGTAGAGAGTAAACATTACAAAAGAATACAATCAATAATACACATAAAACACATACAGAGATAAAAATAATTAATGAAATATATAAGTTAGGAATGTAATAGTATAAATAATTATAATCAATAAACCTATGAGCTAATAATGATAAATGATAATCAATATTTAAGTTAGAATATTAATAGGAGAGAGGTTCCATCTGGCGCTGTGAATTGAACTCCGGCTTAGCTCAGTTGGTAGAGCATTGGCGCGAATAGCCAAAGGTCCTGGGTTCAAGTCCCAGTATCGGAGGAATTTTTCTCCTATAATATTCTCATGTAATGTCCAACAGAGACAATAATCTGTGGTTCATGAAAGCTTAAATATCTATCTTGAATGTTAACTGTACAATAACAGTGGGTGCCCGGTCACAAAAATCACTACTTAGTGTGCCTCACAGTGCTGCATAATTATGACATAACTTGTCTGTCAGTGAGGTAGACCATTAGCCTAAGTCAAAGGCGAGAGGTTCCATCTGACGCTGTGAAGTGAACTCTGGCTTAGCTCAGTTGGTAGAGCAGTGGCACGGATGGCCAAAGGTCCTTGGTTCAAATTCCAGTGTCAGAAGAATTTTTCTCCTATAATATTCTCATGTAATGTCCAACAGAGACAATAATCTGTGGTTCATGTACAGTCGGTCAAATAAAAAACGTCGGGACTCGTATGCAGTTAAAATTAAAGTTTTTATGCATTAGTTCACAAGTTCCCTATAAAAAAACATAAAATACAGGTCATTTTCGGAACATATGAGGCCATGCGACAGGAGGGAAAAATGAACAACGCGGAAAGCGCAACACACGATATTCAACTTAATGTATTGTCATAATTAATTTTGCTTTGTGTCATCGCCACATACAAATGCTAAAGTGAGAGAAAGTGTAGATAGGGCTGTAATTGACCTGCATTTTTCGGCCTCTGAAGCAGCGAGAAGGTTCCATATTTATGAAAGAGTAGCTCGGAGGTGGGAACTTCACTATAATGCGACCGGAAGTTTTCATAGGAAACGTGAATCTGGCATATTTCGATGCTACATTGGTTGCAGAAGTTGAGCGTAAGTAATTTATTTTGCACTAGAAGTACCGGTATTATAAAATAAAATCTTTAAAAAATGCTCCTTGAATAAACATATTCCTCACGAATCTATTAATTATTAATATTATAAAAATTTGCAACCAAGAATATGGCGGATTTGAGGCATATAGCCACAGCCTTCTATACATGTTTGTTTTGGAACAAAACTGACTAAATAATCAAGAAAATACATGGATAGACAAGAGGCGTGTGTGAACCTAACCTTAAGTCTTCCTGTACATGCGCATATGCTCGTTCGTGATACTTAATCAAATACCGCCCGACGTTTTTTATTTGACCGACTGTATATATGTATATATCAATATTTAAGTTGTTTGTATTTTTTTCTTTCTTTCTTTCTTTCTTCTCCTGTGCAACGTTTGAAATGGTCTCTGGATAGTGAAAACTCATTAACTTTATAGGCGTTGCTAATATAATAAACTTTAAGAAAGGTTTATAATAACTTTGATTCTCAGAGTAAATAGATACAAGAGTCATTGAATACCCAATTATCAATATAAGAATAATGTCTGAAATATTTATAAGGTAAACAAGTTGCTGATTAGATTAGAAGGACTAATTCTTTACAGGAAGACGTGAGGAATTGCCCAACAGAGGGAGATCGCATTCTCCAGAATGAGGCAAGTAGAGGGTAATTTAAGATTGCTATCAAAATTCGACTGGGAAACGCCCATCAAAATGGCGATGTCAGCAAGTCCAAATAATTAACAAATCTCAAACATAGCAAGATACAATTATTAATGCTCTCGTAATTTCACTCACAACCAACATGTTAAACTACCTATAAGAGGTAAAAATATTAACTGAGGGGGCAAGGCGTTGTCATACCTGCGTAGCATAGAATATGAGGGAATGTTAACTAACATTTACTACAGCATGGATTACGCTGAGCTGCTTCTTGAACATCTTTAGAAAATTTCTACAGCAATAGAAGTGCCTGATGCACACAAATGATTACTTGGGTTAACTTTCTTTTTCATGATAAAGAAATACTATAATATGAGCGTGCTTAAGGCACATATTAACCTTGTATTGAAATCATAGTACAGTATGTCGCAACTCACATGACAGACGAAGAAGGCTCTCCCCGGCAGGACTCCACACAACTTCACTCACTGAAACCCTCGGCAAGTCTGTCAGTCATGGGAGCGCGGTGAACCTCCTAAGCCTGCCACGCGAGGGCAGCACAGTACTAGATAACGTCACACCAAAGAACATAGACGGAGAAACCGTGGAATTAAAATTCCACGTTACAGATACTCCCCTGTGTCCCATAAAAAAAAATTTTTTACCAAAAATTTTTTTTTTTTTTTTTTTTTTTTAAATACAGAACTCCAAAGATAGTCAAAAGGAATACTAAACAGCTGAGCTAACTCCAACATACCCCCAAAAAACTAATACTAAACAACAAGACAGTATATAAAATCAGTAGTCTCACACATGTCCGATATACAGCAAATCACCATTTACACCATTCATTATTTCAAAGTACCTTGGTTCCATGTTGACGTGTAATTCTTCTTGAAAGTTTTTTTTTTTTTGCAATATAGACTCTGACAGCACATATCTATATAGAAAATTTTTTTTTTTGGAGAAGTTGAAAGATTATTGTCCAGAAAGTTTTCTTCTTTTTTTTTTTTACATTTTAAATGACTCATTCAATAATAGTTATAATTTTGGTGGAAAAATTCATAATACAGCACGGAGCATAACTGAACGCCAAATGTCCAAATCCGGCGATCGAGGCAAGATCAGCAAGGTCCATACTTAGCTGAAAGATTTGAATATAGCTGAGCTGAAGAAGAAGGGGGCGAAGTCAACAGAACACCATGCATGTTCTAAGATCGATGACTGCTGGATGAGCACGATGAGGATGACTCCGGCCACCCACATGGAGTGACAAAGAAGAAGGCGGGGTTGCATACCCCATGAGGCATCCATACAGAGAGTCCAGAGGCATGACGTCAAATACCTCCGAACAAGCCAGCAGGAACTCCATGGCTTCCAGGCCCAGATTACACACGTAGAAATCTTCTTCATAGAACAGCTCATACATGAAACACAATATTCAGAGTCATAAGTGATGGTTCACACCTTCTCACAGGGAGGGGACTAGTACAGCCACAGTGAGAGGAAAGGATTCTTAAATTGGATGAATGTCTTTGGAAATATCACTCCTTTGAACTAGAAAGTTCACAGCTTTGGGAGCTCCAAAATCAGTTTTTGTTTGTTTTAACTGTCCACTATAACTGATGTCGATATGCACATGTGCTTGGAGAAAGCATTACACTTAGTTTGTTTTACTTAGGCGAGGATTTCTTCTTTTTTTTGTTTACTTAAAGTTCATAAAATTATTTTTGTATTTAATATCAATTTGTTTATGCAGAATGTTGTTGGGAATTAATGATGTCCATCCAACATAATAATAAGTCGATGCCGAGGTTTTTGTTAATTTATTGATCCCAATTGTAAGGGAGATCATGCCTTTCTAAGCATAATATAAGGTTACTGCCAGGATTCTTTGTTTCTTAGTTTGTGTTTTTTTTTTTTTTAAGGGGGCCCCCTTTATTGGTCAAGGAGCGAAACTGCCGAGGAGGAAAATTCCAGGTCACGAGTGAGTTGCGATATACAAATTACTATAAAAGTTTACAACAAATTCAAAACTTTAAATAGGTATGAAAGAGAAAGTTAACTAGACAATTACTTATTTACATAATTATACATATAAACACTTATACATTATTTGCATAAAATATAACTCATTAACTACCCAATACAAAACAGCAAGATAGCCTAAAACTGGGCTTAACATTTCTTGAGCTGCGATATATGACAACGCCTTAGTGATTTATCACATAGGTGTTCCACTAGGAAGGTGACTCCTCCGCTCAAAATGTCCACTATCCTATATGGACCAACATAGCGGGGAGCCAGCTTCCTGGCGAACTTCGAAATAGCTTTGCTTTGAGGATAATTCCTGCACATAACCCTATCAGTAACCTGGATTTGATACTCCAAAACATTGGTGACCCCAAGCTTGTCAATTAATACTAGAGGGAAATCAGAAATAATCTGGAGAACTTGAGCACGTTGATCGGGAAGTAAATGACTTAAATCCACTGGTTGATCAGAAACCTCATCGGACCGGAGCAAGTTTTGGTCTACAAAAGCACTGGAGGACTGAACTAAAGGCTTAAGAGAAGATATGGCGAAGCTAATTTGATAAGTGGGTTCAAATGGAAAATAGACTACACTGCGTTGAAAATCTAGAGTCAAGCCAGAGAAACGGGCAAAATCCGCTCCCAGAATCACCGGAAACACCAAGGTATTAGTTACCAAAAACATGACCTTCCAAGAAAATTTAGCTATTTTCACCTTAAGAGCAATTTTCCCTAGTATAGTAATAGGAGAAGCATCTGCACTAACCGTATTCTCAGAGTAGGGTAAAAGCTTAGAAACAGAAATGCCAAGATCAGCTAACGTCTGCCTACTAATACACGACTTAGCAGCCCCAGAGTCTAGCAAGGCATTAGTAGAAATTTTTTTTAAAGAAATCGAAAGAACTGGCAAATGATTGGGGACACGACCTGAACAACCCATAGATAATAATAGCTGTTTGTCACGATCTCTGGCATCATCAGAAAAAGGCATAGAAACAGGAGAAGGTTCTAGTCATGGGCGGAAATTCGTCCTAGGTGCAGAAGCAGTAGGCCTACGGCTCATGTCAGCAAACTTCTTTCGACAATCGGCAACCAAATGACCAGATTTATCACAATAAATACACCTACGAACAATCCTAGATTCACTAGCAAAAGCAGAAGGCCGCTGCTGAAATTCCTGAATACGAGTAGGACAGTTTCTAATTAAATGGCCAACCTGACTACAATAATGGCAAGTACGAACATCCCTATTAGAATTGGTTTGAACAGAATTACGAGAATGCCTCGGAAAGTTAACTTGAGGGCTCGTTCTAGGAGGAACCGGCTCCAACAAAGGGGCAGAATTAGATGGAACCCGACAGGCATCACCACTCTCAACCTCAGAAACAGTCGCACCAAGAGCACACAAATCCTCAAAAGTGCGAGGTCGAGGAGCAAAAGCCAAGTATGAGCGGGTAATCGGATTCAACCCAGAAATGATGAGTTCTACCATTTGATTCTCTGAATCAGGAATTTGAAAAAGGGCAGCATGAAGTTTAATATCTGTCACATAATCAGAAAAATTTTCACCCACACGCTGAGGTCTATAATACTGTGAAGACACTAAAGCTATACGTGGCCTGGAGGGAATAAATTGCCTCAAAATCTCAGAATGAAACAAGGTAATAGATTTAGATGTTCTTAAGACAGATTGTAAAATATCTAATACACGGCCTGAAACTAAACTGAGCAACATTTGCAATACAATAAACTCTTGAACCGCAAAAGACTTAGCTAAGTCAGAAAATTCTACCAAAAACCTAAGGAACTTGATAGCTTCATCCATGGTAGACACCGTAAACTGTTTCTGTAAATCAAGCATCTTCTGAAGCGGGTGAGCCATCTTAAGTGGTGAAAATACGGCTTGAGAAAAACTCGGCACTACATTTAAATTTGGAGAAACCGAATCTGTAAGCTGTGTCTGAGTTAAATTCTGATGTTGAGGAAAGGCCTGGAAATTTGAAGTAAAGGTATTTTGAATATTTCCTTGAAGAGGCAACAAGGGAGGAGTTACTGTGGGTTGAGCCATAGCCGAAGAATTATCCTGAACCCTCGGAGTATCCAAGTTAACTAACAAAGTAGATGAGGAGGCCCCACCTTGAGATGCATCCACAGTGGTAACCATTTGCTCACTATCGTCAATGTCCCAAACAGAAAAAGGGGCTAACAAGATTTCCCTTAATTTAGTAAGCTCCCCCTGATCTAAACCAGTATCCGGAATTTGCTGAATCAGAATAATCCTGTTTTCTATGTGCTTAACTCTGTGGATAAGTCGCTTCTTCTGTTTGGTAGAAGCTTCAGGATCGGAAAATATTTCATTTACAGAATCTACTACCTCAGTGACCTTACGTTTCAGTAAACGAAATTCATTATCTGGATCATCAAGAGTTAATAACTGAGCAGAAGGAGTGTACTGAGAAGCTACTTGCTTAAGGCGAGATAATAAGGAGGCCGCATCAGCGGTTTCATCAGCCGATACGCCTCTAGCTTTAATTTCGAAAAGGATTTCATCTTTCCGTAGGAAGTCCCACGAAAGTTGCAAATTGAGAGACATAATGAATAGAATGAGAAAAAGTGGGATTAACAATCTCTGTAAATATATCTATATAAATATGGGCATATCTCTATATATGCAAGGCATATATACTTCCCTCGCCTCAGACTGAAGAGTTGCTACCATGCAACGTTTGAAATGGTCTCTGGATAGTGAAAACTCATTAACTTTATAGGCGTTGCTAATATAATAAACTTTAAGAAAGGTTTATAATAACTTTGATTCTCAGAGTAAATAGATACAAGAGTCATTGAATACCCAATTATCAATATAAGAATAATGTCTGAAATATTTATAAGGTAAACAAGTTGCTGATTAGATTAGAAGGACTAATTCTTTACAGGAAGACGTGAGGAATTGCCCAACAGAGGGAGATCGCATTCTCCAGAATGAGGCAAGTAGAGGGTAATTTAAGATTGCTATCAAAATTCGACTGGGAAACGCCCATCAAAATGGCGATGTCAGCAAGTCCAAATAATTAACAAATCTCAAACATAGCAAGATACAATTATTAATGCTCTCGTAATTTCACTCACAACCAACATGTTAAACTACCTATAAGAGGTAAAAATATTAACTGAGGGGGCAAGGCGTTGTCATACCTGCGTAGCATAGAATATGAGGGAATGTTAACTAACATTTACTACAGCATGGATTACGCTGAGCTGCTTCTTGAACATCTTTAGAAAATTTCTACAGCAATAGAAGTGCCTGATGCACACAAATGATTACTTGGGTTAACTTTCTTTTTCATGATAAAGAAATACTATAATATGAGCGTGCTTAAGGCACATATTAACCTTGTATTGAAATCATAGTACAGTATGTCGCAACTCACATGACAGACGAAGAAGGCTCTCCCCGGCAGGACTCCACACAACTTCACTCACTGAAACCCTCGGCAAGTCTGTCAGTCATGGGAGCGCGGTGAACCTCCTAAGCCTGCCACGCGAGGGCAGCACAGTACTAGATAACGTCACACCAAAGAACATAGACGGAGAAACCGTGGAATTAAAATTCCACGTTACACCTGGTTGAGTGGAAGATAAGGCCTTATGGTCTTAACTCTGCCAGGTAAAATAAGACATTATTATGATTATTATTATAATTATTATTGTTATTGTTGTTGAATTTCCGAAAGTACAGAACCCTATTTTATCTAGCTGGCCATATTGCATATTACAGTGTGAACTGAGAAGTTTTATATTGCCCTTACTCCATGTAAAGCTGAGAAATAATATTTCATATATGAAGTTGATGACAGTGAAGTTATTATTAACAATATGAATTAATCAGTTGGGATTTATATTCACTTCACTTCAAATTTTTGTTGACTAGTTTCGGGAAAACCTTATTCTTTCCCATCCTCAGCTAATGGCTCACTGATGTTTAAACGAAGGAAGTGTTACAGATCCGGACTCATCATTACTTTCTAAGATTGTTTCTAAGATGATTTGGTGGACGGAAAAATGTCTGTCGGTTACAAAATATGAATGTTAATGTCGGTTGACCAGTACAGAAGTAACGACCAATTAATGGTTTAAAAGTAGCAAATCATCACTAGCCCTATAGGCCTACTACATAGCCATGTGGCTAACTCACCCATTGACATTATTGTTGGCTCACTTCCAGATGAGCCAGAAACTTTAAATTTGGCAAACTTTTAGCTATAACTTTTATAGCTTTTAGCCTATAACCAACGGGAAAATTCCAAGAAGTTCAAAATTTTAATTTTTCCTCTCCAAAATAAACTTTACTGAGTATTTGTACGGCTTCAGATGTTTTGGCAAAAATAAAGGTAAAGGCCTATTTTTGATGTGAGGAATTTGTTGTAAATTCATTCTGTTATTATTCTAGTTGTCCTTCATGTATGCTTATCAAACTTTCTCAAGAAACCGTGGTCTAAAACTCAATAGTTTCTGAAATATGGCATTTTAACTCCATCTGGCACTTTGTTTTATCAGTTTATCTGATTTTATTAAAGTAGAGAAACACTGGAAATTTTTAAGTTTAATCGTCCCTTTCTCCAATTTTCTAAGTGATTCATTCCTTTATTCTTCAGTCTTTATTTCCTCATTTTTTTCCCCCACTTGACCATTTCTTTTATTATTATATGTTCTCAGTTTCTTCATAAAATTTGGTATCCATCCCTACCTTCCTGACTATTTTTTATAATAATTGTAAAATAAGTATTTTGAGTACAAAGTGAAGGACACCTGGCAAAAGTCTTACTAGATCCAGTTGGCCTTGATTTCTATAAATGGCTGTCAGGTCCATTTCATTAGCAGCTGGAAGTTTACAAACAGCTTGAGACTTGGCAACACTGATAACGAAAGGTGATAAAATATTTATGAGCCAGTCAGTGACATTTTGCATTCCATTACTCTATCAGTAGTTAATGTGAAAGAAATTGTGAAGTTGTATAAGGTCAAACAATAAATTGATGATGTAATAGGTAATGAAAGGTCTGGCCTATCACATTGATAAGATATGTAATGATACATTGTTTGTAGGATTGCCCAACTAACTTGTATTTCCTGGAAAGCCCCATGTTTTTCCTTTCTTTTAACCAAAGTTCCACATCCTGTATTTCACAAGATTTATCTTGCTCATTTATTAACTGCAGAATGATACTTTCTGAGATTGTGTGGTGGACAGGAAAATGTCTCTCCATCTGTCTTTACGCGCGATAACTCAAATAAGCTTTATCATATTTTCATGAAACTTGGTATATGCATTTGTAACATCCATGGGAAGAAGCCTATTGATATTGGACCAAATCGGTTGACCAATACCAGAGTAATGCTCAATTTAGTGCCTTTTTGTCGGTAATACAGTGCACGCTGCTTATTGCGGGATGCAGCTAATCTGATAACAGTAGCTGAAAGAGTTCATTGAAGGATAATTATTCATACGTAATATAAAACACTACAAAAACAGGATTAAAAGTTGTTTACTCATACGTACAAGACAGTACATACCTGTGAATCTTTCAGCCACTCAAAATGCAGTATTAGACTGCAAGCAACTATTTTTGCAATCAATAAAATGTTTTAAATTGTTTCTGTTTTCCCTTTGGAGTCCATTAACCAATAATTCATATAGTTTATTGACCTGTGGTGAACACAACAAAACATCAAATGCCTGTCTGTTCAAGTCTTTTCGTTTTACGCTAACCATCTCTCTGATTTTCACAAATCAAAAGTAACAGCTAAACCGAGGGGGTGAAACATGTTTAACTGCTTAAAAGGGAAAGTTAGGGAATACCACTATGTCCATGTTGGTTTATAATAATGTAAACATTGAATTGGCACCGCAGAATAAATTCAGTTTGAAAAATCTTATAAAAACCAAACAGAAAGATAAGGTCCCTCATTACAAAAAAGCTGGAATTTACAAAATTAATTGCAAAGATTGTGAAAAATTTTACTTAGGCCAAACAAAAAGGAATTTAGATACAAGGAGGAAAGAACATTTTAGGAACATCAGGAACAAACAAACTGAAAAATTCGTTTTGGCAATGCATTTCTGGGAATTAGGCCATGAAGTTGAAAATGAAATAGCACTACTAAAACAAGTTGAAAAACCAATAGAACTTATAGCTATACAGTTATGAGATTAGTTTGAGCAGTCATCAACTGGGCCCTGAACCATGGCCGTCCGGAAGGGGGGGCAGGGTAGGGCCGCTGCCCCTCCCTGGAAATTTTGTTTAGACATAAACCTCTAAATAAATGACTGTAAGCAACTAAGGTGAAGTGAGGTTTAAGTCTCCAAATATTGTTGTATGTTCTTGTTGTTTGGATGAAAACGAGTTGTAACAGCTGACTAGATGTGAGCTTGTAGGAATAATTACTTCCCCATAACTTGAAAATATTTATACTCAAACATTTTATTACAATGAAGTTAAGGCATTTTATATTTTATATGAATAGTAGAAATTGTAAAGAGTAAGAAAAGTCATTTGAGTGTGTACATCAGATATTTTCTTTGTATCAGCTACAGTAAATGAAGGATGTTGATTATATAATAATAATAATAATAATAATATAATAATAATAATATAATAATAATAAAGTTGTTGTAGTAGCATAGTGATTGTGGTGGCAGCAGCAGTAATTCGTTCATTGGCCCCCCCTTGACAAAATATCTGCGGACGCCCATGCCCTGAACGTGGACATAAGCCATCGGCTTGTGATAATTCATAGGCCCTGACAGTGTACAGAGGACAGAATTCAAGAGTTAATTTGAAAAGTGGTTCATCTCCTTTATCATCTGCCAGAGGTTTTATAGTTATCAGATTTAATTAATCAGAGAAAACATTTTATGCCAGATGTTGAGGTGTGTGTTTTTGGTCCTCAGGTGCAGTTTGCAAGTGAGAGTTCCCTGACAACAGTGCATCCGATGGTGGCTTGGAACTATGCCTACCGTGCAGCTCGCAGCGGTCCATGGGAGGAGATGGCTCGAGATCGAGAACGTTTCCGTACTCGGGTGAAACAAGTGGAGTCAGTTCTCTCACCAGTCCTCACACCAGAGCACAGGAGTCGAGTGTGGAGAGAGCGAATGACATCATGACAAGGGTAACAAGTGGAACAAATGTTGTTCAGATTCTATTATACACTGAGGACCAGTATAAATTAATCATACTATCTTAACATAAGGGCAATTTTCCACTACCTAGATCAATGCTGAAAATGTGAATTCTTGGATCTTATAAATTAGAAAGTCTGATTGATAACAAAGTTTGTGTGGTTACATACTTCATTTATGTATCACATTTTAAAAGGTGGGAAATTTTAGTTTTCACATAACTGAAAAACTTCTAATTGCCCTTTTTTGTTGTTTTTATATTAAAATAACTTAAACTCAGCACCAGTTCATGGTTTTAACTCATTTCATTGAAAACACACCAAAATTACTTAAACTGTTGAAAATTTTATTAGATTTTTTAAAAATTTATTATAGAAGTTGGTTCAGAAGTATGTGTATTCACAACTACCATATATTTCCGCAGATAGGACGATAGTTGACTCATAAAAAATGGCCCAGAAATCCGGGGTGTTCTTATAGGACAGATACAAAAAAATTAGACTGAAGTTTATTTACATTAAAACCATTATAAAATGATGTATTCCAGTGTCTAGATTATATTATCTTGATATATAAGATGTCAGGTACCACTTTTGTGGAAATGTAAGCCGCAAAATAATGCAAATTTCATAAATAAAACCACAATCGCCATAATCTGTGAAATAAAACCTACTTTTGATATTTTTTTCATTTTCCCTTATATACTGGTACGTGTATCACATGGCTGACGCACAATGCGCGTATCGTTCTGTTCCATCGTGCGACTGTGCTCAGTGACTCTAATTTGAAAAAAAGATCAAGGAAGCTTTGTTCCGTTAAGGATAGCCAACAATCTTTTAACTAACTGTAGTTATTTTGCCCTAACTTCTACTACCCACTCAATTGATTATAATAGCACAATGGTTGGCAGCATTTTTTGGGATCAGCCAGAAAACTGAGACAAAAACGAAAGTATTTGAGGTTGTTTCGTAAATTTAAATTCATATGCTGTTGATAGTTTGGGGGTCGTCTTATAGGACAGGTATATACAAAAACCATAAAATTTTGCCAGAAATGTATACCTCATTTTATCTGAAGATCATCTTATTTACAGTATATGGATGAAACCTGTAGTAGGCTAAGGAAGAAGAACGGTCAACATTTCATATAATGAATTATTAAAAGCCATGCATATAAGGTTCAGTTGATGCCTGAATAACTTTATTAAAGAGAATCCATCAGATTGGAGACCATGAGATCAAAAACAAATTACGCATTTAGATAACAGGAAGCATATAACAATCTTATCTGCGGAAATATATGGAATTATGCAGTTTCTGTTGAGTTGACATTTTTTTGTTGCTTTCTTATGTCCCTTATTCGTGAACATGCACCTCAGTTTTATTGCCGAGCTCGTGTGGTTATATAGTGTACAGTAAAACCCTGTTTTAGTGGCTTGAATTTATTTATGCTCCACCTTCAAGAAGAGCAGGTTGATTGCTGTTAATATCTGAAGTTGATTTCTTGAATTAGATAAATAAGGCCTGATTTTTAGGTTCATATAGCTTATACTAATTTCACGTTAAGAACAAAGTAGATGTAAACAAAGTCACGTGACAAGGGAACGCCTCATTGGCTAGTGGACGAACTGTAACTTTTTGCTGCTTTGTATGCATACTCTTGCTCTTAATAAAATAGTTCGGTTCAAACCGTACATTTTTGTAGCTATTTTCGTGCAGAGAAATTTAAAAACACGTTTCTGAAGCAGATCTGTGTATGAAACAAAATTAATTTGATCAGATTTTCCTTATGCATAATAACTAAGTGAACTAATTAAACCGTTACAACAGATGTAAATTGTAGGCGTTTACGACGGCTGTGTGAATGCTCAATCACGCCATCTTGGAATGAACTTGCCACAGCCCTCTCCCAATAACTTGGTTAGACCTGCTGAATGTGCGTTCATTTATTTATTTATAACGTTTATACAACACGTACGTGAGGACAAGAAAGTCGTGTGCTAGAACAAAACAAAAATTTCGTCAAACTTACAGCTCTGATAGGATTGGGGCGGTTACAAACAGAAATTAATGAATTCAAAAAGAAAACGCCTCTGAAGTGGGCAGCCAACATTGCAAAATGAGAGTAATTTTTTATACTCGTTAATATCTTCTTGTTAACTGTCTATGACTTTCTTAAATACTAATATTAAGCCTAATTTTGTACAGATGTATCGATCTTTTCAAAATAAATATAACATTTTTCAACAATGGTGCATGTCATAAAAAATATTTTAAAAGTACTATTGAGAACACTGGAATATACACAAATCCTCTTTCCTTTTCTTTCCGTGGCGGGTAAATCTCCACGTGGTATTGTCACATGCTCGGCGGAGTGGTACTTTAGAGTTTGTTTACATCTACTTTGAACTTAAAGTGAAAATAGTATAGAGTGCACCAAAATGTAACTGTGTATTTACATTCCATCTTTTGTTTTGCTTAGTGTCCAAGGTTCAATTCCAGAGCAGTTCTTTGTACTTCTCATGTCCATCAACTAAGCAAGGTTTTTTTTGTGTGTTTGAGGCAAAACCTCATTTAAGGGGGGGAAACAGCGCCCCTCCCCTTCCCCGAGTTTCATTAAACTGTGGTTTTACTGTACATAACTCAGTATCAGTAGAAGTGTCCTATGAATTTGGTAAATGTTCAGATGTTATGTTACGAGTTCTGCTCAGACAGAGGTGTTGGTTAGTGGCTAGTTTTTATTTATTTATTTTTTTCAGTCTTAGTTTTGTGTGTTGTTCACTACACTTGTTAAATGTCAGCACCTTTCTGGTTGGTATTAGAACTAGACCCTAATCAACACAGTTTCCTTGAGTTTAAATATTTGAAGTCTCTTGTGTAATTTAAGTATTATCTGTTTGAAGCTTGTTCCACTTTCTTAAGATTTATCAAAGGTATTTGCCATGTGAACAAACATTACAAAGCATGAATTACTGTGATATGTCATTCCGGAGTCATCCATTAGAGATCTGGTATTGCTGGTCTGTGTGGTATCTTATAGGTGCTTTATACTTACAGGCAGCTGATAGGTACAGCTGGTTGCAAAAAGGATGGGCCTCTTAAACGCTTAAGTTCCAGATTCAGAATACTGTGCATGCTCGTCTCGTTATCACCTGCCTATACAAGATAGCATATTAATGAACCGTTGAAATCGGCTGTATTTTGTTTAAGAGTCTGATATTTGGTATTAAATCAAATGGAGAGTCAATGCTGGATACACTAGATAATCTGAAGAATTTAACCCTTTCACTGCTGAGATACTGGCAAGCTGACATACCCTCCTTGCTCAGATATTTTCACTGTCACTCTCTGATAAATCCGAAAAATAAGAAGGCATTTTCAAAATACGCCAGAATTTCGTCATCACGAAAGAAATGCTTTTCCTTGCTCGTGAAGCCAATGACTGTTGAAATTGAACATACCATGGCCTTGACGTGATTCCCCGCATATTAGATTGACTCTTGAGTTCATTGGCTTCTTCAGACATCACAACATTGTGCAAGGCCTCACATTTTTGTCTACAGATTGCACCACAGGGCACGGAAAGCAATGAAATGAAGTTCTATCTAACCCAAGAGATAGCAGGACACTATCCTATTGTTGAAACCGTGTTAAAAAATTCCATTCCTTGTGGAATCGTGTCGTTCATAGCACCAACTTCGCGGCCGAAACTGCTCCGTCTATAGCAGTGAAAGGGTTAATAAGAATATTATTAAGTAACATAAAATCTATTGTATTAAATTGCCATGTATAGGGTTATTCAAAAGTAAAGAGCAGATTTCACAATTTTATTTCTCGCAAACCACACAAGATAGAAACACAATTCTAACACCACTGGACTCAAGACGTTTCAAAGTTTGGCGCATTCAATACGAGCACTATGAGTGGCATGACCAATGTCACAACGGTAGCTCAGTTCTTGCCAGACACGAATCAGGTCGTCCCTTGTTATGGAGTTCACTGCCTCAACAATTCGCTGTCGCAGTTCCAGAAGAGAAGCAGTCAGTGGTTGGACAAACACAGTCTTTCATGTCCCCCACAAATAGAAATCACAGGGGGTAAGGTCCAGTGACCTAGGCGGGCACAGAAGAAGAACATGGTTGTGTTGTTCAGGTACCATTGGACCTCAGTGTGGAAATGCGGTGAGGCTCCTTCTTGCATGAAGATGAAGTCATGCGAATCATCGTGCAGTTGGGGAAGCAGTTTTCGACCATGTCGAGGTAAATCGGTCCTGTAACGGAGCGCTCAATGAAAAAGAATGGTCCATAAACTTTGTGGACAGAAATGGCACAGAAGACATTGAGCTTTGGCGAGTCACATTCATGTTCAACAGCAACCCATGGAACTTCAAAGAACTTAAAAACTTTTAAACATCCCGAGTCCAGTTGTGTTGGAATTGTGTTTCTATCTTGTGTAGTTTGCAAGAAATAAATTTGTGAAATCTGCTATTTACTTTTGAATAACTGTGTATTATGGTTATATAGCTGACCTGTGAAATGAGTGAATAATACTGGCTCTACATTCGAATCTCAGGCAATGCTTAGTTATTTAATTACATGTTTCGGGTCATACTTCTAACAAGCGAAGAAAATATAATCCTTTAAGTTTTTCAGGAAGTTCAAACTAGCCATAACATTAATAATGAATTAACGGAAAGCGAACTCTCATTCCTCAGTACAGAAGGCAGAGACATTCTGTCAATGAATATACATAATAAAATATGTCTCAGGCAAGTTTGATCCTGTTCAAAACAAAGAGGTGTGGCTGTCGTAGTCACAGCTGTTTTATAGCTCCGCACATGAGAACGCATGTCATCACCGTGATAATGGTAGTTTGTTTATTCTCAGTACAACTCACTTCCTCTCTGTCTAGGGTTGCCACCTTTTGGTAAGGCTAAGGAGGGACACTTATCGAATATATGCAGATCGCCGATCTTCATACCTAAATTTGTACACGGAACAATTTATTAATAACTGAAAGACGGAATATATTACAAAGCCAAAACTGAATAGTAACACTAACATTAGAAAAGAAAAGAAAAGAAAAGATTAGATGTTATTAGCAAAAACCTGGGCAAATTCATGACTTGAAGCTGTATTTCTTGTTTGATTTGGCAGCTTCTAATAGTTGTTTGTTCTGTTTCACCCTCACTAAATAATCTTTGAAGGTATCTGTAACATTTGTAGAAATGAACATTATGAACATTGGCAATCCAGACTGTGACTAGATAATGGCTTACCACTAAGTTTAGGAATAACAGGAGAAATTAAGTGGAGGGAAAGGAAATAGACATTAAATCCATTCCACTTAATTAATAGTATATAAATAATAACTTGGCTTCAAAGTACCTACAAATGTAGGACACCATTGGATGTGTGTTCTCAACGGAGAAACCTCCCGTGGTCTGCCTTGTATTCTGAATCAGTTGAGGAATTTGATGTTGTACTGGCATGTTGTCATGGTAGCTCAATGGTAGAGCATCAGCGCGTTAAGCTGGAGATCCGTGTTCAAATCCCGGTTATGACATAAAACAGGAGAAATATTTAATTAGTTCTTACTCAACGAACGACATATAAAACACATAGAGAACGTGGATTCAAATTACAACTGATAACAGTTCATAGGCTACGTCTTGCTGTGCTATAATTCCAGAAGGAACTGTACTTGGCAAATCAGTGCAGAGTGTCATATGATCTGTTTTCGGTACTTCCCCGTCGGATCACCAGTTAATGGCTCGCACGCTGGTTGTACAGATCACGGACATACCCCAAGAATAAACGCGTGACTTATACAAATAAATTACAAAGAATAACATCATGGGCGGTGATTTCAATGCTGCTAACACGATACATTTTAGCGATGGAACGACATCGATATCTTGACCATGAGACGAAATTCACAAAAGACGCCACCAAGAATTGCTGTCTCATATTTTGTTTTGGAATAATTTGGCGTCCCGCAATATAATGCGTCCCTCTTAGGCATAATTCGGGACGCTGAAAATGTCCTTAAAATGCGGGATGTCCCGCCTAATTCGGGACAGGTGGCAACCCTATCTCTGTCTTGAACGATGAATTCTTTATGTTTTGTTTGCTAATTGATATAGGCCTACTATAATGATGGCGACGCCAGTTGAGAGTTTGTTATTTCATGTGTAAATGTTTATATTATTGTTGTATGAACTTATGAACACTCCTTCTCCATGAGCAAGCCACACCCTGGTAATGGCACCAATCATGTTTTGTCACATGATGCGAATTTTCCATGAACTTTCTGTGAGTTCTCCTCCCCTTTGTTTTTAACAGGATCAGACTAGCCTGACTTGTGAGACATATAATAGCAATGACTGCAAGTTTGATTACACTTGTGAATCGCTCACTACACCATTTCAACCTCAATTTCGGAAAAAGTAATTCCAATTTCGGAAAAAGTAATTTCAATTTCGGAAAAGGTAATCTCAATTTCGGAAAAAGTAACTTCAATTTCGGAAATACGAAGGCTATTTTTTAAAACATTCGATGGGGCATAAAATGAAAACCACAGTGAAAATCAAAACTGTTTTATTTGGAACATTTAGGTACACCTTCTAGCTACTTCTCTACATAATCTCGCTCCGATTGAGTCATTTGTCCTAGCGTGGTACCAACTTTACTATACCCTCTTCATAGCCCTCGTATTTCCGAAATTGAAGTTACTTTTTCCGAAATTGAAATTACCTTTTCCGAAATTCCAATTACTTTTTCCGAAATTGGAATTACTTTTTCCGAAATTGAAATTACCTTTTCCGAAATTGAGGTTGAAAAGGTGTAGAACTTTAATTTCTTAACAAACAAGAGATGGCCCATCCTCTTTACAGCTGGCTGTACATACTCTGTGTGTATGTGTGCACATGCACAATGTGAAGGCTGATACATCCAACATCTGGCAGTAATTCTCAAAGTTTGGTACAGAAGAGCATTTTCCTCAAAGTTTCTACCAGCTCCCTGTGGCTTTCTTTGACATTTCTCAGAATTGTTATTTTGGTATTCAGCACAGTGTCTAACTCACAGCTGAATTACCATTGCCTCTGTGCTTATAACCGTATATCACACTGCCATCGACTGACATGTCCACGTACTACAGATGCCACACTGTCCAGTGGGATACGACATCTCAAGGTACCATTGTCTTACTTTATGCCCCATCCTTGTATTTCTGAAATAATACATACTCTTCAATGACCAGACATCTAGTGTATATTTTTGCACTGAAAGTTTTCATTTCAAAGTTAGTTTGACTTACAGAAAACATTAGTTAGGCAGATTTTTGTCATGTAATTTCCTTGGTTTTAATTTGCACTGAATTATTGTACAATTCTGGTGAGTTTGGTATCGTCACTGGATTCAACATGACCATGTTATTTACACTGAAGATCAGTTTGATTTTGGCCTGAGCAGTAATTTATCATATTACTGAAGTCAGGGTATTGACGTATTTCTATATTTAGGACGGATTATGGAAAGAGAATTTAAGAATAGAGAGCTCGGTGTTATTAGGGGTGAGCATCGATAGTTAAAACATCGATGTTAAAATCGGTGGTAACCATCGATGTGACAATAATATTGACCTCAAAACATCAATTTATTTTGACGGAAAACATTGATGTACGAGGGAAAGTAAAAAAGTAAAGGGACTTTTGCAATTTCTCTTTTCAAGGTTTGGTAACACTGCTAGTATCCAGCGCTGAAGTAGTGTCAGCAACACTTCTATACAGTGTGTCACTCTTATTCCTGCATTAGTCGTCGGAGGTTAGCAAACCGTTAAACATGGCAGCTCCATTGTCGATCTGCACCAAGGAGGAAATGAGGGCAGTCCATGACTGATATGTAAAGTATTGGCGATTTTTCCCACTATGAGTCGTCTGTTTTCCCTCACAATACCGTCAATAACTTTCACATTGTCCTCAGTGGTTGACGTCGATGGCCTGCCCGTTCTTTCATCGTCACATACAGAAGTTCTTCCCTGTTTGAAGCGCTCTATCCATTCATAGATCTTGCTTCTCGATAAACAGCTGTCACCATACTGTTCTTGCATTCGACGAATAATGTTTAACACCTTCCTCCTTGGTGCATATCGACAATGGAGCTGCCATGTTTAATGGTTTGCTACACTCCAACGACTAACACAGGAATAAGAGTGACACGTTGTATAGAAGTGTTGCCAGCTACACTACTTCAGTGCTGGATACTAGCAGTGTTACCAAATCCTGAAAAGAGAAACTGCAAATAAGTCCCTTTACTTTTTGACTTTCCCTCGTATATTTAAAATAATTCATGGTTTCAAAAAATTTGGCAAAATGCATAAATAAACTGAAATATTTTCATGAAAACTATCGATGAAAAAAATTGATGTTTTCAAAACATTGGCCATCGATGCTCAACCCTAGGTGTTATAGCCCGGTCAGGACATTCATTTGAACGTAAATAATTTCTGTTACACCTTGTGTTCTGGAGAGTGTATGATGTAGAATATGATCTTACATTTAGGCTATTTTAACCCATTTACTTAGATTTGTTTAGTTCCTAAAATTATAATAACCTGCCATCCACCATGATTATTATAAATAAATATAATAGATTTTTATATAATCCGCACTGTAGTTATGTGGTGGCGGCAAATTTATTCAGTAGATATTATTTAAACCAAAGCTGATATGTATATTCAAAAATATATTATTGTACATTCATGTAATAATGTAATAGATATTTCATATATTATATACTGTTATTTATTTTATTCATCCCTCCATTTTCATGACGTGAGCATACATCTAACCTATCCCAACAACAGTTCCTGTGATACCAGTTGTAGTTTTAACCTGAAAAAGTATCGGAATGTTCCTGTAGGCGTTGTAGTTTTAGTTGAGAATTATGGATGTTTATCATTGGCCCTAAGCATGTAAAAAGAGAGAAAATAGGATGAAACATTTTTAGTTCTATGCGCACAGTATATTATTACATCCCAGGTTTATGGGGACGAAAGTATGAAAGTGATATTGATTTTTTATTTCAGCCCCAAAATGTTTGTATGGTAACATGAGAGTAAGAAATGAAATATTCCATGAAGGCAATACAATTTTATGTTATCGGAATTTCTGTTTCTTCTTATTTCAATCCCTATCAGGCTTGGGGTGTAGAAGCAATGGAGTACAAAATTCTACATCCTTCATGAGCCGTAAAAAGCTATATAAAGCGTTTTCTGAGGGAATAGTTTGAGTGTGATGAGTCGTTCTTCCTCTCTTCAAATTCCAAATACTTATATAAGGACATAGAATTCAAAAATCGAAAATCTTTCCTAAGTTAATTTCGAACTTCAAAATACAAAACCCAAGTAATGCTGTGCCTTTTAAGCTAGTTCATAATAAATAGGTAGTGTTTTAGAGGAAAATACGACTCTAAAATAATTGTAGGCCTAAACATAGTTTTCCTTCCCTTATTTTGGTACAATATGAATTTATTTGAAATTAAATAAGGTTATGTTAAAAGAAGTCATATGTATTAATTAAATTATCAAAGACATAAACCAGCATAGATATAATGGTAATTATTTATTATTTATTTATTTATTTATCTGGTATGCCCCAATGAGCTAACAGCTAAAGGGAGGGGCAGTCCTTACAAAATAACAGAACATGAGATGGACGGCATCAGGATATATAAATAATATGGTACAATGTGTGGTAATGGGTGATGATGAATGAATGATTATAATCTAAATTTAATATTTCCTAATTTATTTACAAATGAGCATATTAATGTTTGTGTTATTAAATATTTTTATTTAAATCAGTTGTATGTTTGATTACAGTAGTATTTCCCGCGCCTGAAATGTTGACCAATCAGGGAACTGAATTTTACAATTACGAAGTCGCCATCTTGTGGTCGGTACGGGATGTTTTCGTAGCGGTCTATGCAAATTTGGTTTTCGTAAATGCTTTTTAATTGAGATGGAAAAAAGGTACAAAGTTGTGTGTGTGTCTTAGGTGAACTTATTGGAGTGATTACGCGTTTTCATGTGAAAGGAAAGAAGGATCATGGTTTATTTTACCAGCTGAAGAAAAGCCGGCGGCAACCATGGTAAGTCCTAGCCTATTTCCTTTTCTATAATCCTTTTGTTTTTTGTATTGTTCACTGGCAAGTTGTCTGTTGAGTACTTGAATTATTTTTTTTAACGTGCCAAATCATTTGTGATGATGTTAGCTTATGTACACAGTTTAATTTAATTCATGGCAAAATGGAAGTACAGATCGGCACTTAAGCTCCGCCCACCCCGGCCCAGCATTCATGTGGCGACGGCCCGCTCTCCTACTAGCAACACCATCTATTATGCAAAAGGTGAAACTGGGGGGAAAATTAATTTATTAATTTCTCCTTTATTTTCTTTTTCCTCCCTTTCTTCTCATTTCCCTACCTATATATTTAGGACCTATTCCTAACCGTAAATTTCGGATCGACCGGTATACGACTCCGGGACCACTAGCACCATTACCAGCACCTTTAACCACTACACCACGAGCGATTCCTGACAGTTCAAGGGAAAATTCTTGTATGTAAGTTCAGAGAGCTTTAATACTTCAGAAGTAGCCGCTTTCGTGCAAATTATTATTATTATTATTATTATTATTATTTTTTGAGATCGTGATAAAAAATCGAAATCAAGATAACACCGGGAAAACATGTTTCCCGATGCCTAGAAACCGAAAAAAGTTTTTGGAATGATGTCTGTCTGTCTGTGGACATGCACAGCGGGTAAATGGTTGATTGTATTTTCTTCATTTTTTTTATTACCGGGAAGGACTTTTTCGGAATTTTATAGAACCGCCCAGAATTTCATTTTAAAACAATTTAATTTTAATTTTTGAAAAATTGTCTCTAACGATTTTAATATAAATTTAAAATTGGATACTCTTATCTACAACTAATAAAATGGTCATATCCGTTGTCCTGCAGAAATGGCTTAGGTGTCGTATCCATTTTCAATTTTTTTAATATTATCTCCATCACAAGGCGATACATGAAAACCTACCACAGTATATTGTTATCTATCGTTGTTGGATTTATCGTGATACAGTTTTTCTAAAATGCAAGGGAGTGTGTCACGTTCTAAGAATTGTAATTGAAGGGGCTAGTTCCATAAGGGCGTAAGGCACAAGAGCATAGTTTTGAGAAATCTTGATGTTTTTAAACATCATAGCCCCTCACAAGCACGGGTCTTTTCTTATGACTGAGCAGAGGTTTAAGGCACAAGTATAAATTGTTCACTGAGTATTTAAGAGATATGAGGAGAAGGCATAAATGTTAAAAGCTCAAAATTCAAGATGTGCCTTACGCCCTTATGGAACTAGCCCCTTCAATTTTAATCCAATTTTTTGAGTGTGATTCAGCGTACCGATGCCATGATGTAAAAAAAAATCTGATGTGAAAGTCACATAACTTCCTCTGCCCAAATAAAAGTTAGCAGTATTCACATATCCTTGTACAGAATCGCAAGACACAATTTTTCGTTAATTATGCGTGAATACCTCATAGCCCCTCATTTGAATGTTGCGACTAAAATCACAGGCTGTGGACAAACTAAAAAAAAAGAAAAAAACAAGTGACTGCAAACGTTTATTGAAATTTCCGCCATTCAGAATAATTTCCAAAATTTATCGAATATTCCCCTCAGATATTTCTTTTCTGTAAGCATGGCCAACAATACATCTTTCTCACTTCACGTACGTATTTAGAATGAGATGCCGTGAATGTCCGCGTGTCTTGTTCACCAGGCAAGACAGAGTATGTACAAACAATGGGTAGTTTACAACCACCCTTCAGATAATTTTTTTTTTTAAGTTTTAGCTCTTGGTATAAGCATTCCATGTACAGAATTTAAAGGAAACCGTTAAAGCCGTTTTTGAGAAAACCGTGACAAACGAAAATTTATTCGTGTAAAGTACCCTTAAAAGTAAGGGAAAGTTGTCGCCACTCTTCGTGTCACAGCCTCAGAAGGTACCTAACCCAAATACAAAATTTTGTTTTCGTACGACTTTTCGTTACATGAGGCCGTATTGCAAAGAGCGTGTATTCACAGTGGGTGGCTCATAACTACCCTTCAGAGAATTTGTTCGAAAAAATGTTTCAAATAAAAGTTTTAGCTCTTAGTATAAGCAACCCAAGTGCAAAATTTAAAGAAAATCGTTAGAGCCGTTTCTAACTCAACTTCGAATTTTGGGGTCGAAAACAGTACTTCCTCTACCTATAGTACCTATGGTACGGGCAGAGGAAGTAAAAAGTTCAAACCACGATCAACTAAAAGAAACCAACTAGAGAATAATTAATTATACTACAAAGTTGCGATTTAACTTGTGATGCTTCTTTACTGACAAAGTCAGCGTGAAGTAGTGTGTATGTTTTATACAACCTCCACTAGATGTCGGGGAATGTCACTTTTTAAAAGCCGGTGCTTAAGATTTATAAGATTTCCACTAGATGTCAGGACATTTCATTTTCAAAGTGCCCGCGAATTCTCATCCCGGCAAGGAAAAATAATTTTATAACTTGTGAGAATATGATTGTATAAAAAAATAATATGCTGTATAACAATGGTTGTAAGGCAATGAATAGGGTTGTATAGAACCCACAATAAACTAAACTAAACGATGCCAGGCAAACTGAATACGAACATAATATAATTGTTGTATGATAATGTACTTAGAAAAGAGCTTTACATATTATATAAGCAGATTGAAAATATGAATCATTTAGGATTTTCCTTGCTTAGCGTTTGAATAAATGCTTCCCGGGTATCTTCAGTATCCCTGAAGATGGAGGCAGCTTGTGTGTCTGAAACGTCGGAGACACTTGATCTTCAAAGATGGCTGTCAACCCAATAAGCATTTAAGATATGATATTCTACTTTTAAAACATTTTGACTGACAAATTAATGGAGTAGGCTTATCTTATGACTTTGTAATAAATTGATACGTTTCTTTTTTTAATTGATGTATTATTTAGTGATAACTAGCTCTTGATTCAGTGACCAGTCAGGTATAAGGATATATGATCATAAGCCCTAGATTATAAATGTGGTAATTTTAAAAGTAATTTTTTGGCCATTTTCCCCATTTTTTTTATTTCGGGTCTTTTGTCTGTAGGCATAATGTCGTTATTTTGTCATTTTTTGTGATTTTACGGTCTTTTTTTTAACACATTTCTTATTTGTAGATAATTAAAAAAATATGAAGTCATTACTTTCTTATTTTGTGTTGTTTCTCGCATTATATAAAGTTTTGTGCATTTAAACTCCGTGGTGCTACATCCCTGGAGGGACTTGGCCTACCACCCGACCGCTGCGTCATCTAACGTAGGCAGATGGCAGCATTGGGGGGCATGTGGTCAGCATGCCGACACGCACGGCCGTTAATGGTGTTTTTCATGACCGGAGCCGCTACTTCTCTATCAAGTTGCTCCTCAATTTGAATCACGAGGCTGAGTGCACCCCTACCAGACCTCCCTACCTCAGAAAAATCCGAGAAGGTACCGGGGATCGAACCCTGGGCCGACGGATCTGTAGTTAGCGACGCTAACCACAAGACCACGCCGGCGTACTTTGTGCCTTTAATTACATATAACATTTTCGGAAATCTAAATAAGTAAATAAATAAAACTTGTTATAATTTTAATTTGGATGCAGAAAGACGGTCTTTCCTGTTTGCATTTAACTGTATGAACCAATCTTGAAAGTAGAATAGATACAAATATAATGAATAAACTAGTATTTTCATACACATTTTTGGATCTTTTTTTAGTTCTTGGGCCCCTTTTTTTTAGTATTTTTGGAGTCACTTTAAAGTATTTTTACGTCATCAAAATCCGGGGTCTGATTAATGCATTTTAATGATTGGAATAAAAGCATGTTTATTCTTATAATTAATTTTAACCAATTTTTATTAGCAATAAGGAAAGAACGTATTTATAGTTTCTCGTAATTAACGAAATAAATTAATACATCTTCAAGTATAAATTGCATTATGTCGGAGCAGGGAGGCATGTCAGCAGATCGCTGTTTACAGCCGGAAGCAGTTTAATTGTCTTTTCTTCAGCAGCCTTGATATATTTCATTAGCCTTGCCGAAGAGTTCTCCCAGTTCAAAAGTTTCCACATTTTACTACAGCCTAATCTAGTTTTTTTCCGTACTTTCACCACGGCTTGTCAACTCATTAACACGATGTTGTTGTTGTTGTTTTTCTTCTCTCTTTTCCAAATAGCAACTCTCATTCTGACACTCTTTGACCATGTGCACCCGCAGAAATTTTGTCAAGGGGGGGGCAATGAACAAATTACTGCTCCCACCTCAATCACTGTGATACTATAACCACTTTATTATTATTGTTATTATTATTACTATTACAGTTATTATATGCTATTATTAATATCATGTCCACCGCTGTGGCTCAGGGGATGCGTCCAATCCTCTCACGCAGCGGGCCCGGGTTCGATTCCTGGTCGGGACAAGTTACCTAGGTGGGGTTTTTTCTGGGGTTTTTCCTCACCGTCGGGTAACTTTAGGCCCTTGTGATCCCCAGATATCATCTGGCCGTCATTATCATCTTCATCCCATCCTCGCCTTGTTTGGAGTGAGTGTGTGTGTGTGAATGTTGTGTCTCGTCCTATGTGTTCGTGTTGTCTCGGAGGTGGCCCCGGCATTGGGCTGATCACTCATCCGGGGAGGCCCTCCATGTCCTTGTCTGGTCAAAAAAGTATGTATGTGATCCAAAGATAATCCCTCTCCCGACAGGTCGCGGCCCTGTAAGGCCCGGGTGGCTTGGGTCGCTTAAATCCTACAAGGGAGAGGTGAAACTACGATAAAAGAAAGAAGAAAGAATTAATGTCATTATTATTTTGGGGGGGGGGACATATAACTTTCGGTGAAATTCATAGGTGAATTCATTATTTTTTTCATCAGCAATGAATTGTTCTACAATCTTGCAATCTGACATAGGCCTACACTTTATTGATTACTTCTAAAATCGCATACTATTATAAAAATTAATCGAACTGTTACAGTTACGGGTAATTATCGTTTCAAAATGGCAGCCACGTTTCATGCACTGAAATGCCGTTTCCTTGATCTGTGTATTTGTTAATATCATATGAACAACACTATGTACAATCATTCATTTAACATTAATAGTTTATTTTTTAATATAATTATATATTTTTAATGAAAAACAAAAATTAAAAAAATGATTTTTAAAAAATACTTATGCTATAGATATTCTAAAGATTGTACATTGTATTGTTCATATGATGTTTGCAAGTAGATAGAAAAAGAATCACTCTAAAGCAGCGTTTTTCAACCTATGGACCGCGAAGATGGTGCAGATGGTCCGCAGACATAATTAAAAAATATCATAAAGCAGGTGGAAAGTAAAGAAATAAAAATTTTTCACCCAAAATGGACACTAGATGTCAAAGTTTCTAAAATCTTCGAAAATACAGGTCCTATTGCAAGTTTCCTTACTTTTGCAGTTATGAACCACAGTTCGAAACCCCTTATGCACTGACGTCTATGGTTTCCTCTTTCATTCAAAACCCTGACAAATAAGACTTTGTCGGAATTTGTTATTAGAAGCGCTCTCTTAACAAGGGTTTTATTGTTGGAGGTGTCTGATAGCGGTAAACCTGTGTTATAATTCCTAAGAAATTATCAAATTGGTAATATATATTAAAGACTATTCAAAATATAATTTTACTGTCAATAGTTGTGTTTCCGTCGAATTAAAAAAAAAAGTATTTAGAATTATTTCGTTATAATGACCTAATAATTAATACCCCAAATATTAAGAACTAGGTTAAAAGACCCGGCGTCGCCCGGGTTTTGTATTTTGTAATTGGAAATTAACTTATGAAGGATTTTAAATTTTAAATTCTAGGTCCTTATATAGGCATTTATAATTTGAAATAGGAAGAACGACTTATTACACTCAAACTATTCCCTCATAAAACGCTTGATATAGTTTTTTATGGCTCATAGAGGATCTAGAATTTTGCATCCCATCGCTTGTACAGTGCACAGCAAGCCTGGTAGAGGTTTAAATAAGAAGAAACAGAAATTCCTGTAACATAAAATTGTAATATCGAGGCGGGAAATTTCCCACTCTTATGTTACCATAAAGTCGTTTTGGGGATGAAATTAAACAGAAAGCATTATCACTTTCATACTTTTCTCTCCAAAAACCTGCGATATAATATAATAATATACACATTACCATACCTCGTTTTGTTTTCTCTATGTCCAGGGTAGAGAAAGTTATGTGATTCCATTATTTTAGTGGATTTCATTCTGTAATATTTATTTATAACATGAATTATTTTGATAACTTCTCTTATTTGTCAAAAGTGCATTTCAATTGTTTTTTCCAAGCCCATCATATACCATTTGGCAACAATATATTCTGTGATTTGGAATTGATAATTCTATGTAAAAAGGGATTAAGTATTTTCAAAAACATTTTAATTTTTGGCATTTAGAATCAGAATTTTTCAAAATCCTTTCTTAGTGAGCACCTACATTATGAAACGAAGGTACTGTCAAAATTCCAAGTTTCTACCTGTTATAGTTTAGGCTGTACGTTGATTCCTGTCATTCAGTCAATCAGTCAGTCATTCATTCAATCAGTCAGGACAAAGCCTTTTATATATATATATAGATATAGGCCTTCTTTTAAAAATGGGATGTATAATTAGGGGTCCGTAAAATTTTTTAGACATTTTAGAGGTCCTCGGGTTCAAAAAGGTTGAGAAACGCTGCTCTAAAGTATTGCCATTTGTGGAAATTATTACGGAAACGGCAGCTGTGCGAACTGCATGTTCTGCGGGTAGTCTAAACGAATTCAGCAGGCGCTCCACTCACAAACGATTCGGACAACCGTATTGAAATAGGAGTCGTAGCTTACAGTACATAGATAATTATAATCAATAAAAATAATGAACTTGTTGGTTCCGGCTTAGGCAAGTGTCCACCCGAGAATGGGGGGGAGGGGGGAACCATAACTTTTGATTGGAAATTGAAATCGGCCAGGGAAAGTCAGGGAGTTTTGTAAAATAAAGGAAAAAATCACGGAAATTTGTATAAAAAAACAGGATAGTCAGGGAAAATAACTAACTCCAGTGAGGGAAATGTGAGGGGCATGTGTTTTACTTCTTTCTGCTATAACCCAGTCGAGAGAAATCTATCCATAAAATCCGCACCTCTCGTTACATTACCTATGATAACTGAGTGGTATAGGTACAGTCTTCTTCTTCCTAATTTTATTTATTTATTGAATATACAATTACTTAAACCCTATTCCACCCGGAGGTATATTAGGGTTATAGTTACAAGACAATATATTTGTAATATTACTACTTCTTATCCATAGGCTGGATGCAGGCCTTACTACTCTAAGAAAACAAGATAACTAATATATTATATTATAAAAGAAAACTATAACATCTTAAAAATAGAACACAAAAACTTTTGGAATTCTCTATAACAGCATTTTTTCCTAAAAATATCAAAGAGTGGTTTATCTAATTTCTTTTTACAATAATCTAAGTGTGTGTCCAATATTCTTCTTTTATGCTCTAGGACTGGGCAATGAAAAATTAAATGTTCAACAGTTTGTTGTTCAGTACATATACATTGATAACCGTTCTGTCTTTGGATCATGAAACGTTGAAAGTAAAAACCAAATTTGCCATGCCCAGACAGAAACTGAGTGAATATGAAGTCCGGTTTTACACTCGTACAGGACTTCTTCCTAATTTAGCTGTGTTTATGCTCGGTTTAGCTACGAGGCCATATCAGGAGTTCGGGATGTGTGTCTATACAGTAGGGGTAGGCCATGGAACTATTGATTGTCAATTGTTTATATTGTTAGTTTATTTTTATGGAGTAAATTTCAACTGATATTGATTTAAATGGATATGATACAGGATGAAGCGGTGAGGATGATTCATGGTATGTAAATTTCCAATTCGGGATTTGCCTTTACGACTGAAAGGCAAATTGGTCGGCCACTTGATTTGAACCTGCGACCTCCCGAATGCGAATCCAATACGTTACCATCTCGGCCACCTCGCTTGGTAGAAAACATTAACACCAGTAATGCCCGGTTTCTATAAACTCGTGGAATACCTATGGGTAAATTATCCATGGGCAAATTAGTTCCTAATCACCCACAATGATATAATGAAGAAGGCCTTGGAGTTGTACAGTTAATTTAATTCAGAAGGCTTTGATTCTCATTGTTTAAATTATTATTGATCCTATGAGAGGTTAAATTTTATCCAACCATCCATGAAAGGATAAATTAACCCGACGATTTACCTTTGGAAAGATCTAGCCCGAGTTTGTAGGAACATTTTTTCTGTCATTTTCATATTTACCCAGAAACTCGCCACAAGTGTATGTGATTGTTACCGATGCCTTTAAATTATTTGTGTTTGTATGGTGTTATTCTTGTGTAAATTCTGTCCATTGGATAATTTACCCATAGGTATTTCGCGAGTTTATAGAAACCGGGTGTAAGACGAATAAACACTGTAGCCTTTGGGATTTGTACGAGACATCAATGGTTTTTAGATAGTAATTATTATGTAAGATTGCTTTCCATTCATGCCCAGCGTAGTCTTTTCGCATTTTTCTCATTGTAAACAGGGAATCATAGCTACGGTTTATTTGTGCATTGTGTAATAACTAGCTTACAATGTCATATTTATTTCCGTATCTCAAAGAAGACGAGACGTTACGCAACTAGAGTGCGATGATCTGTGTCACACGAATGCAAAGTGCGTAGCAAGCTACAGAAATACCTGTTATTAGTGCCTCGTTACTGTGTTATTAGATTATAATGGACTATGATAATTTTTCTGCTAACGATATTCGCAGGAGGACTGGATTTATTGCCACATTGCGAAATATATTCCATGTGCTAACGAATATATTATTGGTCTTTTAGGTAGATTTCGAAGAAAAATCTACCTATTGCAATGGATACCACTTCATGATTTTCGAAAAATTCTTTCATATCTTTACGTTTCATGCTCCCCTAAGTACGAAACCACCGCCCGTTCAAAAAAAAAAATTTGTGATATTTATATATATATTTATATATATATATTTATATCTTTACACGATAGCGGCCGTAATTTTGAAGATATTTGAACCAAATTTTAATATGTTATTTCTAGGCCCAATAGTTCGGACAAGTTCGTTAATGAGCAAAATTGGCCCAAGGGGGTGGTCGGGGGAGGGGGTTGAAATTTTTAAAAATGTATATCTCGGCCCCTATGAAGTATAGAGGGGAACTTTGTTTGAATAAATTAGAGTACTCGCTACGGAGTTCACAGTGACACCAACGATTCGGGGGTTCGAGTGAGGGTGGGGGTGGGGGTGGGGGATGAAAATTCGAAACTTTTGAAACCACGTCTTGTGGGGTATCGTTGAAAAGCTCTTGATGAGTACTCTACAAATCAATAAATAGTTTCTTTATAGCTCTTATATGACGCGAGATTTTAATGTTTGAAAATAATAACACTTAAAAGAATTATTATAATATCATAATTTTGTCTTGTTTAGCGGCTTTGCTAATTTTATTCATTGTTGATCTTGCGCACGGCCTCCCAGAATATTATATCCTATTCTTGTTGTCAAAACAAATGATTGTAGGCTCTTCCTCTTTACTGCAGGTTTGCCATGCCAAGGCTAAAAAAGAAGAGTGCTGCGCAGCGATAATAAATTAAACCAAAAGCACTTTGAAATCTACCTCAGCCTGTAGGCCTGCCTAAAGGGATTTTTTTTATTTGAATATAGTTAATCCAAGGTTCGTAATCCATAAGCCATAGGCCTACCCCTGAGCAGAATACTGGAAATATATTTTTAGACAGTCGAAATTACAAGAAGCATTTTTAACGGCCTAATTGATGTTAATTAAAAGGAGAAAATTATGCAGTCCACCGCTGTGGCGTAGGGGATGCGTTCACCCCTCTTACGCAGAGGGCCATGGTTCGATTCCTGGTCGGAACAAGTTACCTAAGTGAGGTTTTTCCGGGGTTTTCCCTCACTTGTTAGACGAATGTTAGGTAACTTTAGGCCCTTATGGTCCCCGGATATCATCTGGCCGTCATTATCATCTTCATCCCCATCCTCGCCTTGTTCTGAGTGAGTGTGTATGTGTGAATGGTGTGTATCGTCCTATGTGTTCGTGTTGTCTCGGAGGTGGCCCCGAGTTGGGCTGATCACTCATCCGGGGAGGCCCTCCATGTCCTTGTCTGGTGAAAAAAGTATGTATGTGATCCATAGATAATCCTTCTCCCGACAGGTCGCGGTCCTGTAAGGCCCGGGCGGCTTGGGAGAGGTAAAACTAAGACAAAGAAAGAAAGAAAGAATTGATATTAATTAAAAGGAGAAAATTATGCCTCTGGGTGGTATACAATTATAACACTGCAGGGTAACCAACTTTGATTGCTTCACATGGAAAATACTTGCTTATGATTATTAAATAAACAGTTTGATAAAAATGAAAATGTTAAAATTCAGTCATCTTTTAAACGTGAAATTATCGCGGCCATTGCAAAAATAGTCATAAAGCGTTGTCCTTAAGTTTGCAGCCCTGTACCAGATCATCCACTGTCGCTCCAATATGTCTGGCTCCATGGTGTGTAATTCATTACAATAAATCTAACATTTATTATTAAGTGCCAGAATGGTAACTTACTGTCTGAAATTGTGTGGGGACAGGAAGATGTCTGTCCGTGTGTCTGTACGCGCGATAACTCATATAGGTCGGATTTTCATGAAACTTGGTTTACGCATTTATAATGTCCATGGCCTATTGATACTGGACCAAATCGGTTGACCGGTGTCGGAGTAACGCCAAATTTAGTGCCTGTTTTATGGTAATATATTAGAAAGAATTTATCAAATGCTTCATATTGGGAACATATTGTTTTACACTGTTCATATACGGATTTGGAAGTTGCAATACAGTTAGCTATGACAATTAACACTAGGCTACCCACATATTCCATCATATACGCTTATCAAACTAGACCTTTAAACCGAGCGAGGTGGCCGAGATGATGTTGTCTTGGACTCGCATTCTGGAGGTTCATGGTTCAAATTCTATAGCCGGCCAATTTGGTATGGTGTTTTTTTTTGGGGGGAGGGGGGGCATTTTTATGTGAGTGTGCGTTGTCAAGATATCACAAATCTGTATAGTTCTGCTGATGCTGGATAATTTTAATATGATTAAAAAAACAGAAAAAACAAAAAAACTAGACGTTTGTTCTTCTGTAAGCCCTGCTTAATGAATCAATCTGGTGGCTTAACTTGGAAAGCGATTACAAAAGTAACTTATTTTCTGCATATCATAATTGCATATCAAATTGCAAGCCCGACGCCGTGGGTGAGTCGGTAGCGCGCCTGCCTTCCACTCTGGCGGCCCGGGTTCGATTCCCGGCCGGTTCGGGGATTTTTCAATGGTGAAACATCCCTTTCCCGGTTTCAGGACTGGGTGTTTGTCCGTAGGTTAAGATAATGCACATTGTGCGCGATTCCTTAATTATTCTAATTGTAATTACACTAGTCCACCGCTGTGGCTCAGGGGATGCGTTCAATCCTCTCACGCAGCGGGCCCGGGTTCGATTCCTGGTCGGGACAAGTTACCTAGGTGGGGTTTTTTCTGGGGTTTTTCCTCACCTTTGAGACAAATGTCGGGTAACTTTAGGCCCTTGTGGTCCCCAGATATCATCTGGCCGTCATTATCATCTTCATCCCATCCTCGCCTTGTTTGGAGTGAGTGTGTGTGTGAATGGTGTGTCTCGTCCTATGTGTTCGTGTTGTCTCGGAGGTGGCCCCGGCATTGGGCTGATCACTCATCCGGGGAGGCCCTCCATGTCCTTGTCTGGTCAAAAAAGTATGTATGTGATCCAAAGATAATCCCTCTCCCGACAGGTTGTGGCCCTGTAAGGCCCGGGCGGCTTGGGTCGCTTAAAGCCTAAAAGGGAGAGGTTAAACTACGAGAAAGAAAAAAAAAGTAATTACACTGATTGAACAAAAGCATTCTGGCACTTTGTTACTCAGTTTACCTGTTTTCTTTCTTTTATTCGTTGTGTTACATAATTATTAATCTTTTCTGTACGGACTGCAGTATTTCGTTTCGATTTCTTCTACCGAGCCTCCTAGCAGAATTTATGTATGATCAGCCTGCAGTTCACAGCAGGGCATTCGCAGACAATCGAGCAATTACTCAGGTATTGTGAGGCAACATTTGATCATATCAAGGCACTCGGCAGACGTGAATTAATGGTTTCGCACAAACAGCAGCAGCAGCAGCGCTGGTAACCTGGTTGGTAACAAAGCACAAGGCCGGGACAAACTGGAAGTCCTTGCAGCAGAACCGTTACACCATTAAAATGCAACCAGATTACAATCACACTCTACCCATATCCAATCAATGAGCAACACGCCATTTGTCTGAAGCAGAAGTAAAGGTTTACAAAAATTATAGCTAATAGGAAACTTTCTTTTTTTGAGTATGGACTTTATGGCCCAGTGAGAAATATGTACTAAAATATATTGTAACTAGCATGTGCCCGCGGCTTCGCCCGCGATAATTATTTCAAAAATTAAAAATCAAGAGCATAATAGTTATATCATTATATTTATTAACTCCTTAATCACGTGGACTACATACCACGATTAGATAGTATCGTCTGGTAAAAGCGTCCTCAGATTCGAGGTCCTTGGCCCAGAAAACCCCTGTACAGTGAGTTTCGTCCAAATCGAACAACGTTTGACCATATTTAGGCCTATGTTGATTATCCCACTTATAATAATAATAATAATAATAATAATAATAATAATAATAATAATAATAAGAATAATCCTCTTCGGGATTAGGTTGAAAATTTCATATGTATGCGTGCCTTGACATTAAAAACAAATGAATCGACCAGCGTGAGCTACAACATTCAAGCGATCGCGAAAGTTTCATTTCCAAGGTTTGACAAAAATAGCCAAAGCCAGCTGTAATTGATTTGACATTGAAATATACCGTATTACGCTTCGGAAACGCAAAAAATGCACGTTTTCTGCCCGTTTTCCACTCATTTTTGGCATTTAGAATCAGAATTTTTCAAAATCCTTTCTTAGTGAGCATCTACATTAGGAAACGAAGGCACTGTCAAAATTCCAAGTCTCTACCTGTTATAGTTTAGGCTGTACGTTGATTCCTGTCATTCAGTCAGTCAGTCATTCATTCAGTCAGTCAGGACAAAGCCTTTTATATATAGAGAGATATCTGTATCTGGTACCCTATGATCCCCAGGTGGGGCGAAGGGGCCTCCAATGGAGGTTTCATTACCTATACTAATTTTAATATGCTTATTTTCCGAGAGAGGGTAGAGGGACAGGTGGTAAGCCCTTCGCCTCGCAACCCCCCTTTGGAAACTAAGTATGTCTTGGACGGGAAAGGGCCGATAAATTTGGTCCAGAGGCTCTAATTTAGGCTTGGAGTTCTTTTACGTGCCGTAAATCTACGACACGGGACCCCCAGCTTAAAGTCCCTCCCTCCGTGCCCAGGATTATTACGTCCTGAAAAATCCATCGACCGCGGCCGGGTTTGATCCCGCGCCCTGCAGATCTAGAGGCGGGCACGCTACGTCTAGACCACCGCGGCAGACATATTGTAATATAGTAAGTAAAATTCCGGGGTGCGCGGGCAAAGAGAGTTAAGTCCACCGTCCTAAAAAATTGAGATATGTCCATAGAGTTATAGATAATCTTATGGCGTGACCACCATTTTGTCTTCTATGCATGATAGCGCCGCCAAGCCATATGGCCGAAGTCTGAAACATCACTGATTGTTAACTCCCATCCTTTCCACAAACATTACAGCAAATTGCACAGAGCTATATACATTAACCTCTTAAATATAACGATTTACTTTTCTGACATCTCAAACGGATCACACTGTAGAACAAGAAGCCACATTGAAGTGCTTAGGTTAAAGAAAGTTACGTGAGTGCATCAATCAGATTTTATTTGGGCTGTGTATCCTTCGGGGATGGGATGCGATGAGGTAACTACATTCCCTTCATTTTTACAATCAATTTACATGAAGAGAATGTCATACACTAGTAGGTGCCCGTGGCTTCGCCCACGATAATTAATTTAAAAATTAAAAATTAAGAGTATAATAACTATTAAAGCATTCTATTTAAGCTTATTAACACTTGCACGCGAATCATTCATAAACTACGCCATTAATAATTAATGAAACAGCTAAAATTCCGGCTTCAGAGTACATTGCACGATTAGAAAGCGCCGCCTGAAAAAATGATCTCAGATTCAATTATGCAGTTCCAAAGCTAACTGTGAACACATAATATGTATTGTTTCTCAACTTTTTGTTGACAGATGAATTTGATGTGACTTTTATTTGATCAATTCAGTGTAATATTCAGAAATTATATAATGTTTCGCGGGAATGAATGGTTTGTTTGGATTTTTATTATCTGCGATATTTCAAGAGTTAAACCATCAATATTTTTACAGCTGGTGCCCCCGGCTTTGCCCGCCATTATTAATTGACCCCAGGATTTTTAAGAAATTTACACTGGCAGTTTATTAAAAATGTATGTGGTTCAGAGCTATGACAATTGTAAGTAAAAATAACATTAGAATATTTGTTCATTGTGTTCATTTCACTTAGGCTTTATATAAAAAAGAAACG
The DNA here is from genome assembly GCA_964059195.1 of Ectobius pallidus. Taxonomy (NCBI): domain Eukaryota; kingdom Metazoa; phylum Arthropoda; class Insecta; order Blattodea; family Ectobiidae; genus Ectobius; species Ectobius pallidus. Next base: position 178,008,949 of record CAXKWD010000005.1, read on the forward strand.
GTTTTCCTAATTTTGTACTCTTCGTGAGAGTTTACACTGCCTGAGACGAACATCGCCGAATATACCCGATGTTTCACGAAGTGGGCGAGCGAGTGAGCACGCTATTTAGGGCCGTTGAATTGTATAAGAGTAGATAATACATTATAGCCTACTAAGAGGCAGAACTTTTATTTGGGCAGAAGAAGTTATTAAGTGCCAGTATGGTACTTTATGAGATTGTGTGTGGGGACGAAAAATGTCTGTCCGTCTGTCTGTCTGTCCGTCCGTGTGTCTGTACGTGCCATAACGCAAATACGCTTTTTCGGATTTTCATGAAACTTGGAAAACACATTTATAATGTCAATGGGAAGAACCCTATTGATATTGAACCAAATCGATCACCGGTACCGGAGTAATGCCCAATTTAGTGCCTATTTTAATAGATTGTATCGGATTTCCATGAAACTTGGTATACCCATTTATGACGTCCATGAGAAGTGCCCTATTGAATTTGAACCTAATCTGTTGACCGGTACCGGAGTAAAACCCAATTTAGTGTCTACTTTAAAGGCGCAATAACTCAAATACGTTTTATCGGATATTTATGAAACTTCGTATATGCATTTATAATGTCCATGGGAAGATGTTTATTGATATTGGACCAAATCGGTTGGCCAGTACCGGAATAATGCCCAATTAGTGTTTTTATGTTAATATATAAGTAGTAACTCAAATATGCTTTATTGGATTTTCCTGAAATTTTGTATACCCATTTATAATGTACGTGGAAAGACGTCTACTGATATTGGACCAAATCGGTAGACCGGTACCGGAGTAAAACCCAATTTAGTGTATATTTTAAAGACGCGGTAACTCAAATACGCTTTACCGGATTTTTATGAAACTTGGTATACACATTTATAATACCCATGGGAAGACGTCTATTCATAATGGATAAAATCGGTTGACCTGTTTCGGAGTAATGCTCAATTTAGTGCCTATTTTATGGTAATATACGTATTCGAAAGAATTTCTAAAAAAATGAAAATCAGTTATCTTGACAACATAGCCTATTGTTTTACTGTGATCTTATAAGGCCTTGGAAATTAAAATACAGGTAGCTTTGACAAAAAACACTATTGATTTACATGCGCTTATCCAACTAGACCGTTAAAAGGATCCAGGTGGCCGAGATGGTAGACCTTTCTTCTTCGGTAAGCCCTGCTTAATGAATAAATCTGGAGCTTAACTTGGAAATCAATTAAAGAAAACATATTCTGCATATCATAATTGCAGTCATAACTGATTAAACAAAAACATACTGGCACTTTGTTACATCAGTTTACCTGATTTTATTAATTTTACGTCAGGTTTTTGTTTGTAATACGTCATCTGCTACTTAGAGTGGACCGTGGCTGGAATATTGAACACATTAGTGTAAATCATAAGCAAACTAAAGCCAGCTGGAGTTTCCAGTCGTCTATAACTCAGGTGCTCTGGAAAATCCACTGGTAGCCTTGAATATATCCCACTCCTTCTATGCAGATTTCTAGGAAGAAAACTTGTTATTTATTTATTAAATTTGCGTTGTGTAACTTATGATGAGCAGATTTTAATAAGGAGGAGGTACTTTCATGTACCAAGAACCATAACCTTGAAGGCAATTAGCAAAACTAATTTATTACTACTCATTTCTCATACTTTTCAGTCTTTATAATTGCAATATTTTTTCAAGTAAAAAGTCGGGTAGGCAGTATCTATGACGCACATAGGCGTAACCAGGCCGACCATATGGGGGGGGTTATAACATCCGCGGGGTCTGGAAGGAGAGGGGGTCCGGGGGCCCTCCCCCGGAAAATTTAAAAAATTAAGATGCAAAATAACGAGTTTTAAGCTTCCGGGGGTTCTCCCACGGAAAATTTTAAAAATTAAGATGCAAAATAACAAGTTTTAAGCTTCCGGGGGTCCTTCCCCGGAAAATTTTAAAAATTAAGACCCAAAATAACGAGTTTTAAGCTTCCCACGCTTTATACTTGTATTAAGCAATTTATGGGCAGACTTAAAAAAATTATACAATTTTCCTTTTTTTAATCAATGGGGGGGTTCAAACCCCCAAAACCCCCCCCTCGCTACGCCTATGATGACACAGCTGCAGTGTACGTGAAACGTCTTGTGAGAGTTGCCTAAATCTAGCGCGATCCGCACTATTTAATACATATAAAATTTAATATAGCTATAATTTAGCATTTTTAGTTAAATTTATAGAGACAGAATATATACTTATTTCTCGTATGTTATAGCCTGTAGGCTTAGCGAGTAATCTGTTAATATTTAAAAATGAATATAGGCTTAGTTGTAAACTAACATACATTCCCTGTTATATTTGTATATCTACAGCTAAGCGTTACATAATAAATGTTTAAACATCTGACTGCACAGCATCCAAAAGGCCCTCTATATTCATTATAAATAAAATCAGGTATTTAGCTGATGTAACACAGTGCCAGAATGCTTTTGTTTAATCTGTGATAATTGCAATTATGATACACAGAAAATAAATTATTTTTGTAATGTATTTCCGAGCTAAGCTCCAAATCGATTCATTAAGCAGGGTTTTTTTTAAAATCAGATTAACATCATCCAGCATCAGCAGAACTCGGTTGTACATATTTGTGATATCTTGACAATCGCATGCTCACATAAAAAAAACAATAATAAAAAATGTCAAATTGGCCGACTACGAGAATTGAACCAGGTACCTCCAGAATACGAATCTATGTCGTTACCATCTCGACCACCTGACTCAGTTTAACGCTTTAGTTTGATAAGCAAAAATACCATGAGAACTGATTTGCATTTGATAAATTCTTTCTAATATATTACCATAAAATAGGCACTAAATTGAGCATTACTCCGGTACCGGACAACCGATTAGGTCCACTATCAATAGGCTTCTTCCCGTGAACGTTATAAATGTGTATACCAAGTTTCATGAAAATCCGATAGAGTATATTTGAGTTACTACGCGTACAGAAACACAGACAGACAGACATTTCCCCTCCCCCACACAATCTCATAAAGTACCATTCTGGCACTTAATAACGGAGTAAACTACTGAGACCTTGGTTTCTACATTCATTTGTCCAGACTTAACGTATTTCCGTTACATGCAGTTTTATCAAGTGTCCATCCCTCCATAAAACCAATTTTAAAGATGTTTTTACGTGAAAAGATTTGTTACAAAGCTCAACTGCACCCCACAAGAAAATATTCTGGAATGATCTCCCGAACCTAAGCCTCCCTACGAGGGCCAATCTAGCGAACAGCCTCGCTGAACAATAACAAAGAGAAAGACATTGAACTGACTCATTGCGTGGACACAATTAACATTGCAGCTAATTACTGTGACATTGCCACACTCAGAGCCGTTTTCTCCAAATCCGATTAAACTTGGTATAAGTCAAACCCGGTCAATTTGGGTATTGGGTTTAAACAGACTTTCATTTTCTCCAAACGATTTTGGCGGACGTTTTGTTTAAACGAAATGCTCGCGGGCTCAAACGATCTAAGAGGAGTTGGACCATCTTGACAGTGTATCTTGAGTGTATCTGGCCAATCAGGGACCAAGGACACTGATGTTTGGTCTGTTTCCAATATGTCTGCCGTTTGTGAAGAAGGAGATTGTGTTTTTATTTTGTTAAAGAGAACTGTGTGTGTTAAATGTGCTCCCTAGTGAAAATTGTAGTGTAATTATAGCGTAATAATAATAAAATATAATTCAACATCTGAAGTGTTGTGTAGAGTAATTTCCTCAATTGTTTTCTTGAATTCTTTTGGGAAGCTTTCGACTTTCGTTATTCCGAACAGCTTCTGATTTGTCGCGAATCCATATTAAATTGAAATTAAATCGTATATAAGGTACCGGGTCTTGTAATGTTTACATTATGTCAAATATACTATTTAATATGTTTCTATATAACAGCCTATAATATGCCAAATGTTTTAATATAACAATGTTTGGGGAAAAGGTATTTTATGCCGCGCACGAGTTTTCCACTCCCACTTAACTTATATAATATTGTTTAATATGATTTTTGGTGCAAGGGTCTTTTTTTATTATGAAATATTATTTTGTTGTTTATAGTTGTGATATATTATGTTTGGTGCAAGGGACTTATTATTCAGTGGAAGTAAAAATTGTGTGCGGCATGAAGTACCGTTTCGCCGAAATTCCTCGAATCTGTTCCTCCCTGAAAGTCTTACCGTGGATTTCAAGAAAACAACATTTAAATTGAATCTTTTCATTTTACCTACAAAATAAAAACCTGTTTACCCTGGAATGATATTGATGTGGATTATACGAAAGGGGAGCAGGGTGAGTCGTAAAGTATAAACTTGCCTTTTAAAGTACCAGTGTTGGCACTGATATTGACTAGAGCTTGTGAATAAAATTAGCATTTGTATTTTGCAAGTTGTGCCAATTCAAATTATTAGAATTAATTTAAAGGAAGGAATTGGCACATTTTATTTGTGGATGCTCTGATTACATATAGTGGTGGTAGTAGGCCTAGTGTTAATATGCCAATTTCCAATTGAAATGAAATTAACACTCTTCCAGCTGGACCATCACCACCATGAAAGCCTGATGTAGGCCTATTATGGACACCTCTCACAGATGTAATATGTAACGCTCAATGCTATGGTATCGAGTTGAGTCATTGGTCAGTGACTGGTCTTTTGTTTGGTTGTAGAGGCACTTTACCGAAATTCACATGGAATTATCTTCTCTCCTTAGGAATATCATGGAACTTGTGCGTACTATAGGCCTACTTGTGGGGTTAATAAAGGACTCACTTTGTATCCTACACAGGCACCTGTATTCCACTTAAATAGTAGGTTATTAATACTCCTCCAGCTGAGTTAAGCCGCTTAAATCAGTAAATCCTAATTAAATAAATACATAAGGGGCGCTCGAAAGAGCATTAAAATGATATTTTAATTTTCACTGTACTCTCTAATTGATAGAGTTCTTTTTTTACTCTATCCTAATTGTATACTTATGTTATTTACTCATATATTGTTAATATTGTAATACTGAGGCATACAGTACCCGTATTCAGGAACCCTGTGGTCAGTCATGAAATGAATTGATGCCATTTTGGATAAAAAATAAAAATTAAAAACTCTGACACCGACCTGGAAGATTTATATGATAGACAAGTATTTCCAATAAACAACAAGATGTCAAGCAGGTGATGTTATTTCCCTTACGGTATTTCAATTTATTTACTGAAATTATTTTATTATACTTTCCATTGGGGCATATAATTAATATGGCTTGATTTTTTTGACAAGGGATTATGTTTAAAAAATTTTAACTATGAAACCATTCCCATACCTTCTTCAAATTTGGTACATAATTTGACATTAGTATATAGCCTAATCTATTTCCTAGAATTTATTGAACATTTTTGAAGATGCAATTTTTTTAAATTCAAAATTTTCACTTTGAAATTTGAAAAAAAAAAAAACAAGTTTCATTAGAACTATTAGGCCTATGTGTTATACCTTAGTTGTATTTCAGTAAAAGTTAGTATTTCTCTTAATATACATGAAAACTACCTCTCTACAAATTTTCGAGGTTAAATTTTAATCAAAAGTGTGGTAGTATGTAGGCCTACCCTTCTGGAAGAGTTACAGTGAAATAACTGGTCTAGATGTAAATCGTTCATGCTTCTGGTTGTTTGTCCATGAACACTGTAATTAGTTTTTAATCTGACATTTATTGATATTATCTCTATCATATAACAGATTATATATATACACCTGTAACTTATATACTTTTAAATTTTCAAAAAGCAGTTTACAAGATTCTCTTTTTTTCTTTCTACATTATTCTCAATGCTCCTTTTTGTAATTTAAATATTATTTCCCCCTATGGGAAGAGTTGCCCCAGATTATGACTCAATACTTCATCACAGAGTAAAACATGAAAAATATACCATACATAAGGCATCTTGTAATATAGGATATTCAAACCTTAAAGCAAAGTATGCTGAACTAAGCTTTGAAATTATTTCATTGTGTCTCTTCCAGCCTAGATTTTGGTCAATTTGCAATCCTAAAAACTTTATAAATCCAATTTCTTCTATGTCTTGTGTTTGGTAATTATTTAATTAATTATAAGACCCTCTGTAGCTACTCGGTGATAAATATCAACAATTCTTCCATTCTGTGAGACCACATAAGTTACCGGTATGTAATTTCTCATTGCATTAAGTCCAAAATTTAAGCAACAGTACTACTGTAACACAAGGGTAATTAAATGTAAAATCATTAATATTTTATCAAGTTAGTAGAGCTATTTTAGGTACCAGTTTTGTCAGTGAAATTGTGAATATTTAGGAGAATTAGGCCTACAAATGATACCTAGGTAAGGAAACTGGTTGTAGTGGTTTTATTTGGGTTTATTGTTTTTTAAGTTGTACTAGATTGGGGGTTTATACAGTAATAATTGTTGGTCATCAAATTCTAATTATTCTATATTGGGGGTTTGCAAGCTCTAGCCCAAATTATTTCTTATGGGAATCCTCAGTTTGACATTCACAGTAATTTTTTTTTTACATCCATTTGGCTGGAGCAGTTATATTTGCTGTATAACCTATTTGTGAATTATGAAGAAGCTGTTCCCAATTTTAATAGTGATCTGCCCTTGTAGGCTTACTGTTCTTGGTCTTGGTCGCCCTAACCTCATTTACGTCCATTGGGGTATAATCATCATCTATCTCATCAAAGATTTCAACATATCTATCATTCTGTTTCACCACTTGTGATTTCCAATTGTAAAATTTGAATTGAACAGTAATAGAAGGTTAATTTAAATATAATTGCTATAAAAATTGCTAATATTATGAGATATTGTCAAGGAATTTCCAACAAAATATCTATTTAAACCACAGAGCAGCAGTTTAAACCCTCAACATTGAGGGTTTAGCTAGATCCCATGTTTAAACTTGATGCAAGGCTTAAACTAGTGTGGGGAAAATCATTTTTACTTTAAACTCAGGATTAAACAAGTTTGAAGTAAATCCAGGTTTAAACTGACTTGGAGAAAACGGCCCTCAGAATCACGATTTCGCAGATGGCAAGGTGACTATTTCCTTTCATACTGTATAGTACAGAGTGTTAAAAATGTAACTGTTCATGCATATTGTTTTTAACTAGCAGGTGCCCGAGGCTTCGCCACGATAATTAATTGAGAAATTAAAAATTAAGAGTATAATAATTATTAAAGCATTATATTTATTAACACTTGCGCGCGAATCATTCATAAACTAAGCCATTAATAATTAATGAAACAGCTAAAATTCCTGCTTTAGAGTACATTCCTCGATTAGAAAGCGCCGCCTGAAAAAACGATCTCAGATTCGATTATGCATTTCCAAAGATAGCCTACCTCATAATCAGGGTCCGGATTCTGATGACCTAAAATTGTTTGAAAAATGACCTATAAAATGACCCTAAATTTTAAAGAAAATGACCTAATAATTATAAAAAATGACCTAAAAACTGATATTTTTTTTATGAAAAATCATTATTGTACACACAAAGTTATAGAATAGTTTGTACATAATTGTAAAAACTGTAAATAACTGTAATGTTGTGAATTTTTCTCAAGGAAATTTAAACTGGCACTGAGGCACTGGTGAGTCAAAATTCGGCACATCCTTTTGTGGTCTGCCGGATTATATTGTCGTTTATTGAGGGTAAACAGTAGTTTGCACTCTCAATCCAAGCAGATGGCAGACTCTGTTGCCAAGTCAATCTAATAACAATAGTAATATAATAAAAAATTTTGGCGTTCCTTTGATTCTCACTTCCGACTGAGACATGTCAACACTTTCACGTCGAATTTTTCCTTCTTGCATTAAACAAACAACACTTCAAAGACAGCACCGCTAGCGACGAATGTAAATACATGAAAATGACTAAATAAGGAAGCAAATGACACGAAAATGACAAAATAATGACCTAAAACTGAAATAAATGCCCTAAAAATATAAAATTGCATAAAATGACAAAAAATGACCTAATAAAAATGGATTTCTATAATCTAGGGGCCATGATTAGGATTTATCCACAAGTTGGCAATGTCTATGCAGCATCAATAAAAAGATGACATGTCATTAGAATCCGGGCCCTGCTCATAATACGCATTGTTTCTCAACTGTTTGTTGACAGATGAATATGATCTTCTTCTTCTCCACTTCATGGCATAGGCAATCAATTGCCTGTTCCGCCTTTAAAGTCTCCTGGGTCGGCCCACAGATCTCTTTCCTTTAGGTTTATATTTCATAATCTGTTTTGTTAGTCTTGTATCAGGCATTCTTTCAACGTGAGATGAATATGATGTGAATTTTATTTGATAAATTCAGTGTAATTTTCAGAAATTATATAATTTTTCAAGGGAAGGAGTTATTTTGTTTGGATTTTTATTGTCCGCGATACTGCCCGCGGCTTCGCCCGCCATTATTAATTGACTCCAGGACTTTTAAGAAATTTACACTGGCAGTTTATTAAAAATGTTTGTGGTTCAGAGCTATGAAAATTGTAAGTAAAAATAAAATTAGAATATTTGTTCATTGTGTTCATTTCACTTAGGCCTTATATAATAAAGAAACGGTTTTCCTAATTTTGTACTCTTCCTGAAGTTAAGACTGCGAGAGACGAACATCGCCGAGTATACCCGATGTTTCACGAAGTGGTCGACCGAGTGAGCACGCTATTTAGAGTCGTTGAATTGTATAAGAGTAGATTCTTTGACTTGAAGCAAAATCAACTTATCATTCATTTTTTCGAGGATGATGATGAAAAGCAGTTCGTTAGCTTTCGCACGAAATCATTTCCACTTTATGTCTGTTATCTAAGAAACGTCATACATACTGTTCGATGAGTTTCATGACAGAAACATCAGTGAAAAATCCGCTGACTTTATAAACATGCTGACGGAAATAGGATGGCACCGATTAAACTAATCGATGACTTTAGAAACATACCCATCATGGTCTTGTAAAGGGCAAAATATTTCTTCTTTCCCTGAGTTTTACTTCCCCCTTGATAGGTACAGGTAGGGGAGAAAAAAGCGGACCGACTCTTGTAGCTGATTTCAAAGCCTTATGATATGTAAATAAATGTAAGAGATGTAACGGAAACGTTTGTTTTCACAAGCAACTTTGATAATTTCTAATATATTATCACAAAATAGACACTAAATTGGGCATTACTCTGGTACCGGTCAACCGATTTGGTCCAAGGCTTCTTCCCATGGACGTTATAAATGCGTATACCAAGTTTCATGAAAATCCGATAAAGAGTATTTGAGTTATCGCGCGTACAATCAGACGGACAGACATTTTCCCGTGCAACACATAATATCAGAAAGTAGGTACTATTCTCTCACTTAGTAATAATAATAGTAATAATAATAATAATAATAATAATAATAATATAATAGTAATAATAATAATAATAATAATAATAATAATAATGTCACGATTCAGATGCCACTTTGGGAGCACTGAGATGAGAGATAATGTAAAAGGGTTGCATTTAGCTATCAGGATTGTACTGTACTAAGAACGTATAGCCTATAACGTAGAGTGGTCTTTCTGGTTTAAGTACTTTTCTTTTATTTCTAGTGCATACAGTGATAAGGGACAAATGCTTCCATTCCTTTCAGCCAAGTCTAAACATCTTTCTCAAAAGCTTTTTGTCTGAATGCTATGCATTTTATTTGTTTTGCGTTTTGAATTCCTTAAGGAGATGTATACATCTTCAAGGGGAAACAACTTTATTGTATTTTCATTATTAGAGCCTGTAGTTATAAGCAAAGTAAAGTAGTAAAATAAGCAAATAAGCAAGAGACGTGTAAGAAATAAGCATCAAAATAAGCAAAAACTCGAAGTCTTGGGCTTGCTCCGGGAGGTCCCAGGTTCAAATCCCGTAGCCTGCCAATTTTACATGGTTTATTTCATGGTTTCCCCAGTCGTAAAGGCAAATGCCGAATTGGATATTTACATACCATGAATCATCCTCACCATTTCATCTTGTATCCTATCCATTTAAATTATTACTGTATCAGTTGAAATTTACTCCATAAAATACACTAACAATATAAACAATTGAATAGTTCCATGGCCTACTCTACAGTATAGACACAGATCTCGAACTCCTGATATGTCCTCGCAGCTAAAAGGAGTATAGCCTAAACACAGCTGAGATAATAAAAAAAACATGGATATAAATAATTAATTAATTTCGTAGAAGTCTTATCTTATTCAAGTACATAAGGAAGGTCATCCGCAAATTTTGTTGTGTAAGCTCCTAAGTCTGCCAGTGAAGAACGATTTGTAAAGTAAAAAAAAAAAAATTCTATGTCACGGGCACGTGTGAAAAGCGACAGAGTTTTTCTTCAATGAATTCCTCTTCAAAATCTGTTTCTTCACCGGAAAGATTTTTTAGAAATCTGGCAAAGTGTTTTATAACCCGGATTTTTCAGTGATTCTATTAGTCAACAAAAGAAAGGACACCGGTAATAATGGCGTCTAGGAGGGACATAAGCACTTTTAATTTGACAGTTTTGAGAGTAAAATATGCTTTTTTAATTCTGAATCATAAAATAAGCATGCAAAATCGATGGTGTCAGAAGAAATATGACACGAGAGAGCTAAGAGAGGAAAATGCTGAGATTAGAAGTTTATGGAGGTTCAGAATTTCCTTGAGTTGCAAGACTATTGTAAAATAATATAAAGAGTTCGGGTAGCTCTATTGGAGACTCATTCGCAGTACATGGAACGTCTTGTGAGTGCTGCCTAAATCTATCGCGCTCCGTAATGTTACGATTTTTCTTCATATTTGCAATGAATAGAAAAGCATACTACGAGGTGCGTCCATAAAGTAGGTTTCCCTGGGGCCGTTTACAGAAACAAAGCACAATTTCATGAAAACATTTATTGCAACAGATACAGCATGTGTTCAGCTACTTTTCAACATATTCGCCACCGGAATTGAGACATCTGTCATACCCTAGAACCAACTTTTGAAAACCTGTGTCGTACAAGTCTGCCGCCAGGGATTTGAACCACTTTGTGTCAACCATCTTCGATTCTCTGTCATTCCTTGTGATTACTTGAGGTGTAAGAAAAGATGGAAATCACTGGGAGCGAGTTCCGGGCTTTAGAGTGAAAATTTAAACACTTCCCAGCCGAACTTCTGCAGGAGACTTGCTAGGAGGTGTTTAAACATCCACCCTAAAACACGGACCTCGCCCCCAGTGATTTCCATCTTTTCCTACACGAAATGACAAAGAATGACAGAGAGGCGAAGATGGTTGTCACACAGTGGTTCAAATCGCAAGCGGCATACTTCTACGACACAGGTATACAAAAGTTGGTCCTTCGGTATGACAGATATCTCAATTCCGGTAGTGAATATGTTGAAAAATAGCTTAACACTGGCTGGCAGTTTCCAACTTTTCGTGAAATTTGTGGTTATTTACAGTGCACGCTGCTTATGATCACTTCGGCTCGCCACTGCACTGGAATTTGTTTGAAAGGGTGTAATTAATTTCACGAAAGTAGTGTCATCATGGAAACTACAGTAGTTTCTAGGTACAAGAAAATAAACTTTAAACCGCGGGCCTAATCATTGTGTTAACTGTTTTCTATGCGGTCCGTCATGGGTTTGTATATTGAGTGAGAAACTGAGTCTCTTGCATTTAAGGATTAAAGTATCGAGTTCTCTTACAGTGTTATGTATTCTTTGGTTTAATTTATTGTTTTCTTTAGTTACGTTTATTGTTATTTGTGTGGAGAAACTTGGGGTGGCGGTGCAGAACCTGTGCTTCCTCGCTTTCCACATGTCATTGTCCGACACAAGTTGGTGACAACACGCAGGATGTCGCGCACCGGCTCACTCTCGCGTGCACGCCACACGTTGAAAAACAAATTCTTGCCACCCAAATTATTGCACCTCTATTTTTATCTTTGTTTGACAACTAGTTCGAAAAGTACTTTTTTACTATGGTAGTGTTTTTTCGTACATTTTCCCGTTCTTGCTGTTATGTTAGAAACGGGAACTTCCTTCACCAAGTGTCGATTACTTTCATCCTTTCGTTTAGTTCTCCAATCTACGAGGCGTGTCCATAAAGTAAGATTCCCTGGGGCCATTTACACAAAGAAAACAACATTTCATTGAAATATTTATTGCAACAGATATAGCAAGTGTTCAGCTATTTTTCAACATTATTCGCCACAGGAATCGAGACTAGGATCAACTTTTGAAAAACTTGTGTCGTAGAAGTCTGTCACCTGGGATTTGAACCACTGTGTGACAACCATCTCAGCTTCTCTGTCATTCTCTGTAGTTTATTGAAGCTTAGGAAAAGATGGAAATCACTGGGAGCGAGGTCCGGGCTGTAGGGTGGATGTTGAAACATCTCCTAGCCGAACTTTTGCAGGAGACTTGCAGGGAGGTGTTGAAGTCTCCACCCTACAGCTCGGACCGCGCACCCAGAGATTTTCGTCTTTACCTACACTTCAATAATTGACAGTGAATGACAGAGAATGGTAGAGAATGACAGAGAAACAAAGAAGTTGCTCAAGTAAGTCTTCTCGGAAATAGAAAAAAAAACTGTCATCCACCCATTTACTTACTTACACAATGGCAAGAGACAATTCCTAAGTAAGCTAAAGGAATATTATCTATTTTATGGAACCCGAAGGTTCATTGCCGCGCTTACCTGAGCCCGCCATTCATCCCTATTCTGTGCTAACTCCATCGAGCTATCCCTCGCAAATCCTACTTCCCTTAAATCTATCTTAATATTGACCTCCCACCTACGTCTAGGTCTTCCAAGTGGTCTCTTCCTTTCGGGTCTCCCCGTCAATATTTTTGACATATATGTCTTTCCTCCCCCATGCGCGCTACATGTCCAGCCCATTTCATCCTCCGTGATTTAATTACTCTTACTATATCCGGTGATGAGTACAGGATATGAAGCTCGTCGATATTCAATCTTCTGTCGTACTTTTGTTAATTTATGTTCCAGGACAAACTTACTCAATGGCAACAGACAATTCCTAAGTAAGCTAAAGGAATATTATCTTTTTATGGAAGCCGAAGGTTCATTGCCGCGCTTAGGCCTACATGAGCCATTCAACCCTATTCTGTGCTAACTCCATCCAACCATCCCTCGCAAATCCCACTTCCCTTAAATCTATCCCAATATTGTCCTCCCACCTAAGTCTAGGTCTTCCAAGTGGTATATTCCCTTCGGGTCTCCCAGTCAATACTTTTGAGATATGTTTTTCCTCCCCCATGCGTGCAACATGTCCAGCCCATTTCACCCTCCGTGATTTAATTACCCTTACTATATCCAGTGAAGAGTTCAGGTTATGAAGCTCATCGTTATGCAGTTTTCTCCAATCCCCATTTTCATCTCTCTTGGGCCCAAATATTTTCCTAAGCACTCTATCCACGCATTAATTTTTGTATTAAATTTTGACGAAAACTAACAACTTTACTGAAAACTTTAAAGGGAACATTTAATCCCCAATCTTTCTTCCGCCGATATAAAAAATAGTATAAGTAAAGTACGTTTAAAGTTTAGAGACAACATATCAGAAAATAGCAGTCCTTTCCTAGAGTTCACACATAACCGGGATATTGTTTCAGACCATTGCGTGTATTTTGAATTTGAATGTAGATCAGCGGCTTCATGACCGTGACATGTTTTATATGAATATGAAGAGTTGTCATGGTAACAAGACTCCAGGAGTTGCATAAGCAGAGAGTGTGTGTAACCCGTAATGTTCCGCTAACTGTGAGTCAACTCTTGCCTCACATTGTTGTGCAAGTGTCTGCACCCCCCAACAAGCCTTCAGTCACATAATCTTCGACTATGGACTCCAAAAAATATGGTCAAATCTTTCTCCTGATTAATGTAGGCAAAATGGAGATATTTTATTTTTTTGTGTGCACATTCTGTATTTATTCCTATAGAAACCTTTAATATTTTTTATTGAATTTTTTGAACTGTCAATCTCCTTATTTTTTCGTAACAGTTATTTTCGTAACATTTTTTCGAAATTTTACAAAAGAGCCTTCTTTACCTATATTAAGCTTTGTACAAGCGTAAAATCCCAATAAAAGCAAACTGAATCCTTGAAATACAGCGAAATTTGTTCTATTGTGTAAAATACACAGGAGTACGCCGTAGCGTAGTGGTTGAAACGCTGTGCTACAAATCGGAAGGTCGCTGGTTTGTTCCCCGATGAGGTCATTGGAGTTTTTCAATCGGCCTAATCTTTCTGGTGGCACTGAGGCCCTGGGGTCGACTCAGCCTCTAACAGAAATTAGTACCGGGAGCAATCCTGGGGATAAAGGAGGTAGGTGCGTAAGGCTGACAACCTTTCCACTTTCACGTGCCGATTGTCTAAAAATCTGGAAGCCTCAAACTCCTGGAACCCTCTGGGACATAGTGCCACCAGAAGGATTAGGCCAATTGTAAAACTCCAACGACCTCATCGGGGATCGAACCCGCGACATTCCGTTTTGTAGCGCAACGCCTCAACCACTACGCTACTGCTTACCCCCATATTATCCTAAGAGCCAATACTTTTAATTGGGCCGAGGAATTTATCTGTATCGCATAAGATTTTTTTAACACATGTTCATGGGTTCTGCCAACGTTTTTGGATTTTTTTCTTGTTAATTTATTGATTTGGCTTTTATCTACACAGCCTAACACGACTGCTGTTGGGTCTGGAACCCAGGACTCAGATTACTTAGTTGCTCTAATTAATGAAAGGCAACATTCCAGCATGGAAAATTCGAGAGAAAACCAGACTCAAGGTTGTGGTCACAAACCTAGACCTTCATCTGGGTCACCTTGATTCTTATTATATTATTTATATATCGATAATCTTGCTCCCTTGTATGATAGTGGCTAGCAGTTCCTACTTCTTCATCATTGACGTAAATAAATCTGTGAGGAAGCATCATAACCTGGTTCGACAAAAACTGAAGGTTAATAGTATAAGATTATTGTATGTATAAATACAATGGACAGTAAGGAAAACAGTTCCTAAAATCAAATAGCCTAGACCAATGAAATTCAATATATGCAGTGATTGTTTTACTTAGTAAAATTACTTAAACCTTGTGCTTAACAAACTATCATTGGAATGATTGCGAGATTGAACGTCATAATATTAAGTGCCAGAATGGTAATTTCTGAGATTGTGTGGTGGTTGGGAAAATGTCTGTCCGTCTGTCAGTCTGCGCGAGAACTCAAACACGCTTTATCGAATTTTCATGAAACTTGGTAAACGCAATTATAACGCCCATGGGAAGAACCCTCTTGATTTTGGACCAAATCGGTTGACAGGTACCTGAGTAATGCCTAATTTAGTGCCTATTTTATGGTAATGTATTAGAAAGAATTTATCAAATGCAAATCAGTTATCATAGCAACATATTGTTTTACAGTGTTCGTATATGGCTTTGGAAGTTGCAATACGGGTAGCTTTGCGAAATAATACCACCTTCCTTCACATAATTATTCTTATCAAACTAGACGTTTGTTCTTTCGTAAAACCTGCTTAATGAATCGATCTGGAGCTTAACTCGGAAATCAATTAAAAAAATAACTTATTTTCTGCATATCATAATTGCAATTATCACTAATTAAACAAAGGCATTCTGACACTTTGTTACGTCAGTTTGCCTGATTTTATTTTTTATTTAAGTTTATTTTTAATTTAGCTGTACGTATACTCTTTTCAGCTTCAAGGTCATATCAGAACTTCAGTTTCTATATACCCTCAAATAACATTTATAAAAATGTTTAATGTGTATTTTTAGAAGTGTTTCGTGTTGAATATTTGCACCCGTTGTTTTAATGTATAATATACCCTTATTTTTACGACACATGTAAAAATGGCATCATCGCCACATAAGAAGGAAGTGTACTCTATAAATTCACTGACTCTGGCATTAGCGAATAATGGGGGGGGGGGGGCACAATGTGAACCCATCGTCAAAGTCACCCGGGGCTCTGGCGGTGGAGTGAAACGAGGCTTTCATGTTTGGGAATAAACTACAGTATTTTTCAAATGGGAAGCGTTTTCTTCTTCTCCTTGCTTAGATACGCGGTCCAATCAGAGACGGCGAGACGGAAGGAAGACCTTTTTTTTTTTTTTTTTCTAAGATACAACCCGTGTTTTACCTGCTAGGTATATCACGAGATATTTACAGTATTATTTACAAATTGTTTAGTTTACATTGTTGTTTCTGAATTAAGACTGGAGTTTGTTGTACACTTTTTTGAGGAAGTCCCTTCCTGATAGCGGTACTTCTTTAGCTCGTACACGTGATTGGCGGTGAAGGAAAACGCTTCCCATTTGAAAAATACTTGTATAGAATAAGATTACTTGATGTGAATGAATGTAGGCCTATACATAACATCTACTCTTATACAATTCAACGGCCCTAAATAGCGTGCTTGCTCGCCCGCTTCGTGAGACATCGGGTATACTCGGCGATGTTCGTCTCTCGCAGTCTAAACTTTCATGACGACTACAAAATTAGGAAAGAAAACCGTTTCTTTATTATATAAGGCCTAAGTGAAATGAACACAATGAACAAATATTCTAATTTTATTTTTACTTACAATTTTCATAGCTCTGAACCACAAACATTTTTAATAATCTACCAGTGTAATTTTCTTAAAAATCCTGGAGTCAATGAATAATGGCGGGCGAAGCCGGGGGCAACAGCTGTAAAATATTGATGGTTTTATCCCTTGAAATATCGCTGATAATAATAATAATCCAAACAAACCATTCCTTCCCTTGAAACATTATATAATTTCTGAAAATTACACTGAATTGATAAAATAAAATTCACATCATATTCATGTCAATAAACAGCTGAGAAACAATACGTATTATGTGTTCACAGGTTCTTTGGAACTGCATAATCGATTCTGATATAGTTTTCCCAGGGGGCGCTTTCATGTCGTGGAATGTACTCTAAAGCAGGAATTTTAGCTGTTTCATTAATTATTAATGCCTTAGTTTATGAATGATTCGCGTGCAAGTGTTAATAAATATAATGCTTTAATAATTATTATACTCTTAATTTTAATTTTTAAAAGAATTATCGTGGCGAAGCCACGGGCACCTCCTAGTAACCATACAAGGAGCCTTGGGATCTAAGTGTTAAGTTTCACACAGCCTTGCTGATATAACGTGGGTGCGTGTAGCTAGCTCCTAGCGAGTGAGCAACAACATCATTAATAACAAACTTTCTCACTTATATAAGCATCAGTCACTTTGTTTGGGATATTAACCTTCTTCTCCTTCACTATTGCTTGTTTGTAAGGTGAACATGAATGTGATGTTTCAGTTGTGAGATGTATTGATGTAAACATGAAATGGTAAGATGTAGTGTAGATAAATATAGGCCTATTCATGATATGAGGGCCGTCCCAAAAAATAATTTTCCATGGGGCCGTTTACAGAAAAAAACACACTTTCAAGGAAATATTTATTGCAACAGATGCAGCAAGTGTTCAGCTATTTTTTCAACATATTCGCCACCGGAATTGATACATTTTCCATTCCGTGGGACCAACGTTTGAATACCTGTGTCTTAGAAGTCTGCCGCCAGGGATTTGAACCACTGTGTGACAACAATCTTCGCATCTCTATCATTCTTTGTCATTTCGTGAGGTATAGGAAAAGATGGAAATCACTGGGAGTGAGGTTCGGGCTGTACGGTGAATTTTTAAACACCTCCCAGCCGATCTTCTGTAGGAGACTTGCTGGGAGATGTTTAAACATCCACCCTACAGCCCGGACTTCGCTCCCAGTGATTTCCATCTTTTCCTACACCTAAAGAAATGACAGAGAATGACAGTGAGGCGGAGATATTTATTACACAGTGGTTCAAATACCTGGTGGCAGCCTTCTACGACACAGGTTTTCAAAAGTTGATGCCACGATGAGACAAATGTTTCAATTCCGGTGGCGAATGTGTTGAAAAATAGCTGAACACTGGCTGTGTCTGTTGCAATAAATATTTCCTTGAAATTGTGTTTTGTTTCTGTGAACGGTCCCAGGGAAACATCTCTGAATATTCTTTCTGTTAGAAATTACCTGAGAATATTTAATGATAAATATTCCCTCTGACGCCGGATTCGAACCGGCCAATTTTATGTGCCGATTGTCTAAAGAATCCGGGAGCCTCAACCTCCTGGAACGCTCTGGCCTGTAATAAGGAACACTTTACCTTTATATGGGTGTTGTATTTTGTTTATGAAATGGACCCAGACAAAGTTAAGGAAACTGTATAAGGTTCTTTTTTTTTATTATTTTTAATATCTAATACACCCTTACGGGAAAAATGAATTCCAACTAATGGCCGGTTTCTATAAACTCGCGAATTACCTATGGGTAAATTATCCAATGGACAGAATTTACACAGAATTTACACAAAAATAACACCACACCAACACAAATAATTTAAAGATAGCAATCACATACACTTGTGGCCAGTTTCTAGATAAATGTCCTCTGGGTAAATATGAAAATGACAGAAAAAATGTTCCTACAAACTCGGGCTAGATCTTTCCAAGGGTAAATCTTCGGGTTAATTTATCCTTTCATGGATGGCTGGATAAAATTTAACCTCTCATAGGATCAATAATAATGAGAATCAAAGCCTTCTGAATTAAATTAACTGTACAGCTCCAAGGCCTTCCTCATTATATCATTGTGGGTTAAATGGAACTAATTTGTCCATGGATAATTTACCCATAGGTAATCCACTAGTTTGTAGAAACCGGGCATTAGACGGCCAGAGTTCGATTCACGGCGCTAATAGATCACGTAGGCGGCCTTGTTGTCTAAGATAATGAAATGAAAACATTGGCTAGTAGATACACAAACATGATGAGCATGACAAATGCCGCCATGTTCGATATTAGAAACACATTTCCATGAATGCTATCAAGATGGCTGCCTTTCACTATGTCGCGCGCTCCTGGCGTAGTAATCACTGCATTATCGCACCTTTACTCATTCTGATGTTTCTCAGGTACTTGTTACTTCCTCCGAAATTCCTTCTCGAGTTTTCAGCATAAATACACGTTTTGAGGTTCCGTGAATCCTAAAATGTTATTTTCTGAAACATGTCTGTGATCAGCTGAGCCCGGATTTTGATGACCTAAAATATTTAAAAGACCGCCGGCGTGGTCTCGTTGTTAGCGTCGCTAACTACAGGTCCGTCGGCCCGGGTTCGATTCCCGGTACCTCCTCGGATTTTTCTGAGGTAGGGAGGTCTGGTAGGGGTGCACTCAGCCTCGTGATTCAAAATTGATAGAGAAGTAGCGGCTCCGGTCAAGAAAACCACCATTAACGGCCGTGGGTGTCGGCATGCTGACCACATGCCCCCCAATCCTGCCATCTGCCTACGGGAGATGACGCAGCGGTCGGGTGGTAGGCCAAGTCCCTCCAGGGATGTAGCGCCACGGGGTTTTACATGCATAAATGCGACAGGCCCACGCCAATAGATTTACTGGCATGTAAAAGAACTCCTGCGGGACGAAATTCCGGGACACCGGCGACGGTTACAGGCCAAATTTGCAGTAGATCCCCGTCGTTAAATAACCATATACCAACAAATCTATTTAACTCTTGAATGTATCCATCCAAATAGAATAGGTATTTTGCGTAACTTCCGGTCCATAATTATTACAAATAACTAAATAGTAAAATGTTTTTGATATGTTAGAGACCCTTATACATA
This sequence comes from Ectobius pallidus, assembly GCA_964059195.1. NCBI lineage: Eukaryota > Metazoa > Arthropoda > Insecta > Blattodea > Ectobiidae > Ectobius > Ectobius pallidus. Next base: position 178,028,800 of record CAXKWD010000005.1, read on the forward strand.
AAAAAATTCAAAATTCAAAATTCAAAAATCCAAAATTTAAAAAATAAGAAATCTAAAATTTAAAAATAAAAAAATAAAAAAAATAAAAAGGCTGATATACAAATACAAAAAAGTGTGCGTGGAAAGCCACGCGACATAAGTGAAACTTGTTTTAATTTTGGATTTTTTCAATTTTAGATTATTGGTTTTTTTAATTTTTTATTGTTGGACTTTTTAATATTGTATTTTTGGCCTTTTTTAATTTTGGATTTTTAATTTGTGATCTTTTAATTGTTCTATTTTGGAATGTTGGATTTTTTTAAAATTTTAGATCTTTGAATATTTTGTATTTTGGATTTGTAATTTTGGATTTTCAATTTTTTATCTGATTTTTTTTATTTTTTTTATTTTTTAAATGTTTAATTTTGGATTTTTTAATTGTGAATTTTTTGAATTTTTTAAATTCTGGAAAAGCCTAATCACTGAGTTGACTGTTTTCTGAGCAATCCGTTCCTCACACCTCACTAATTTCGTGACGATTTTGAGCGTAATGCAAGCTCTCGATTTACCCCTACCGCGACTAAAGAAGTTTCACTTCAATAAAAATGAATATAGAATAAATATGCGGACCGTGAAATCGCAAGCTCCAAGCTGCGCATGTGTGTGACAGAAGCCCCCTATCCGCATTCACTTGTCGGATACCTGAGCGTGATTCGCAAAGTGTCAATATTATAATTATATGTTACGTGAGCTTGAAGGCTGAGCAAGTGCCGGAAGAAAAAGCAACAGATAAGAAACAGCCTCCGGGAAGCAACGTAACAATCCGTGATAGGATCTTCCCAGAATTCCTTTTCCTGTGAACAAATCATCTTTCATTATGTAGCAGATAAGATAACGCTTTAAAGCTATGCCATGTGTGCTTTGCTAAAACGCCTTTTTAACAGCTCTTTAGACTTTTAAACAAATCTCAAGATTAACCGACAATTTTTAGCCTATAATTGTTATAATCTCTCTCTCTCTCTCTCTCTCTCTCTCTCTCTCTCTCTCTCTCTCTATATATATATATATATATATATATATAAGAGGCTTTGTCCTGACTGACTGACTGACTGACTGAATGAATGACTGACTGACTGACCGACAGAGAATCAACGTAGGGCCTAAACTATAACAGGTAGAGACTTGGAATTTTGACAGTACCTTCGTGTCATAATTTAAGTGCTCACTAAGAAAGGATTTTGCAAAATTTTGATTTTAAATGCCAAAAATCAAATGTTTTTGCGTATACTTAATACCTTTTTACACAGAATTATCAAATCCAAATCACAGTTGACATGGCAACATATTGTTGCCAGTGTTCTTAGATGGGTTTGGAAATAAATGAAATGTGACTTTCACAAATTAGAAAAGCTATCAATATAATTCATGTTGTAAATAAATATTAAAGAATGAAATACACGAAAATAATGCAGTCACATAACTTTCTCTACCCTGGACATAGAGAAAACAATACAAGGTGTGGTAATGTGTATATTATTATATCGCAGGTTTTTGGAGAGAGAAGTATGAAAGTGATATTACACAGGCCCGACGAGAGGTAGGGGCAGCCGGGGCTCGAGCCCCGGGGCCCGGGCCCAGAGGGAGCCCGGCCGACCAGGTATTATTTTTTACTTTCTAAATTTACTCTAAAATAAAATTGTTTATAACTTATAAGTCAATAAACATCTTAAGTTATGTTTTATGTGTTTATTTTATCTGCATTGTCCTGTCGTATAACGGAACTATCAGTTAATCTGAAATGGATTAATCTTGATGAAAAATTGCTATTTTTGAAAGGTAGAAGCACAAATCCTTTTGACTCAACAGTAGGCCTTACTAACGTTCGGCATTTAAAATCATAATTTTCGAAAGATTAAACTGGTACATACAGATAACATTGTTCCTAATTAGAACATTTTTGTGTATTTTTCCGTTTCGTGCCCGATTTCGCCCAAAATCAATTGGCTTCGTCCCATGGGCACTATAAATGGTATACCAAGTTTTTATGAAAATCCGATAAAGCGTATTTGAGTTATCGCGCTTACAGACACACGGACAGGCAGACAGTCAGTCAGACAGTCCTGTCTACCAGACAATCTCATAAAGTACCGGTATCATTCTGGCACTTAGTAATTATGTAATCTTTTTTTGTTGCATACATTATAAAGGGCGAATTGGGTAGTGAATTTAATATTTGACGGGGGCCCGGGAAAATTTGTCCCTGGGGCCCTTGCTTTCTTTCCACGGCCCTGATATTACATTTCTGTTTAATTTCATCCCCAAAACAGTTTTATGGTAACATCAGGGTGAGGAATAAAATATTCCGCAAAGACAATACAATTTTATGTTACAGGAATTTATGTTTCTTCTTATTTGAACCCCTACCAGGCTTGCTGTACACAAGCGATGGGATGCAGAATTCTACATGCTCTATGAGCCATAAAAAGCTATACCAAACGTTTTCTGAGGGAATAGTTTGAGTGTGATAAGTCGTTCTTCCTATTTAAAATTCTAAATACCTATATAATAACCTATAATTTAAAAATCGAAAGTCCTTCATAAGATAATTTCCAATTACAAAATAAAAAAATCCCTTTAGGTAGGCCTACAGGCGGAGGTAGATTTCAAAGTGCTTTTGGTTTAATTTATTATCTTTTTTAGCCTTGGCATGGCAAACCCGCAGTAATAAGAACTGAATTCGGTAAAGAGGAAAGCGCCTACAATCATTTGTTTTGACAACAAGAATAGGATATAATATTCTGGGAGGCCGTGCACAAGATCAGCAATGAATAAAATTAGCAAAGCCGCTAAACAAGACAAAATTATGATATTATAATAATTCTTTTAAGTGTTATTATTTTCAAACATTAAAATCTCGCGTCATATGAGAGCTATCAAGAAACTAGTTATTGATTTGTAGAGTACTCATCAAGAGCTTTTCAACGATACCCCACAAGACGTGGTTTCAAAAGTTTCGAATTTTCATCCCCCGCCCCCACCCCCACCCTCACTCGAACCCCCGAATCGTTGGTGTCACTGTGAACTCCATAGGGAGTACTCTAATTTATTCAAACAAAGTTTCCCTCTATACTTAATAGGGACCGAGATATACATTTTTTAAAATTTCAACCCCCTCCCCCGACCACCCCCTTGGGCAAATTTTGCTCATTAACGAACTTGTCCGAGCTATTGGGCCTAGAAATGACATAATAAAATTTGGTTCAAATATCTTCAAAATTACGGCCGCTATCGTGTAAAGATATAAATATATATATATATATATATATATATATATATATATATATATATATATATATATATATAAATATCACAACTTTTTTTTTGAACGGCCGGTGGTTTCGTACTTAGGGGAGCATGAAACGTAAAGATATGAAAGAATTTTTCGAAAATCATAAAGTGGTATCCATTGCAATAGGTAGATTTTTCTTCGAAATCTACCTAAAAATCCGGGCGACGCCGGGCCTTTTAAGCTAGTAGTTTTATAATAGACTAGTGTTTCCCACTGTAAAACACTTGTAAAAAATAGTGAAATCCATGAATATAGTACAAGAGGCCGTCTGAATTACCATAGATATACATGCAATAAGCAACTTGTATTTAAGGATGTAAATGTAATGGGAACCATATGGGAACTGCAACGTGTTCATAATGCGTGCGTCAGATATATATGTAACATTCGTAAATATGACCACATAACACCGTCACTGGAATCACTTCGATGGGTACGCCTGCGTGAGCGAAGATATTTTCACTGTCTCATACTGCTCTATAGAATCCTTCATACCTCAACACCTAGCTATCTTTCCAGTCGCTTTCATTACCTTTCTTCCTACCATAACTTGGGCACGCGCTCTCAGCTTGACCCCTTACTATCCATGCCTCTTTACAGAACTACACATTATTCGAATTCGTTTACAACAACAGCTATTCGTCACTGGAATTCACTGCCTAGCCATCTCAGGAGCTGCCAAACGACTTCACAGTTCAAGCGCCATTTAATAAATTTAGTATACAATAACATTTAGGAATTGATGCTAATTAGTAATATATTTTAATTTTCATTATATTTTGTAATAACTAAGAATGTATTTGTTTAGACTTTCATCATTTTTTTTTCTTTGTTTTTAGTCATTTGTATTACTTATGTTCTATTTTTTTTTCTTTGTATTTAATGTTCGTTTCTTGTATTCATGTATATCAGTTCTATGTTTTATTATTAATCATTATTATTATTATTATCATTATGTATTTCATGTTTTTGCCCTGGCTGAGTGGTAGAGAAGGCCTTATGGCCTTAACTCCGCCAGGTTAAATAAATAAATAAATAAAATAAATAAATTATACAATAAGCTACCAGCAGAAATCAAAACTACAGCCAAGGCAAACTTCAAATCACAGTTAAAGAAATATTTAATAGAGAAATGCTTGTATTCCCTGGATGAACTATAAACAGAACAGGTAACTTACGTGACAAGGAAGTGTAATAATGAATTCGGGTTACTTAGACTATTTTATTATATATTATCTAAAATTATATTGTGTTAAAATTATATTGGTAATAGGTGATAAGTAGGGAATAATGTATTTAGAATAAGATAACATGTATCTGGAATAATCTCCTTGTATTTTAGATGTATTTTATACTTAGTTTAAGATTTTAAGTGTAAAGTTGACATTGTCAGAAACTTGTTCGCCAGTCTATTGACAGAAATAAATTTTATTATTATTATTATTATTATTATTATTATTATTATTATTATTATTATTATTATAAACGACCGCCGGCGTGGTCTTGTGGTTAGCATCGCTGACCACAGATTCTCGGACTTTTCTGACTTTTCATCCCTTCTGGATGTTGTGGAAGTGATACAGATACAAGGTTACATATCCGGCGTGTATTTTCCCTCGCTAGCTCTCACTTTCACTCGCCCTCCTCCTCCTGTCGTGTCCAAAGGGTCCTCGAGTCGTGACCGATAGCCGTTTCTTCCGCAATGAGCTGCAAGGCCTGCTTGGTTCCGTCCTTACCAACGCTATGATCTAATTTATATAAAAACGACACTCTATACTTTCTCTGACATTCAGATAACTCCTATGAAAATAATGTTTGAAATACTGTACAAATATGATAGATGAAGTCCTCGAAAGACTACCTTCATTCACGGATTTCTATGTCATATCCAGAAGTACTAGTAGTAAGTTATCATAGGTAATCCCATGAGAATTTGTGTGTTTATCGATAGATTCGCGACTACGCAGCAGGAGCGAATTTATCTGATGAAACTCGTCAACTCGAGTTGGTTTTATTAAGACTATTCCATGAATAAAAATGTAACGGATTGTACAAATAATAATTACTTTCGTGCTTTGTTAACAAAACTAACAGTTCTGAGATCACGGCCTACTATGAATCAACTATCCATGAATCGATTCGAGTTACCATATTGTGACCAGTGCTACCAATTATGCATATATAAGACATAGTTAACTTAATTCAGGTAAGCTAACAGTAGAACAGAATAAAAGCACACGAACTGGCTTGCACCGAATCGAAACTGTGTTTTAATCAATGTACTTTTCTATTATTTCAATTTCCAAACAAGTTATGTTGTATAAAATAATCTGTTTTCGTGCTGCTTAATGGCAACATGTGACTTATTAATCACGGCACATTGATGTCTTAAGTGTTCAATAACGAGCTGACATTTTATCAGGTAAAACCCCTTCCTCACATAATAGCAAGCATTTTATAAGGTAAACGGTCGTGATTGGTCTATATCCGAGGAATTGCTAAACGTTATTGGTCAATATCAAACACGTGGAATAGTCGTAAAAACAGTATGAAAGTTCAAGTAGGCTTACCTATCGTATCTTGAGCTTATTTTCCCAGGCTTGTGCTAGCTCTTAGACACTATTCATAATGTATCCTACTAGGAGGTGCCCGTGGCTTCGCCACGATAATTCTTTTGAAAATTAAAAATTAAGAGTATATTAATTATTAAAGCATTATATTTATTAACACTTGCACGCGAATCATTCATAAACTAAGCCATTAATAATTAATGAAACAGCTAAAATTCCTGCTTTAGAGTACATTCCACGACATGAAAGCGCCCCCTGGGAAAACTATATCAGAATCGATTATGCAGTTCCAAAGAACCTGTGAACACATAATACGTATTGTTTCTCAGCTGTTTATGGACATTAATATGATGTGAATTTTATTTTATCAATTCAGTGTAATTTTCAGAAATTATATAAGTTTCAAGGGAAGGAATGGTTTGTTTGGATTATTATTATCAGCGATATTTCAAGAGATAAAACCATCAATATTTTACAGCTGTTGCCCCCGGCTTCGCCCGCCATTATTCATTGACTCCAGGATTTTTAAGAAAATTACACTGGTAGATTATTAAAAATGTTTGTGGTTCTGAGCTATGAAAATTGTAAGTAAAAATAAATTTAGAATATTTGTTCATTGTGTTCATTTCACTTAGGCCTTATATAATAAAGACACGGTTTTCCTAATTTTGTACTCTTCGTGAAAGTTTAGACTGCATCGCCGAGTATACCCGATGTCTCACGAAGCGGGCGAGCAAGCACGCTATTTAGGGCCGTTGAATTGTATAAGAGTAGATGTCTTAAATTAGTTAGAAAACACTGGAAAAATGTAAAGTAAAAATTAAATTTCATATAAAATTACATAAAAGTTTTTTTTTGTGATTGTACTTAAATTTATTTAGATATCAGGTCGCCAATTGGACCCACGCCTATATACTTTATTACTTCCTCTGCCCATAGCCTACCAAAGGTAATAGATAGAGGCAGTATTGTTTTCGATCCCCAAATTCGAAGTTGAGTTTTTAACATAAATACACGTTTTGAGAGCCCCTGAATCCAAAAATACTATTTTCATAAACATGTATGTGTGTGGATGTATGTGAACAGCCTAGCTCCAGAACGGAAAATCGTACTAAAACCAAATTTTGTATTTGGTTTAGTAGGCTACCTTCTAAGGATGTGACACGAAGATTGCCGACAACTTTCTCTTATTTTTAAGGGAGAACATTTCGTGGGTAGCGAATTTTCTCGAAAACATCTCTTACGATTTTGTTTAAATTTTACACATGGGGTGCTTATACTAAGAGCTAAAACTTTTATTTTAAACATTATTTCTAAAATTATCTGAAGGGTAGTTATAAGCCACCCACTCTGAATAGGCTACGTGCTCTTTGCAATATGGCCTCTTGTTCTATATGAGAATGTGAAGTGAGACAAATTTATCGGCCATGCTTAAATTAAACAAAGTTAGGAGAGTGCATTAATCAGATTTTATTTGGGTTATGTATCCTTCACGGATGCGATGCGATGCGATGCGGTAACGACATTCTCTTCATTTTTACAACCAATTTACATGAAGAGAATGTCATACCTAATAATTATATTAATTTTATTATAATTAAATATTATAATTAATTTTATTTGGGCGGAGGGATTTATGTGAATTTCACATCAGATTTTTTAGTTTTAATTTTAAGTTTTATTCAATTAGCCTACAATTTAAATTTTCACATTATTATTATAATTATTATTATCATCATCATCATCAAGACCCACCTGAATGAGCACATGATCTTGGTCGGGAGTAGTCCAGAAATGAATATAAATACTCTAAATAAAAAAATCAATTATAGCCTATTACACGATGAGCTGTAGCTAGTGGTAGGCCTAAACATATTGCCTTGCTGATTGCAAATAATGAATGTGCTATGCAAAACCTAGATCCACTTGGCGTGCATTGCCAAGTACGGACATCTTGGTGATGTAGCGGAAGCTGGGGCTGGTCCATACGTCAGACAATACACGTTTCCCTTCCTTATTGCGACTGACATAACAAATGTCCTTTGTCCTGCCTAGAAACGCAATATAGGCCACTAAAATGGAAAGTTTATACTGATAGTATCCTAGAAATTGTGGAGCGTTCGTATTCTGAATATTATGTACACTCCCAAAAAGGCTAAAATTCACTCGGATAACAGAATAAATTATGAGAGTTTATAAGGGAAATAGCTCCTCATAATTGATGCTTACAGAAATGACGTATACTAATTTGTGAATATGAAGGAATTTATGGTTAGGGAATATGAAATCAGAGACAAAGGGGCAATTTTTTGAATGATTAAAGTTGTAATAATGATTATCGTATAAAAAAGAGACTATTTTCTGTTCCTGTAAAATTCCACATCAAAGAATATCCAACAACTCTACAAATGTTGGACTCGCATTATAGAGGTCCCAGGTTCAAATCCCGTGGCCGGCTAATTTGTTATGGTTTCCCCAGTCGTAAAGGCAAATGCCGAATCATCCTCACCATTTCATCCTGTATCATATCCATTTAAATTAATATCAGTTGAAATTTACTCCAAAAAAATACACTAACAATACAAACAATTGACAATCAATAGTTCCATGGCCTACCCTACTGTATAGACACAGATTCCGAACTCCTGATATGGCCTCGTAGCTAAAAGGAGTAAAACACAACTGAATTTAAAAAAAGAAAACTCTACAAAATATAGATATGTAAGCATTCATGAACCACAGATTATTGTCTCTGTCGGACATTACATGAGAATATTATAGGAGAAAAATTCCTCCGACACTGGGATTTGAACCCAGGACCTTTGGCTATTCGCGCCAATGCTCTATCAATTGAGCTAAGCCGGAGTTTAATTCACAGCGCCAGATGGAACCTCTCTCGTAGGACTGATTGCCATTAATGGTCTACCTCACAGACAGACAAGAAACACCCAAATACCACAGTACTGCATATGACATAACTCTTCTGTCAGGTAGACCTTTAAGGGCAATCAGTCATAGGAGAGATATACCATCTGGCGCTGTGAATTGAACTCCGGCTTAGCTCAGTTGGTAGAGCATTGGCGCGAATAGCCAAGACCCTGGGTTAAGTCCCAGTGTCGGAGGAATTTTTTCTCCTATAATATTCTGAGGTTGTTAGTAAGTAAGGTGTAAATTTTATTGAATGAAATAGTTGGTGTCCTTTAACATTGGCTAGAGAAGAGGTTAATAATTGTATCAGTAGCACCCGCACGAAGAACGGCCCTTTTGCCATGTTGACATGAACGGGCCTATAGGTAAGATGGATGATAAGAGAGATGGAAAGTGGCTTGCTTCTAGAAGTTTCTTATGCATAATTACAGCGAGCGCCACTTTCTACAGGAAGCAATACAATTCCTTATCAAATTGCAATTTGTGAGTTACGTCACCACTTGTTGAAATGTCACTTCAGAGAATTTCGATGATAATAATAAACTCATTCACTAATATTATTTACTAGCAGGTATTCGTGGCTTTGCCCACGATAATTAATTGGAAGATTAAAAATTAAGAGCAAAATAATTAAAAAAAAATTATATTCATTAACTTTTGCACGCGAAACATTCATAAGCCTAAACTAAACCATTAATAACCGATAAAACAGCTAACAAATCCGGCTTTGAAGTGAATTCCACGATTAGAAAGCACCGCCTGCGAAAAACAACCTCAGATTCAAGTTCCCTGCCCCAAAAACTCCTGCATCGCCCATTTAGGCCAATATTCATTATCCCTCTTCTATGTTGAAAATTCCAAATGTCTGCGTGCCTTGACATTATAAACAAATGAATGGACCAGCGTGGGCTTACAAAATTCAAGCGATCGCAATGCTTTTATTTCCAAGATATGACAAAAATACGCAAACCCACCTCCAATTGATTTTACTAATGAAATGTATTGCTGAAAACTGATGCTTTGAAAGCGCAAAAAATGCATGTTTTCTGCCCGTTTTTCCCTCATAACTCGCGAACGAAAGCGAAAATAAAAAATCCGGCTTCGAGGTGCATTTGCCCACCCTTCAGGCCCTCTATGTTTAAAATTTCAGATCTCTGCGTTCAGTAGATTTCGCTTGGCATCGCGCACAGGCAGATAAACACTTCCTCTTATTAATATACTCGTAGATTTATGATTATATTTACTAGTAGCTCTGTGAACAGTAGTAAAAATCTAAGATCTGTTCTTCATCTTGCAATGGAATATAAAAAAAAAATAAAAATCCTTACACATACATGGCTATTAATGACTTCAAATAACATTCACACCAAATTGGAAGAACATCTAATATTGCATTTGGTCTACAGTAACAATTGAAATTACAGACAACCAGACGAAATGTCGGTAAATAATTAGAGTTACGTCAAAAATGTACTGAAACAAAGATGTAGAAATTGTAGACAGGATGTAGTCTTCAAATTTTTATAGCATGAACCGTTTGGCCAGAATCCTTGAAAGAAGCTGAAAATTATATGAAACAACACATTTAAACGGCCACCATCTTGGATTGAAAAATTCAGGTAAACTGATGTAACAAAGTGCCAGAATGCTTTCGTTTAATCAGTGATAATTGCAATTATGATATGAAGAAAATAAGCTTTTTTTGTAATCGATTTCCGAGTTAAGCTGCAGATCGATTCATTAAGCAGGGCTTACGGAGGAACTAAGATCTAATTTTTAAAAACCAGATTAACATCGTCCAGCATCAGCAGAACTATACAGATTTGTGATATCTTGACAATCGCACACTCACATAAAAAAATAATAAATAATTAAATAAATAAAAAAGCCAAATTGACCGGCTACGTAATTTAGACCTACAGAATGAGATTCCAAGACGCTACCATCTCGGCCACCTCGCTCAGTTTAACGGTAGATTTTGGTAAGCGTATATGAAGGAATATGTAGATAGTGTTCCTTGTCATAGCTAACTATATTGCAACTTTCAAAGCCGTATATGAACACTGTAAAACAATATGTTGTCATGAGAACTGATTTGCATTTGATAACTTCTTTCTAATATATTAAGTACCATTAAAATATGCACTAAATTGGGCATTACTCCGGTACCATTCAACCAATTTGGTCCACAATCAATAGGCTTCTTCCCATGGACGTTATAAATGCGTATACCAAGTTTCAAAATCCGATAAAGCGTATTTGAGTTATCACGCGTGCAGGAACAGACAGACAGATGGACAGATATTTTCCCGTTCACCACACAATCTCATAAAGTACCATACTGGCACTTAATAAAAATAAAAACCTTTCACATGCGTAGTTTTTAATTACTACAAGGAACATTCATGCAAAATTTGCAGAAAATTGAACATCGCGTTTAGTCGTGACTGCGTTACAGACAAATTTACAGACAAACAGACTAAATGCTGAACGGTGGTGTTAAAACAGGACTCGCTTCGCTCAGTCAATTACTATTGTTATTATTAGCCTAAATCATACCAGCCGACCCTATGGTTTAGTGGTTAGACCCCCTCGCTTTCCATCTCTGGAACCCGGGATCGAATCTCGGTGGATCTATGTGGGATTTGTGGTGGAAAAAATGAGGTCGAGGCAGGTTTCCTCGGGGTGCTCCAGTTTCCCCTGCCACATATCCTTCCACTGTTGCTCCATTCATCATAATTAGGGGGCGGATTTCTATGACATGTCATATTTTCCCCTTTGCATTATTTCAGGTTTCCGACTAATTTAAACCCAATTCCAAGCATCCTGGTGAAAATGGAACGGCTTTTATTGTGCATATAAATGCATATCTAGGAAATTTTCAACTATTGTAGCATATTTAAAGTGAATATGCATATTTATGTCATATTTTTGGCATATTTGTGTGCATATTAAAGGAATGTTGAAGTTTCATATTATATTTTGTAAATTTTGCATTTTAATGATACTTTTTGAGAATTTACAGATATTTTAAATAATTAACATTATATTTTAATAAAATGAGTTGTAATTGAACTTAAAAAATATTTACACAATGTGTAAGTGGTAAATTTTTTTAAAAATTTTATTGGTCATATTTTAATGTTTTTTAGGTCATCAATGGATGCATATATCCTATTATTTAGGTCACAGAAATCCGCCCGCTAATCATAATTGTACCATTGGTTGCAACAAAGGAATTATTATTATTATTATTTTTATTAAGGAATATTCCACAAAATAATGGGTTTCCTTCATCCCACAACAATCTTTTGCCTGTTCATAGCATCTTCTTCACTTAATCCTTTTCTAGCCATACTCCTTTTCACCACATCCATCCAGCACTCTTTGGGCTTCCCTCTTCTTCTTTTTCCTTCTACTTTCCAATCCAAAATTTTCTTGGGTATTCTATCCTCTGTCATTCTGAGTACATGTCCATACCATTTCAAGCGTCTTTCTTCTACAATTTCCAAAATATTCTTTTCAACTTGCATTATTTCCCTTATTCTATTATTCCGAATTTTTTCTTTCCTGGATTTTCTTGCTGAACGCCTCCAAAAATCCATTTCTAATACCATTAATTTGTTTGCTTGTTGTCTACTTATGGTCCAAGATTATTATTATTATTATTATTATTATATTTATTATTATTATTTTATCATACCAAATGGAAACACGTATAACAGTCTCCCCTTCCTTTACGATCTGTTCCCTCTTTTCATTTGCTTTTCTCATGTATTCGCTTTATGGCAGGGCGTGTGCCATTTAATTAGCATTGCCGTGCATGACTGGGTCGTGAAACTGACCACTTCACTTCCTCCTGGTATCGTGGTCAAGGCTACGTGGAGGTGTGAGTCAGTCTTACATAAGAAACTACACTTTCATCGCGCCCTGCCTACCAGACTTTTCCTTTATTTACTTCGATTTGCTTGACGTGTTGTTTATTGCACTGCATAAGTTAATTGAAGTTATATTTAAAAGTACTAATCTTTTTGTGAGATAATATTAAGGCAGAAGTTATGTGTAGACTCAAATCAGGAAATGCTTGCTTTTATGCAGTTCTGAAACTCTTTTCTTCTCGTCTTCTGTCCAGAAATCTAAAAATAAAAGTTTATAAGACAATTATCCTGCCGGTTGTATTATATGGATGTGAGACATGGCCCCTTACATAATCTGAGAGTGTTCGAAAACAGGGGGCTTAGGAAAATATTTGGGCCTAAGAGGGATGAAAATGGGGACTGGAGAAAACTGCATAACGACGAGCTTCATGACCTGTACTCGTCACCGGATATAGTAAGGGTAATTAAATCACGGAGGATGAAATGGGCTGGACATGTTGCGCGCATGGGGGAGGAAAGACACATCTCAAAGTATTAAATAGGTGACCCGAAGGGAAAAGACCACTTGGAAGACCTAGACGTAGATGGGAAGACAATATTAGGATAAATTTAATGAAGTAGGTTTTGCGAGGGATGGTTGGATGGAGTTAGCACAGAATAGGGTTGAATGGCGGTTCATGTAAGCGCGGCAATGAACCTCCGGGATCCATAAAATAGATAATATTCCTTTAGCTTGCTCAGGAATTGTCTCTTGCCATTGAGTAAATAAGTCAGTAATCTTTTTGTGAATTTTGTAATATTTAAATTTGGAAGCGGTGCTCCAAATCCGTCTTGTTCTAACTGTTTTAAACAGCAACACAAATAATAAGTTAATAATATAATAATAATTTCTAATGATATTGCATACCGGACCATGCACTCACGACCCTGGAGGTCCCTGGATATGTTCCTGGCGGATTTGTTTCAGGGGTGCGCCAGTTCCCTACTTAACACATAAACCTGGCGACAACACAAACACCCAATTCTAAACCCCAGAAAGGGCTTTTAAAAAAATAACCAACCCGACTGGGAATCGAACCCGGGCCGCTGGAAAGAAGGGGAGGTGTGCTAATTATTATTGCAATGAAAGTTAATGGTTACAATCAACATCCCTATTATTTGTGTAATTTTATACTCGTAAGCATCAAACTGCTTAAACAATCCTATTCGGTGTAATGTAAGGGTAATGTACTAATAATATTAGGTGTTATTCTATGTCCACATCAACGTTATTATACAGATTTATTACGAAGTTTTATTGAACACGTTTTCTTGATAAGAAGTCGCAATTGTTATACAATTGTTCGTAGAGTGGTATAAATGACAAGTATCTTAAATATGAGTCACAATTTGCTTAAAAATAGAATGAAAATAAAAAAACCTAAAAAGAATTCAAACAGTTAACGTTAAAAACGCCTCGAATCCAATGGTTCATTTCTGGTCTGGGATACTGGAAAACTCAGTCTACATTTTACAGACTTCTCAATAAATCTTAGCATTAAATAAAATCAGGTAAACTGATGTAACAAAGTGCCAGTATGTTTTTGTTTAATTAGTTATGACTGCAATTATGATATGCAGAATATGTTTTTTTAGGTAGATTTTCGAAGAAAAATCTACCTATTGCAATGGATACCACTTTATGATTTTCGAAAAATTCTTTCATATCTTTACGTTTCATGCTCCCCTAAGTACGAAACCACCGCCCGTTCAAAAAAAAAATTTGTGATATTTATATATAAGTTATATATTTATATATATATATATATATATATTTATATATATATATATATATTTATATATATATATATATATCTTTACACGATAGCGGCCGTAATTTTGAAGATATTTGAACCAAATTTTATTATGTTATTTCTAGGCCCAATAGTTCGGACAAGTTCGTTAATGAGCAAAATTGGCCCAAGGGGGTGGTCGGGGGAGGGGGTTGAAATTTTTAAAAATGTATATCTCGGCCCCTATGAAGTATAGAGGGAAACTTTGTTTGAATAAATTAGAGTACTCCCTATGGAGTTTACAGTGACACCAACGATTCGGGGGTTCGAGTGAGGGTGGGGGTGGAGGTGGGGGTGGGGGATGAAAATTCGAAACATTTGAAACCACGTCTTGTGGGGTATCGTTGAAAAGCTCTTGATGAGTACTCTACAAATCAATAAATAGTTTCTTGATAGCTCTCATATTACGCGAGATTTTAATGTTTGAAAATAATAACACTTAAAAGAATTATTATAATATCATAATTTTGTCTTGCTTAGCGGCTTTGCTAATTTTATTCATTGCTGATCTTGCGCACGGCCTCCCAGAATATTATATCCTATTCTTGTTGTCAAAACAAATGATTGTAGGCTCTTCCTCTTTATCGAATTCAGTTCTTATTACTGCAGGTTTACCATGCCAAGGCTAAAGAAGAAGAGTGCTATGCAGCGACAATAAATTAAACCAAAAGCACTTCGAAATCTACCTCCGCCTGTAGGCCTGCCTAAAGGGATTTTTTTTAAATTGATTTCCAAGTTAAGCTCCAGATTTATTCATTAAGCAGGGCTTACGGAAGAAGAAAGGTCTACCATCTCGGCCACCTGGGTCATTTTAACGGTCTAGTTGGATAAGCGCATGTAAAACAATAGTGTTTTTTGTCATAGCTACCTGTATTTTAATTTCCAAGGCTTATAAGATAACAGTAAAACAATAGGCTATATTGTCAAGATAACTGATTTTCATTTTTTTTATAAATTCTTTCGAATACGTATATTACCATAAAATAGGCACTAAATTGAGCATTACTCCGAAACAGGTAAACCGATTTTATCCATTATGAATAGACGTCTTCCCATGGACATTATAAATGTGTATACCAAGTTTCATAAAAATCCGGTAAAGCTAAAATAGGTACTAAATTGGGCATTACTCCGGTACCGGTGAACCGATTTGGTTCAATATCAATAGGGTTCTTCCCATGGACATTATAAATGTGTTTTCCAAGTTTCATGAAAATCCGAAAAAGCGTATTTGAGTTATGGTGCGTACAGACACACGGACAGACGGACAGACAGACGGACAGACATTTTTTCGTCCCCCACACAATCTCATAAAGTACCATACTGGCACTTAATAATCGATGGAACTGGTGGATTCTGGCCAGTCAATGGGAAATTATTAAACTAATTGAAAACAACGCGATGATTTCATAATCTTATTTAGGTTTAACCGAAGGGATATTAGGACATTGTTATCTGCGTGTTATCATAACACAAACAGGCATGTGTCATCACAAGAATAGGTGTGGACCATCTTACTTGTTTTTGTATCACCTCAAGTGTTTATGACTCACAAGGAAAGTAGCAAAGATCTCTCGTCAAAATCTACTTTGCTGATAGATTAAATACTCCTTTTGGGGAGGGGGGGAGGTCGCGTGTAATAAAATTAGCTCAGGCCTTCTAAACTTTTTGAAGTGAAACTTCTTTAGCCGCGGTAGGGGTAAATCGAGAGCTTGTGTAATGCTCAAAATCGTCACGAAATTAGTGAGGTGTGACCGAACGGACTGCACAGAAAACAATCAACTCAATGATTAGGCTTAGCAAAAATTTTAAAAATCCTAAAATTAAAAAATTAAAAAATCTAAAATTTTAAAAATCTAAAACTCTAAACTTAAAAAATCGAAAATCCAAAATTAAAAAATTAAAAAAATCAAAGATCCAAAATTTAAAAAGTCCAAAATTCCAAAATTCAAAGATCCAAAATTAAAAAATTCAAATATCCAAAATTTAAAAATTAAAAAATCCAAAATTTAAAAAATAAAAAATCCAAAATAAAAAACTTAAAAACAAAAAAATTAAAATTAAAAAATAAAAAAATTCAAATTTAAAAAATTAAAGATCAAAAATTTAAAAAGTCCAAAAACCCAATATTAAAAAGTCCAACAATCCCAAAGTGAAAGAATCCAATAATCCAAAATTGAAAAAATCCAATAATTAAAACAAGTTTCACTTCTGTCGCGTGGCGTTCAACGCATAATTTTTTTTTTTTTTTTTTACTATTGAAGCGACGAGAATTTGGTGGAATTTTCAGAATATACCGTACTGAACATGATCGGGGATTTTGTGTTAAAAAATTAGGCCTAAGGTCTTTGGAAGGGGGGGGGGAACAAATTTCAATTTGGGCTCTTATTTCAGATCCTTGATATCTCTCTTCTGATAATACTGTACGTTCAGAGTTAACTAGTGTGGGTTTTCGTTATTAAGTGACAGTATACAAATTCCTGAAATTACAATAAGAACCTAAGTGACAGGGCCATTTTAATTAATGAAATTTATCGTAAACGTTCATGTATGACTGGGGGTAGATTATGGCAAATGCGTGTAATAAATAGACAAGTAAAAAAAAAAAAAAAGAAGTTCCCTTACATATAAGGTTTGTTCGCAAAGCAGTCAGAAACCAGGAACATATCGTTCGCGCATGCGCTCTTTCTGCACACGCGTTCGCAAAGCGAGAATCCGTGATTCTGATTTCAATTTTCTGTTCGCAAAGCTCTCACGGACAGTTTCTGTACTATAAGAAAAGTTTGCAGGCTCTAGCATGAATTGTTATCAGAGACATGCGCAGTAACCTATTTTCACGCGCCTGACTCCTCCCTCCTATAACATTGCGCCAGATTTATAAACATAGGCACGAGCACGAGCAGTCTTGCTCATTCGGGTGTATTACTAAATGTAATACCTCTTGTAATATCTCTTGTAATAAATAAATAAATAAATAAATAAATAAATAAATTATAGTATGAATAATGGAAGATAATTAAAAGTTTCCCAAAATATAGATTATATTGTCGATGTATATTGCATTTATAACATGTCAAAGGGAAATATATATTTTATTTGCATATCATATCGATTAAACGCAGAAACTATCGATTCCAAATTCTTGTAACCGTTCGCAAATTGCAAATCACGGGTAAGTTATAGACTGGACATGCGCAGTACAACAAATTCTCAAGCGGTCACGGATTTGCTTTGCGAACAAACCTAATGAGATAATTTTGGAGTTTGCAGTTGCAACATGACAACTATTTCGAGTTCAGGTTTAATGGTGTTTTCCCTTTCAACATAGGGTGGTCACACTTTCACTATTACATGTCTCTTCTCCAGGTGTAATTCTCTTAGCGAGATGCATCGGAATATAAAGTTAGTGATGGCTTTGGGTAAATGCATTTTATATCCATATCTAAATCTTTTATTATATAATACACAATCGTAAGCAAGATATGACCATAGTTGATAAACAGACAAACAGAGAGAACAAAAACATGTTCCGGATATTTTATCCCATGGAACTTCGCTGTTATAGCCTGATTTCCCTCGTGAAGTAATACAAAGCTGTTATGAAATAAATTTTATTTACATTCAGAGCTTGGCTGGAAAATTCCCTGACTTTCTACTTAATATATAAGTAATAGCCAGGGCCCGGATTCTAATGACATGTCAACTTTTTATTAAGTGCCAGTATGGTACTTTATGAGATTGTGTGTGGGGACGAAAAATGTCTGTCCGTCTGTCTGTCCGTCCTTCCGTGTGTCTGTACGCGCCATAACTCAAATACGCTTTTTCTGATTTTCATGAAACTTGGAAAACACATTTGTAATGTCCATGGGAAGAACCCTATTGATATTGAACCAAATCGGTTCACCGGTACAGGAGTAATGCCCAATTTAGTGCCTATTTTAATAGAGTATGGCGCCTTTCTATTAGAAAGGCGCCATAACTCAAATACGCTGTATCGGATTTCCATGAAACTTGGTATACTCATTTATGACGTTCATGAGAAGTGCCCTATTGAATTTGAACCTAATCTGTTGACCGGTACCGGAGTAAACCCCAATTTAGTATCTACTTTAAAGGCGCAATAACTCAAATACGCTTTATCGTATATTTATGAAACTTCGTATACGCATTTATGATGTCCATGGGAAGATGTCTATTTATAATGGATAAAATCGGTTGACCTGTTTCGGAGCAATGCTCAATTTAGTGCCTATTTTATGGTAATATACGTATTCGAAAGAATTTATTAAAAAAATGAAAATCAGTTATCTTGACAACATAGCCTATTGTTTTACTGTGATCTTATAAGGCCTTGGAAATTAAAATACAGGTAGCTATGACAAAAAACACTATTGATTTACATGCGCTTATCCAACTAGACCGTTAAAATGACCCAGGTGGCCGAGATGGTAGACCTTTCTTCTTCCGTAAGCCCTGCTTAATGAATAAATCTAGAGCTTAACTTGGAAATCAATTTAAAAAAAAAAACACACATTCTGCATATCATAATTGCAGTCATAACTGATTAAACAAAAACATACTGGCACTTTGTTACATCAGTTTACCTGATTTTATTGATGCTGCATAGACATTGCCAACTTGTGAATAAATCCTAATCATGGCCTCTAGATTATAGAAATGCATTTTTATTACGCCATTTTTTTGTCATTTTATGCAATTTTATATTTTTAGGGCATTTATTTCAATTTTACGTCATTATTTTTTCATTTTCGTGTCATTTGCTTCCTTATTTAATCATTTTCATGTATTTACATTGAGTGTATTAACTTTTTTTCGTCGCTAGCGGTTCTGTCTTTGAAGTGTTGTTTGTTTAATGCAAGAAGGAAAAATTCGGCGTTAAAGTGTTGACATGTCTCAGTCGGAAATGAGAATCAAAGAAACGCCAAAATATTTTATTATATTACTATTGTTATTAGATTGACTTGGCCCCAGAGTCTGCCACCTGTTTGGATTTCAGAGTGCAAACTACTGTTTACCATCAATAAACAACAATATAATCCGGCAGACCGCAAAAGGAAATGTCGAATTTTGACTCACCAGTGCCTCAGTGCCAGTATAAATTTCCGTGAGAAAAGAATATTCACAACATTACAGTTATTTACAGTTTTTACAATTATGTAAAAACTATTCTTTAACTGTGTGTACCATAATAATTTTTTATAAATAAAATATCAGTTTTTAGGTTATTTTTTTATAATCAATAAGTCATTTTCTTTAAAATTTAGGGTCATTTTATAGGTCATTTTTCAAACAATTTTAGGTCATCAGAATCCGGGCCCTGGTAATAACATTATAGGTCCTATGCGTTTGATTTATTAAGTGACATCCAAACCCTAAATATCTAATTTATGTAATTCATACTTCAATGAGAATATTATAGGAGAAAAATTCCTCTGACACTAGTATTTGAACCCAGGGCTTTTGGCTATCCGTACCACTGCTCTATCAACTGAGCTAAGACAGGCTGGCTCAGGTAAGCGCGGCAATGAACCTTCGGGTTCCATAAAATAGAATATCTGTGTTTTTTTTTTTTTTTACATAGGAGGACGGAAGGAGGGATCATGAACGTAGGCCTAAATGGGGAAAAAATGATCGATTTACTCGAAATTCACTATGCGGCTGTTTTTGAGGCTAGAGAACACGAATAGGAGGTCCTTTTTTTTTCTGGGAGGCGCATTGTAATGCACCTCGAAGTCAGATTTTTAGGTTTTGCTGTTTTACTTGCTTATGAATTATTTAGTGTAGACCAACTTCAGCACCAACCAATAGCATTCCTGCTTTTCACCCCGGGATTTCCTGTGCTCCGATTGGTCGCTCTCTGCAAACTCCACCAGCTATAAAAAGGAGCCAGACACAGAACTAGCGCACTTCTCTCCCAGAAGATGGCTGCAGAGCTGACAGCAGCCGAAAGCTCGGAAATTAACCATACTTTAACCCGGTTGGAAGCCCGAGAGACCATTATATATATTTAGTGTAGGTCTATGTATTAATAAATATATTATAATTGGCTTGTTGTTAAATAAATTATTTAATTCATCTAGCGAATGAATTCATAAAGGCGGGCGAAGTCATGGGCACCTGCTAGTATTTAATAAATGTAATGTATAGTATGGGTTACGCCGTAGCGTAGTGGTTGAGGCGCTGCGGTACAAACCGTAAGGACGCGGGTTCGATTCCCGATGAGGACGTTGGAGGTTTTCAATTGGCCTAATCCTTCTGCTGGTACTATGATCCTGAGGTCGACTCAGCCTCTTAACAGAAATGAATACCAGAAGCAATCCTGGGGTAAAGGCGGCCGGTGCGTAAAGCTGACAACCTTACCACCTTCACGTGCCGAATATCTAAAAATCTGGGATCCTCAAACTGCTGGAACCCTCTGGGCCTCCATGACCTGTACAGGGAACACTTTACTTTACTTTACTTTACTATTACTGTATGCCTGCGTGGTCTTGTGGTTAGCACAGCTGACTATAGATCCGTCGGCCCGGGTTCGATCCCCGGTACCTTCTCGGGTTTTTCTGAGGTAGGCAGGTCTGGCAGGGGTGCACTCGGTCTCATTATTCAAATTGAGCAGCCACTTGATAGAGAAGTAGAGGCTCAGGTCACGAAAACCATTCTGCCATCTTCCTATGGTAGATGACGCAGCGGTCGGGTGGTAGGCCAAGTCCCTCAAGGGATGTAGCACCACGGAGTTTAGTTTTTTAGTATAATATGGTATACTGAAGATAGTCAAGTGGCTAAGACTTGTTGCTTATAGGAATGGAATATTATTTAGTTTAAATGGAAATGGAATGCGATCAGAGGTAAACAAGCAACTTAATACATATGTATCGTGGCCTACTAAATTGATTTCCTTTGAAACGCTCAAGGACGAATTCTTGCGAAGCGAGTCACGTACACTGACTTCATGCAAAAAACTGAAGTGTGATATTTCACATTACAGCATCAGCAGCACTCTGAAGCAAGATACCACACATACGCCCTAGAATAGCTTCAATTCGTGAAATCAGATCTTTAGTATATTTCAAAAGTTAGTCAATAACGCGTAGCATGGCTCCTATAGGCCTAAGCCATGGGTCCCTTCTGGATGAATTCGTTTATACGAGGGCCATCCATGAAGTAAATTTCCCTAGGGCCGTTTATACAAAAAAAAAATATGTGCGTGTAACGCCACGCGACAGAAGTGAAACTTGTTTTTATTTATTTATTTATTTTTTATTTATTTTATTTTTTCAATTTTTGATTATTGGATTTCAATTTTGTATTATTTTACTTTTTAATATTGGGTTTTTGGACTTTTTATTTTTTTATTTTGAAATTTTGGATTTTTTATTTTGAAATTTTTAATTTTGGATATTTGTATTTTTTATTTTTTGAATTTTTAAAATTTTGAATTTTATTATTCTTTAAATTTTGGAATAATGGATTTAATTTTTTTTATTTTTATTTTGGATATTTGAATTTTATAATACTGGATTTTTTATTTTTTAAATTTTGTATTTTTGTATTTTTTAAATTTTGTCCTTTAAATCGTATAGCAGCTGATTACTCCTAATCATTGAGTTGATTGTTTTCTGTGCAGTCCGTTCCGTCATACCTCATTAATTTCGTGACGATTTTCAACGTGAGGAGAAGCGAGCTGGCCTTCGAAGAGGAAGGACGTGCACGCTGGAGCAGCGTTAACAGGCAGACACCGTAATTATCTCAGCTGCAGGGCAGCCCTTCTAAGGGTAGCTAGGCTTTCTAAAGCCGGCAGTTCTTCACAAAAGAGCATTCCCCCCTAGCCCACCCTGGGCTAAGCCGTCACGGCCTGTCGCCCGTCACGGGCCCGCATAGGTCCACCTGTTTTGAAGACAGCAGTTGCAAGACGCCAGTGATTTTGTTTTCTCTAAATAAGGTGGTAAATCTTATGTGTAAGTCTGGTCTGAAGTACCTGCAGAAACCTAACGGTGACAACAAAAGCAATCTTCTAGCCTCCTTCATCCGCTGCGGGTAAGGCGAGCGGTGGGGGAGGGGACCAGTGTAGTAACTAACATCCCCTAACATATATATTTTTAACGCTTAACAATAATAACTCCCAGGTTCTCTTTACTCCAACATGGTAGTAAAGAAAACCAATAAATCAGTGAAGGTACTGGACCCCCCCGGCATCAGACGAGAGTTGAACTTCACACAAAATACACCGCCATCTACACAAACAGCAGAAAAACACGAAACAACAGACAAACGTGTTACAAGGAGCACAGCACATGTAAACACATGCCCCCCTTCCGATAGCGTTGACACAGATGAATCTGTTCAGTCAGACACTTCTGGAGTCCGCTATGCTACGCCCTTAGGCAGGAAAAACTCGCACTCGGCTTCACCGGCTCCCCCACCCCCCAATTCACCGCCAAGGGACACGCTTGCATCGGACTCATCCTCCGATGAGCAGGTACCCTTTAAAACCGTAGTAAGAAGAAAACGTAAGGGCACGGCCAGTAAAAATTCCAGACCCTCCCATAGAATCTCGGAATCACACTCCGAGAGTTCAGGCCGGTCCCCCACCCACAACACTGAGTACATGCAACAACAAACACGGGACTTGCCTCCCATCACCATACTCAGGGAATATCGAGGTGATATGGTTCGTCTCAACAAAGAGTTCGAAAATCAGTATCATCCCCTTAGTATTACCTGTGTACTGAATAAAGTAGGTACAGCAGTGAGTACTAGTACCAGGAGAGACTACACGAACCTCCTGAAATTCCTGCGCGACAAACAGGTCCCATTCAAAGTAATCAACGCGCAGGAAAAAATTCTCAAAATTGTCATCCGAGGTGTCCCAGGGGAAACCAGCGCAGACACAGTAGCCGAGGCCCTTAAGGCCAAAAGCTACGCAGTAAAAAACATCAGAAATATGACGTCGCGTGAAGGCCATCCGTATCCTATGTTTGCAGTGGACCTGGAGGATACGGAACACTCCCGCACAATCTTGGATTTGTCAAGACTGTGCTATCATACCGTAAAGGTTGAAAACCGGTATGGACGTCAAAGCCCTCCCCAATGTTTGAACTGTCAGAAGTTCAACCATACCAGGGCAGTGTGTCGCGCTCAACCTCGCTGCAGACGCTGCGCAGGGAAACACTCTGAACAGCTGTGCAGGCACCCTGCGAACGAGCCTCCGAAGTGTGCCAACTGTAATGGAAGCCACACTGCGGATTCGAGTAGTTGCGAGTATCGCAGAGGTGTGATGGGAGAGAAACCAAGAACCTCGAAACGCCCCTCACACTCACAAACCACTAGACAACTGCCTCCTAAAACAACACAGACACCAACCACTTCTGCCATACACGCCGATCAGGCCCAGGCACTGAAAAGTGTGGAGGTAAGAGGTGAAACACAACAGAAAACTAGAGCTGGCTATAATCAGGTTGTAGCTAGAACTTCAACTCCAACACCAGCACCCAGGCACACAAAACAGCAGTCACCAACACACACACACGCCAGCAACACAGATGCGGTACCTGAACCTGATGCGACCAGTGCGCCAGTGAGTACACTGGAGAATCCAACCAGTCGGCCTGAGACGCACTCTCATGAAAATGAAGTGCAGACAGAACCGAGGGAGAAGGTTGTCCAGGAAGTGCGAAACAGGCGTAGGAGGTCGCGGGAGGGCCGCACCCATGTAAGCAGGCACACTCAAACCACACAAACACAACAGACAGAAACACTCCTACAGCAACACCAGCAGCAGCTTGAGGGGCAGCAGCAGCAGCTTGAGGAGCAGCAGCAGCTGATTATCAGTCAGCAGCAGCAGCTGAACGAGCAGCAGCAGCTCATAAGGCAACTGCGCAATCAGCTCGAAGTTGAAAGGCGGGAAGCCTTATTCAGGCAGCAGCAGCCCGAACAAGCGCAGCAGAGTCCACCAACACAAGGCACAACAAGATTTCCGAAAACTTTCAAACCTACTTACGCACCCACAATGCAATATCATGCATCCCCTTACTATGATGGCTTCGTAAAGGACCACAGTGAGTGGATACATAATAAATTGCGACAGGCAGACCCCGGTATTGCCATACGCAAGCTGACACTGGCTCTGCATGAGACAGCTGACATGCTTTCGGATATCAAAAGCTGGGAAATGGTACCCGCAGTGGCCTCGCACTTCTTGTACAGGCTAATATACTGAGGTCCATACTGCCTGTAAAACACAAAACAGAACACAAACACACACCCACACACACAAACATCTAAAACATGAACATTAAACATAACATGAAAATACTATTCTGGAACGCCCAGAGCATCAGAAACAAAAAACACGAGTTCCTCCAACTACTACAAGATAACAGAATACACGTAGCTCTCATTAACGAAACACATCTAAACACTAATGATAAATTTACACTTCGAAACTACAAAGTACACAGGTCAGACAGAGTTAACAGGAGAGGAGGAGGGACAGCAATAGCGGTACACAAATCCATCCAACACACAGCAATTCCTCTAACTCAACTACAGAGAACGGAAGCCACAGCCGTAAGGATTATCGTCGACAATAAACCGATCACACTAATCGCGGTTTACAACCCCCCAGGCGACATATCAGTAGACGAAATAGAAGCACTATTGCGAACTTCAAACTCCGTAATAATAGCCGGTGACGTAAACGCAAAGCACACATGCTGGAACAGCAGGAGTGTAAATCAGGCGGGTGTTGCATTGTTGGAAATGTTCGAAGAAACAGACACGCCCTTCGGAATTATAGCACCCAACGAGGTCACATACATTCCGCACAACGAAAACCAACAGTCTGATGTGCTTGACATAGCCCTTGTTAGGAATGTAAATATGAACATCCAAATTAGAGCTTTGAACGAGCTAAGCTCAGACCACTCACCAGTATTACTTACACTTTCGGGAAAGCTCAAGGAAATCAACAAAAAAGTGGTCCTAAATTACGCGCACGCGAACTGGGAACAATTCCAAAACGACATAATTGAAAACTTGCCTAATGGACAAATCGAGAACCAAGACGACCTAGAACGCAGCGTCCACATACTGACTGGCGTAATACAGAATGCGATAAATGAAAACATACCACAAAAGAAAATAAAGGAACATCGCCCTAGCATTACAGCCGAAATTAAGTGCCTCATTAGGCAAAGGAATGATGCGAGACGAAAATGGCAACGCCATAGAAACCCACATCATAAAGTACTAATGAACCGGCTAAAGTGGGACATCAGCCAGGCCCTTCAGGATCACATATCCAACACATGGGACAGTGTCCTCTCAGAATTGGATACGCGTAATATGAGTGAAGTCTGGAACCTAACCAAACGAGTAATGCATGTCCACACGCCGCTGCCTCCACTAATCCATAACAATGAAACAGCATACACAGGTGAAGAAAAGGCCGCAGTATTTGCAACACGCCTTACAAACACATTCACACCCAATGAATCCCACCATAATAACAATTTTATAAGAGAAACCGAACAAATCGTAACGAACTTCATGAACACGCCAAACACCACAAACATTCGAAATACCAGTGTCGGCGAAGTCGCCTGGCAAATCAAACATCTGAAAAATCGTAAGGCACCAGGCATCGATGGCATCCAAAACCAAGTATTAAAGTACTTACCACTTGTCGCGATCAGATACCTAGTGAACATCATAAACGCCATGTTCAGACTGAAACACTTTCCCCACATATGGAAAGAAGGAAGAGTACTCCTATTTCCCAAACCAAAAAAGGACTTATCGGATCCAGGCAATTACAGGCCAATAACACTACTCGATACAATGAGTAAAATAGCAGAAAAAATACTAAGTAAGCGCCTCAGTCATAATCTCAAAACTCTCAACGTAATCAGAAACGAACAATGTGGCTTCCGTCCAAAACACAGTGCGACGGCCCAGCTCATGCGACACGTTGAAAACATTTCAAGAGGTTTCAACGAAAATCGTTCCACCGCAGCCCTTTATCTCGACATAAAACAGGCCTTCGACAAGGTCTGGCATGATGGCCTGATCAGAAAGATGATCGAACTGAATCTCGACGACGGTATAATCCGACTCGTGTACCACTATCTTAGCAACAGACGTTTCCACGTAACTTGCGAAAACAAACATTCTGACCTAAAAGATATCAGAAGTGGTGTGCCACAAGGAAGCATCCTGGGCCCCAGCCTGTTCAACATCTTTATAAATGATATTCCTCATCGGTCACAATATAATAATAGCAACATACACATATTTGCTGACGACACACTGATCACTGGACAATCAGTCAAAGCAACACATGCAGCAAACCAAATACGCCGAACAATACCTCTATTAGAGGAGTGGCTAACAAAATGGCGCGTAGAAATAAACACTGACAAATGTCAAGCAGTGCTATTCACTAAGAAATGGTCACAACTCAGAATCCTACCTCCTGAATTAATAATAACCGGAAAAGCCATCCCATGGAAGACAGAAGCCAAGTACTTGGGAGTAATATTGGATCAAAAGTTACTATTCAGGAAACATATAGACTCCTTGCGAGCTAAGGCGTATGCCCAATTAAGGAATCTATTCCCATTGTTGAACAACACTTCCAAACTAAACATTCGTACATCCTTAACGATCTATAAAGCATTGGTTAGGAGCATCATAACATATGCTAGCCCAGTGTGGGGCCACGCCAGCAAAACTCATATGAGTAAACTGCAAAAACTACAAAACAGAGTATTATACACTATCACTAAACTTCCGCGAGTCACTCCAATCTGGACCCTCCATAAGGAAACTAACATGGACACCATCCAAGAATATATAGCGACAAGCGCGGCGACATTCTACGAGAGTTGCAACGGGCACGAAAATCCCCAAATCGCGGAGCTGGGCCGTTATGACATAACACACGACAAACACAAGAGGCCGAAGTCACTCCTTCCACAGGAGATGATTGAAGCACTAGGACTCTAACAGAACACACAAGACCTTATATAAGGCGGATAACTGGTAATTCGGACTGGCAATACTCTGAACACGAGCCAAATAGCAGGGGAAAATTTTTAATTTGGTTCCCCGAGTAGAAATTAATAAGCATTTTGTGTGATTTCAGGAAATGGATCTCCAGACTAGAAGTCACCATGCATTAAGCCTACACTAAATAAAATCTGGTCCTATTGCTAAATCACTAAAGTCAAGCTATTCTGCCAAGGTTTTTTGCGGTTTTCCAAGGCCTCGCAACGAATGTTGGAATAGTTCCCTTGCAAAAGACGGGCCGCAACCCGCACAATAACACCCCCCCCCCCAAACTTCAAAATTTTTAAATAAAAGGACCCTCTGACCGCGTAAAACAAAATTTTAGAGCAAGAAATTGGATATACAAAATTACAATAGACTGTCTTTTCGGCTACAACAATAGAATGGAACATTCCTAACCACCCCTACTTTACAACTATGACACCACTTCCAAATCATACTCAAAATCATGGGGCAAATGGGCTTTGCCTAGGTACCCATTGCCTACTACATAGTAGTGGGCATAAAAGAGGAAGGAGCCACGTATCAAAAGTACGTTGCAGATATTCTCAATTCGATTCCGATTCCGATTCCGATTTTCAACGTGACACTAATTTCGTGACGATTTTTGAGCGTGACACATTTCTCGATTTACCCCCTACCGCGGCTAAAGAAGTTTCACTTAAAAAATCATGGAAATATTTATTGCAACAGATGCAGCAAGTGTTCAGCTATTTTTCAACGTATTCGCCACAGGAATTGAGACTTTTTCATACCGTGGGACCAACTTTTGAACGCTTGTGTCTTAGAAGTATGCCGCCTGGGATTTGAACCACTGTGAGACAACCATCTCCGCTTCTCTGTCATTCTCTGTCATTTATTGAGGTGTTGGAAAAGATGGAACTCACTGGGAGTGAGGTCCGGGCTGTAGGATGGATGCTGAAACATCTACTAGCCGAACTTTTGCAGGAGACTTTTAGGAAGGTGTTGAAGTCTCCACCCTAATGCTCTGACCGCGCACCCAGAGATTTTCATCTTTACCTGGGGGTAAAGGTGGCCGGTGCGTAAGGCTGACAACCTTACCACCTTCATGCACCGAATGTATAAAGATCTGGGAGCCTCAACCTCCTGGAATCCTCTGGTCTGTAATAGGGAACGCTTTACTTTTTATAACATACTTTAAGACTAGTCTTTCTTAGGTGATACACCCAAGTGTGTACTTTGTTGGAATGTTTCATAACTTGTTTTTGACAGGCGCGGGATTTCCTCTAGAATTGTGCAAAGCTTGTGTGTCAAGGGCAGAGCTCGCTTGATGTGGATTAAGAGATTCTGTCTAATTGCTGTCAGCTGTCCTTCCATTGTCGGAAGTCTCCCAGGACCTCTGTCAGATGACATATCTCAAGGAGGCGTTCCCTGTCAAGAGCGAATCAAATAATTATCCTTCTGTTACAAATAATATTTGTAAACAATCAAGAAGGGTCCAGGATTTTTTGTACTACTAGTGAAAGGTCTAGCCCATGTCTAACGAAACCTAAACCAAATATGATAGGCAATTCACATTCAACACCAAGTACAAGAAAATTATTCTTGGACTCGCATTCGGGAGGTCCCAGGTTCAAATCTCGGGGCCGGCCAATTTGACATAGGTTTTTTCATGGTTTCCCCAGTCGTAAAGGCAAATGCCGAATTGGATATTTACATACCACGAATCATCCTCACCATTTCATCCTGTATCATATCCATTTAAATTATTATCAGCTGAAATTTACTCCATTAAATACACCGACAATAGAAACAATTGACAAGCAATAGTTCCATGGCCTACCCTATTGTACAGTCACAGATCCTGAACTCCTCATATAGCCTCGAAGCTAAAAGGAGTATAAACACAGCAGAAATTAAAAAAAAAATATATATATATAAGTTATATATATATTCTCATTTGCTTTTGTTATAATTAAAACCATGGAGGAATGTAATAACAAAATAATAATTCTTTATTTAATCTGGCATAGTTAAGGGCTTAAGTCTTTTGTCTTACACTCAACCAGAGAGAGAATTCTTTGTCATTCCCTATCATTTCTTTAAGTGTAGGAATAGATGGAAATCACTGGGAGCGAGGTCCGGGCTTTAGGGTGAATGTTTAAACACCTCCCATCCGAACTTCTGCAGAAAACTTGCTAGGAGGTGTTTAAAAATCCACTCTACAGCCCGGACTTCGCTCCCAGTGATTTCCATCTTTTCCTACACCTCAAGAAATGACAAAAAATGACAGAGAGGCGGAGATGTTTGTCACACAGTGGTTCAAATCCCTGGCGGCAGACTTCTACGAGACAGATGTTCAAAAGTTGGTTCCACAGTATGACAAATGTCTCAATTCCTGAGGCGAATATGTTGAAGAATAGCTGAATACTTGCTGTATCTGTTCGAATATATATGTCCATGAAATTGTGTTTTGTTTCTGTAAACGACCCCAGGGAAACTTACTTTATGGATGCGCCTCGTATCTTACATGAAAATATGAACGTGATAAAGTTGACATGTTAATCAATGGAGATCCAGCTTAAGGCAATTAATAAAACAATAGGCTAATTATGAATAAGTGCGCAATAAATGAATATACACAGCATGCCAGTCGGGTCACGTTTTAATTATTGTTTAGTGATAAACAGATTCTTTGTTTTCTTTTGTCCCCTCACGTGAGTCCGTGTAACATAATTCTAAACTGAATCTGTTTATTTTAAAATAGTTTACAATTAAATTATTGTATTATGTATGTGACTACTGGCCAATTACAATGATATCATGCCTGCACTTTCTCGCTGGTTTTCATTGTCTCTTTTTTTCATTCATTCTTGCATGTATTAGGCCTTTTGTTTTATTTTGTTCTAGACCTGTAAACGTCAGAAAAACCTAAGACTTAAGATGCAACATTTATAAAGTGCAGAATTATTGCATTTAATACAAAATATGCACTCAAACTAGAAAAATGGATGAAATATGCAAGATAATTTTCAAATAATGCTTTACTAAACCCCAAAAAGTCCGCCGCCATGGGTGTATAGGTAGCATACTTGCCTTCCACCCTGGCGGTTCGAAAAATCCCCGGGTTCGGGACTGGACATCACCCAGGAAAATTATAGGCTATATTAAAAAGTCTTAAACTAAAGTGGTGACTGCTAGAATAGGGTATAGGGTATTCACAATAGATATATTAAGGTCGCAGTGTTGAGAAGTCGAAGGGCTTAAACTACCCCTCATTAATCTAATCTAAAACTCAAAAAATGCCTTATTTATGAAATGTCTCATAAAAAGGAAAAAATAACATGCAAATAGTCTATGCACCGAAAAGTTTTTTTTTTTTTAAATTAATTAATGAGTAAGCCATGAAATTAATGTTTCGCAGCTTTGAGAACTGTAACAAGTTTATATAAAAACATGTCTTTAGGCCTACTTATGACTTAGCTCCAGTACTTTTTCTGAGTATGGGATTCTTTAATAGTGCCGCAACCTGTATAATAAATTATGATGGGTTGGATTTTGATTAGGCTATAAATAATTTTTGACATATAAATAAGGCATTATGTCCTAAAAATTCGTCAAAAAGATCTAACGGCATAAGAAACTAAACTTAACTGTATATACAATTAGGCCTACTTGTTATTTCTAACTGTTTACTATTTGGTAAATAATTATTTTTAACTGTCTTTATCAGCTACTTTACTTATGCCATCATACAAAAAATAATTAAATTCCTAAAAGAACGAATCATTTATAAAGAAATTGCAAAATTCCATTTCATTCTCAAAACAAGTGGATAATTTTAGATGTACAAGATAACCACTATATATTTTCTCATTGACTATTTTCCTTCTGAGCAGACTAATAGTCTGTACCTCTATGGTAATCCATGACTAAGGACAGCTATAGTTAGGATTATTCTCTATTAATGTACTGTTACAAAATGACCCAAGACCATAAAGCGACATACTTGCTTATTTAGTCAATGGCAACAGACAATTCCGAAGTAAGCTCAAGGAATCTAAATCTATCCTAAATCTCTTAGATCTATCCTAATATTGTCCTCTCACCTATCTCTATGTTTTCCAAATGGTCTTTTCCCTTCGGGTCACCCAATAAATATTTTTGAGATATGTCTTTACTCCCCCATGCGTGCAACATGTCCAGCCCATTTCATCCTCCGTGATTTAATTATCCTTACTATATCCGGTGACGAGTACAGGTTATGAAGCTCATCGTTATGTAGTTTTCATCTCTCTTAGGTCCAAATATTTTCCTAAGCTCCCTCTTTTCAAACACTCTCAGATTATGTTCTTCCCGAAGATTAAGGGGCCATGTCTCACATCCATAATTGTAATACAACCGGCAGAATAAATAAATATAAAAAAATTGTACCAACATTGAAACTGTGCTTCTCCTACATTATTAATTTATTTTTATTACCAGCTTTTTAATTTCCGTATTATTTAGTTATTTATTATTTAGTATCAAATTTATCTAAATTATGGTGGGTTACATGTTTTTTCGTTGTTTCCGTAAATTGGTAGTTAGATTTACTTGCGATACTTAAAACTAAAATGTAAAAAAAATAATAATAATAATAATAAAAATAAAAATGAAAAAATGAAAAAATAAAAATTGACAAAATACTGTTCAAATGCAACAGCAACGAAACCAATCTCTCTCTTGAAATACTTCACTTATCGTGAAGCATGTATGCTTTTGTGTTACATGCAATTTCATCAAAAGGTTAGTCCCTTCCCCAAATGAAGCATAAGGTTTATTATTGTTGTTGTTGAAAGTGTTGGGCGGAAGATGGGAGGTTTTCACTTCTTTGTCGTCGAGTGCACAGAGACAAAAGAAAGAAGGGGTAACCTCGATTTACCGCCTCCCCCCTTTGCGATGTGAAGGTATATAGCGGACGGGCCGGGTCCAGTCGCTTCAGTGTTATCACAAAGCAGAAAGTGAAAGAGGCCCATTCAGCTTGGAGCAGCTTCTCCTCTCATTCCACGACCGGTAAGTCCTATCCCAGCGTATGGGTCTCCAGTGAAGTGAAGTGCTTGTGTGATGTGAAGGATACGAGTTGCGGCCGGGCTCAGATAATTGCTGCCCTTTTTCATTATTACTAGGGATGGGTCGATACCGGATTTTCTCGATACTCGATACCGATACATGATTTTTTCCTCGATACTCGATACTTCGATACTCGAAACCGTCAACATTTCCAGTTTCAATAAATAGGTACATTAAAAATTAAAATTTGAGAGAACTGTGTAATACCAACTAAATTAATTAAGTCTGCATATTTAATGAGACAAAATTTAATATCATCGGTAGCCTATAATTATTTTTAAACTCTACATTAAAACTAAATTTAGTTTTTTAAAGTCCACTTACAAGTTTTTGTTAATAAATACTAGCTTTCTCACTTAATTGCAGAATTGCAGGATTACAAAAGTATCGAGCGAGTTTTCTGAAGTATCGTTCGATGCCGATATCATGCAAGTATCGAGAGTATCGAGGTATCGAAAGTATCGAGGACCCGTCCCTAATTATTACATTAAGTTCAAAGAATGATTACATTTTTAGCAACAGTATGCTTAGTTCATATCTCTTCGTGTCCTAGCTTAAATTCTCAAATTATACGAGCCGCGTCCATAAAGTAAGATTCCCTGGGACCGTTTACAGAAACAAAACACAATTTCAAGGAAATATTTATTGCAAAAAACACAGCCAGTGTTCAGCTATTTTTCAACATATTCGCCACCGGAATTGAGACATTTGTCATACTGTGACACCAACTTTTGAACACCTGTGTCGTAGAAGTCTTCCGCCAGGTATTTGAACCACTGTATGACAAACATCTCCGATTCTCTGTCATTCTCTGTAATTTCTTTAGGTGTAGGAAAAAAATCTCCGCCCCTCTGTCATTCCCTGTCATTTCTTCAGGTGTAGGAGAAGATGGAAATCACTGGGAGCGAAGTCCGGGCTGTATGGTGGATGTTTAAACACCTCCTAGCAAGTCTCCTTGCAGAAGTTCGGCTGGGAGGAGTTTAAACATTCATCCTAAAGCCCGGACCTCGCTCCCAGTGATTTCCATCTTTTCCTACACCTCACGAAATGACAGAGAATGAGAGGCGAAGGTGGAAAGAAATGGGACAGCGCTGTTTGAATCTGTAAAAAAGTAAGTTTGGAATTTTTGCCACAAACTTTACATTAAGACAGCACATTTTTTCGGGAAAGTACTCAGCCAATCTCCCCGCGGTGTCTCCTAGGTAACACGTCCCTCTCAATATGCTGGGCCGCAATTCTTACGAGTCACAATTCATATGGGCAGCAATTCGTACGTAAATTTGACACTGGGCCGCAACTCAGCTTTACCGAATCAGACTAGCTCCATAAATGTATGACTCATTTAACAGCAGTTGTGTTTGGACTCACATTCGGGAGATCCCACGTTCAAATCCCGGGGCCGGCCAATTTGACATGGGGTATTTCATGGTTTCTCCAGTTCGTAAAGGCAAATGCCGAGTTGGATATTTACATACCATGAATCATTCTCACCTTTTCATCCTGTATCATATCATAT
Source organism: Ectobius pallidus (assembly GCA_964059195.1). Classification (NCBI taxonomy): domain Eukaryota; kingdom Metazoa; phylum Arthropoda; class Insecta; order Blattodea; family Ectobiidae; genus Ectobius; species Ectobius pallidus. Next base: position 178,063,011 of record CAXKWD010000005.1, read on the forward strand.
TTCAATTAATATCAGTTGAAATCTACTCCATTAAAAACACACCGACATTAGAAACAATTGACAAGCAATAGTTCCATGGCCTACCCTACTGTATAGACAGACACACATCCCGAACGCCTGATATAGCCTCGAAGCTAAAAGGAGTATCTGTATCTGGTACCCTATGATCCCCAGGTGGGGCGAAGGGGCCTCCAATGGAGGTTTCATTACCTATACTAATTTTGATATGCTTATTTTCTGAGAGAGGGTAGAGGGACAGGTGGTAAGCCCATCGCCTCGCAACCCCCCTCTGGAAACTAAGTATTTCTTGGACGTGAAAGGGCCGATAAATTTTGTCCAGAGGCTCTAATTTAGGCTTGGAGTTCTTTTACGTGCCGTAAATCTACGACACGGGACCCCCAGCTTAAAGTCCCTCCCGGAGGACTCCGTGCCCAGGATTTTTACGTCCTGAAAAATCCATCGACCGCGGCCGGGTTTGATCCCGCGCCCTGCGGATCTAGAGGCGGGCACGCTACCTCTAGACCACCGCGGCCGACTAAAAGGAGTATAACACAGCTGAAATAAAAAATAAAATAAAAAACGAAAAAACTTTACAAACATTTGACTGTGTTGTAGTCTAGGCCTTCTTTATTAAACGCGAGTAATATATTAACCTACTGAGGCCGTGGTTTCTACATACATTTTCCAGATCTGACGTATTACCTTTACATATAGCCTGCATGCGGTTTTAGCAAGCGACTCTCCAGAAGACCGATATTAAAGAAATTGAAATGTAAACAAATTAATTGCCATCTCAAGGATGGCATTTATGCACACAAAAACCTAGGCACGGTGGCATGTAGACGATTTAAAAATAGCCTAGAGCAATGCAGAGATAATTGCTGGGTAAATTGCAGATAATAGGCCTATGCATAGAAAGCAATAGCCCTGAGCTACGTTAAGTAGTCAGAAAAAAGTCTATAACGATTGACATGCTGAGAGTGCTGATAACATTTAAAAGGTTTTAGTTCAAAGTTGTAGTATTATAATGTACCAGTTCGATCAAATATTTTAATATGTTTGATACCTTATCTGATTCGATATATCGCGATAAATTATATGGTAGGCCTACTCTAATAACAGAGTATATATTACAGACATTCATTCAAAAATGGAATTCACTTAGCCTACTTACTTACTTAATGGCAATAGACAATTCCTAAGCAAGCTAAAGGAATATTATCTATTTTATGGAACCCGAAGGTTCATTGCCGCGCTTACCTGAGCCCGCCATTCAACCCTATTCTGTGCTAACTCCATCCAACCATCCCTCGCAAATCCTACTTCCATTATATCTATTCTAATATTGTCCTTCCACCTACGTCTAGGTCTTCCAAGTGGTCTTTTCCCTTCGGGTCTCCCAGTCAATACTTTTGATATATGTCTTTCCTCCCCCATGCGTGCAACATGTCCAGCCCATTTCATCCTCCGTGATTTAATTACCCTTACTATATCCGGTGACGAGTACAGGTTATGAAGCTCGTCGTTATGCAGTTTTCTCCAGTCCCCGTTTTCATCTCTCTTAGGCCCAAATATTTTCCTAACACCCTGTTTTCGAGTAGAAAAATAAAATTCACCACAATTAAAAGGATTGATCTCACTTGTCAGTGTGATTATTACATGTTCAATAAAAATAAAATCAGGTAAACTGATGTAACAAAGTGCCAGAATGCTTTTGTTTAATCGGTTATAATTGCAATTATGATATGCGGGAAATATTTTTTATTTTTTTTTATTGGTTTCCGAGGTAAGCTCCAGATTCATTCACTAAGTAGAGCTTCAGGGAGGACAAAGGTCTAGTTTTTTAATCAGCTTTAAATCGTCCAGCATCAGCAGAACTATACAGATTTGTGATATCTTGACAATCGCACACTCACATAAAAATACAAAAAAGATATGTCAAATTGGCCGGTTATGGGAATTGAACCAGGAACAACCAAAATGTGAGTCCAAGACGTTACCATCTCAGCCACCTCGCTCAATTTAACGATCAACTTTCATAAGCGTATGTGAAGGAATAATGTTATTTGTCATAGCTAACTGTATTGCAATTTCCAAAGCCGTATATGAATACTGTAAAGCAATATGTTGTCATGGTAACTAATTTGCATTTGTTAAATGCTTTCTAATATATTACCATAGGCACAAAATTGGGCTTTACTCCAGTCGGTACCGATTTTGTCCAATATCAATAAGGTTCTTCCCATGGTCATTATAAATGCGTATACCAAGTTTCATGAAAATGCGATAAAGCGTATTTGAGTTATCGCGCGTACAGATAGATGGACAGACATTTTCCCTTCCCCACATAATCTCATAAAGTACCAAACTGGCACTTAATAAATGCGATCGACAGTTTTTGCTGTAGTCTAAGAATTTCATAAAAGTGACGAGGATTTTTTGAGGAACTTGATGTCACTAAACTTGAGTCACGGTTGGTTTCCTTTCACTTGATGACCAAGTCACGACATGGAAGAGTAACATCAGAGCACGCGGGGGTTCGAACCGACTGCTGCTCCTGTCCAGGGAAAGTGTTTGGTCACTTTCGAAACTCGTCCGGTTTTGATCTGAAGGAAAGTTGTTTGCAACTGGAGCACAGCCTCTTGCGACAGATCACGTCTGGAAACTTTTAACAGTTACGTACAGCCTCCAAAGTATATCACACACAGTGTATCATTATTTATTGTACCTTACTTCCCTGTTTCTATCTCCCCTGGCAAGCCTTCGCTGTCCATAACTTCTCTCACGACTGTAACCCTCTGAAGGAAACATTTTCACTGTATTAAAATACAGTGAAAGTAGAGAATTTATGAAACACTGCAACTTTGATAGTTTGATTGGTTTGCTGATCCCAAGTCATTAGTACCTTTAGCTTGTATCTTACATACTCAATGGCAAAAGACAATTCCTCAGCAAGCTAAAGGAATAGTATCTATTTTATGGAACCCGAAGGTTCATTGCCGCTCTTACTTGAGCCCGCCATTCAACCCTATTCTGTGCTAACTCCATCCAACCATCCCTCCCAAATCCTACTTCCCTTAAATCTATCCTAATATTGTACTCCCACCTACGTCTAGGTCTTCCAGGTGGTATTTTCCCTTCGGGTCTTCCAATCAATACTTTTGAGATATGTCTTTCCTCCCCATTTCATCCTCCGTGATTTAATTACCCTTACTATATCCGGTGAAGAGTACAGGTTATGAAGCTCGTCGTTATGCAGTTTTCATATCTCTTAGGTACAATATTAGACAATATTAGAATATTATTGATAAATTTCATTTTGGATTTTTCTATGAGGGAAAATATATAAGTATTTAAGAATTTTCAGTCTTATACTTTTAGGGAAGTAGGATTTGCGAGGGATGGTTGGATAGAGTTAGCACAGAATAGGGTTGAATGGCGGGCTCATGTAAGCGCGGCAATGAATCTTCGGGTTCCATAAAATAGATAATATTTTTTTAGTTTGCTTAGCTTGCTTAGGAATTGTCTATTGTCATTGAGTAAGCTATGGCTCCATTAATTCTGTTTCCCTAGCAATGCAGATTTCCCATTCCTCTCTTCAAGGGCCAGACATTGGCTTAATCCTCAAAGGATGTCAATGGCTAACAAAGATTTGTCTCAAGGTCACGAAGATTATAGGTAGGAAGCTGCCACTTTCACACAATAAGCTGTGATGTAATAAGTTACTCAGATGTCAGTGGGTTACCGTATCAGACAAGCTAAGCTGGATGAAGTTTCTCTCCTGAAAAGTGACAGTGGGCAGTGGGCGATGTCGATCACCTTCACTTGCTCTGATCCCGTTACATTCTACTTTGTTACACAGCGTCTTTTAGTCGTCATTCTAACTAAATATTCTCGTTGTTGTAAAGAGTAAATCCTTCTAATATCTCCTTCAGATAAAAACAATCCCTTTAGACAGGCTTACAGGCTGAGGTAGATTTCGAAGTGCTTTTGGTTTAATTTAGTGTCGCTGCGCAGCACTCTTCATCTTTAGCCTTGGCATGACAAACCCGCAATAATAACTGCAAAAAAGAGGAAAGAGCACTTTTTCAAACATTCAAATCTCGCCTTATATGAGAACTGTCGAGAAATCAAGAGCTTTTCAACGATACCCCACAAGACGTGGTTTCAAAAATTTCGAATTTCCATCCCCCACCCCCACTCGTACCCCCAAAAACCCCGATCGTTGGTGTCACTGTGAACTCCATAGGGAGTACTCTAATTTATTCAAATAAAGTTTCCCTCTATACTTCATAGGGGCCGAGATATAAATGTTTTAAAATTTCAACTCCCTACCCGACTCCCCCCTTGGGCCAATTTTGCTCATTAACGAACTTGTCCGAACTATTGGGCCTTGAAATAACATAATAAAATTTGGTTCAAATATCTTCAAAATTACGGCCGCTAGCTTGTAAAGATATATATATCACAATTTTTTTTAACAGGCGGTGGTTTCGTACTTAGGGAGGCATGAAACGTAAAGATATGAAAGAATTTTTCGAAAGTCATGACATGGTAGCGATTGCAATAGGTAGATTTTTCTTCGAAATCTACCTAGCAATGGTGGATTCTATTAGGCACAAAATATCCCCTACAAAATTAACGTTAGATCAGACTTGCATTACCACCTTCACGTGCCGAATATCTAAAAACGTTCTATCCCATTTTGTCTTCGTTTGGATGCTTAGGGCCTCTGATAAATATCCCTATTTCTCAATTAATACAAAGCCTACAGTTATGATTAACGTATCAGTGGATAGGATTTTTTAGCCGACTTCTGAAATAGCATAGGCCTACTGATTGGCAAACCCTTAAGCTGTCCCTGCAATACGACCGCTTATTCTGCATCAAAATGTGAAGTGAGAAAATTATATTGATTTTTATTTATATAGATTAATTAAAAAATAAATAAACAATTGTCTTCCTGTTCAATTTCAATATGGCATATTTCGAACTTTTCTTTTGCATGTTTATGTACACTTTTTGAGTTTATGTTACATATTTTAGGCTAATAATTTATCACGTAAATACAGACTCGAAAAACATGAAGAAAAATGAATACTCCTCCTCTTCCCCGTGACAAACATTCCCAGTTATATCTGAACTTGTAATGCAAACAAAGTTTCAAGTTCAAAGAATGTTTGTCGTGCCGAGTGAAAGCGACAGTTGGAGCACGTTTCGTATGAAAGCATCTTCAGTTTGACAGATGGACTTTCCGGCACTTTCTTCTGTCAGCTGGTCTCTTACCTATAACTTTACCATTATTCGTTTCTCTCTACTGATTTACATTACATTTATTTTTCAGTAAGTTAAAATCAGAAAGTTAAGTACAGTAGTCCACATACTGCATTTTAATGTTGTACAATTGTACTTGATAAGAAAAAATATATAACAATGGTGAAGATACGGTTTTTGCTCTCACAGAACAGTTAATCAGGAAAACCATTAGCCCCGACCAAGCCTAGTGGTGTTATTTCAGATAGCCTGATCCTGAAACTACTATAAGCATGCTGTGTGCCAATGTCCAATCATTATTATACAAAACAAATTAGACTGAAAATGTTTTAAAAGATGGTAACTATGATCTGTTTTCTGTCAGTGAACACTGTATTATATGGATGTGAGACATGGTCGCTTACTCTTCGGGAAGAACATAATCTGAGAGTGTTCGAAAACAGGGTGCTTAGGAAAATATTTGGGCCTAAGAGAGTTGAAAATGGGGACTGGAGAAAACTGCATAATGACGAGCTTCATGACCTGTACTCTTCACCGGATATAGTAAGGGTAATTAAATCACGGAGGATGAAATGGGCTGGACATGTTGCGCGCATAGGTGAGGAAAGACGTATCTCAAAAGTATTGACTGGGAGACCCGAAGGGAAAAGACCACTTGGAAGAACTAGCGTAGGTGAGAGGACAATAGTAGGATAGATTTAAGGGAAGTAGGATTTGCGAGGGATGGTTGGATGGAGTTAGCACAGAGTAGGATTGAATGGGAGGCTCATGTAAGCACGGCAATGAACCTCCGGGTTCCTTAAAATGGGTAATATTCCTTTAGCTTGCTTAGGAATTGCCTATTGCCATTGAGTGAGTAAATAAGTGATAGGGAGAAAGTTATTAACCTAGTAAAATGTGTAGATTTCATCAAACTTTTCAATGCATGACAGTGTTAGTAGATATTAACTGATAAAAATAGAATAAATGAGAAAAACTATTCGTGGATATTGTCTAAAACTCGATAACATTAACACTGGGGAAAAAGACTTAACCTTTGAATGAATGGAAAATTCATTAATATCATAAGAGCAGAGAATATTTAATAATCTTTTCACTGATACTTTAAAATGTTTAATTTATAAGTTAAATATGTGTTGTAAGACATTATATAGAGTGTTAATAAATAATACCGAAATATATTACCTGTGTATAAAGGGGGCATAGATAGGCAACTTTTATTAGGATTTTTTTTGCTCTATGACGTAAAATGTGTATGCTACAGGGCATTAACGTCTTTACAATTTGGTACTCATAAGTCAATAATAAAGCGAAATAGAATTAAAATTTTCATTAGATTGATTTCATGCTTTCTTAGTGATCGGTAAAAACCTGATTCTTAACTATTCATCAACAGCTATAGGCCTAAAATAATTTATTGTTTCCATAATCTGCAAAATTCACATACTAATCACATGACTGGCCGCCACTGCATTAGTTTTTTTTATTCATAACACCAGTGTTAACAATGCAGTTCCTTTGTTTTACTGTTAGAAGTCAGTGGCGGCCATGCCCTGGGAGATTTTAAGCTGTATTAGGAAAAATTGAATCCATAGAACAAAAATCTCCTAATACAAGTTGCTTGTCAGTTTCCCTCTATACACAGGTAAAATATTTCGGTGTTATTCATTAACACCCTGTATATTTGCAGAGATGTGTTTCCAGTGGATGAATTTATGTTTTGTTTTGCGTTGCAGACCATGAAGTTCTTCCTGTGTTTGTCTGTGGCTGTCTTGGCAGTGGCCTTCTCCGCAGCAGAGGACAAGAAAGAAGCCGCTGCCACTGAGAGGCCCAAGACATTCCGTCGACTCATCCCTGCCGATGTCCTCAGAGGTTAGTCTTTTTACCTACCAAGTCCACTGGCCTAATGGGACATTTTTTAATCATTCTAAGAATTATTTTTTCCTAACAATAGGTATAAAGAAAACTGCAAAAATGAAAAGAATAGGATCCCAAAACGAAAGACAGGTACAGTTACTTCGAACCGAGTCATAAACGACATACCCACATTTCCCAGACTGCAGAAGGCGGGACATTTAACTTTCGGCAAAGGTGTCCGGAGCTATGGCCCGTTGGCCGAGGTTGGGGCGGGCACCCCCCCCCCCAAAAAAAGGATATCTCGAATTCTACTTGAACTTCCCCAAAATAATAATGCATATCTCATGGCTGACTGGAAATAAATAAATACAGTCAACCCTCGACGGTGCCAAGCCTTGACTGTATGTTCGTGAGAAAATCAATAAACTTAATTGGGAGGTGCTCCAGCATCCTCCATACTTTAATTTGTTTGGTCCCATGAAGAAATTCCTGGCCGGTAAACGCTTTGCATCAGATGCAGAAGTGAAAACAGCAGTCCGCAGATGGCTATACTCCAACCTAACGGACTTCTATGAACAGGGTATTTTGAAACTGGGGGAAATGTGTTGAGAAAGTTGGCGACTATATAGGAAAATAAACAAAAGATGTGCATTTGTTTGTAGTTGTACCTATTAAACATTTTGTTTAAAAAAATATAATGTGCGTTACTTTTCGATCCACCATTTCGATTAATTATAATAGCAGGTTCCCACGGCTTCGCTAATTATTTTAATCATTTATTTAGCAGCAAACAAATTAAAACATTGTAATTATTAACACACGTAAGTCATGCATAAACAATTAAAACAATTAATAATGAAAAGCTAAAAATCTTACTTTGAGGTGCATTTCACGATTAGAAAGCGCAGCCAGGGAAGAAACGACCTCAGATTCGAGTTCCCTAGCCTAAAAAAATCCCGCATACTGTGTTTCGTCCAAATCACTCAATGTTTTCCCATTTAGGTCCGTGTACATGATTCGCCTTCTGTCCATCTATGTTAAGAAATAATTCAGATCTCTGCGAGCCCTAGATTTGGCTGGGCATCGCACACAGACAAACACTTCCTATTATTGTAGAAGCTAGTTTTGAAGATTTTGAATTAACACTTTTAAGGATTAGACATTAGAATTTCTTCTAAATATACAAGCCAATTTGAACAATAAGCCGGGCTATGTCAAATAATCCATACCACGTGAATTTTTAATATGTTGGAATATTGGCTAATAGTCGCTAACCCATCCCATAGATTGCACAATGCACGGAGTTTCACAGATATGTCCGCTTGGTTGCATCAGGCATGGAAGCATGCATCTTTCTTATATGAAGGTTAAAAGAAAGCTCGAATATATATAAATGGGTATCATGAAATAATTGATTAATTAAGGGAAATTTGTTTTCGCATTTTTTGCTTTATTTTGCATTTTACGTAATTTTCAAGGGATAGGTCATTTTGGGCAATTTTTAGGTTATTTAGGGCAATATTAGGTCATGTTTCAGTGGAGGTAGTTAGGAGTTTTTCATGCAGGCTACAAATCGTTATTTTCAGACAACAGACAATCGTTTTTATTTGAGAATCTCCACCAAGGATTCATGGTTCATTTTAATTCAGGTTTATTGTAAATACCATAGCAGTTTGTCATGTAGCAATAAATATTTTTTTCTTTCCTTTTAAGTGGCACATATTTGCTAGGGACAATTTGATGGTCATGCCAGTTCAGAAAGAATTTGTTTTTCGCTAAGGATGTCCAAGTAGGATAAATTTATTTACTTCTATAGTAACAAAATAAGTGTGTTTTATATTGAACATTCATATATAACGCAGTGTCATCCATTATATTGCTTTTAGCAATTCATTACCTTAAAGAAACTAATTATAAGTAATAATGATAAATTTATTGCTCATTTGTTTTTTATTTTGTGTCACTTTTTCCGTATTTTATTATATAAATGCACTTTTTATTTTGAATGTTTAACTATTTTATGGTCATTAAATGCCTTGCCGTAATGATTACATTCCTTGTAAAAATTTTCATGATAAAAAACTCGAAGAAATTCTTGCATTAATATTCCAAAATTTAGATTAAGCAATACATTCATATTTATATTTAGGTCCCATATGTTACATCATGAAATAAATGAACTAAACAGAGAAATAAGAAATCCCTTCAGTATTCTTGATTGATTTTTAAATTTAAAAGTGACTGAAAATATGTTGTACTTCTTGTGTTTTATTTGTAAATTTTCAAATGGATGTGTTTCTAATAAATATAAATATAATATTTAATTTCAACAAGCCTACATAAGACTAAATTATTTCTGAAGGGAGGGTGAAAGGGAGGGTTGAATATACGAAATTTTTGCACGCGTTTACTGGAATGATGATAATGGCAATAAGAATATTAATTGGCAGCATCCTATTAATACTATTAATAATAATAATAATAATAATAATAATAATAATAATAATAATAATAATAATAATAATAATAGCCTAATAATAATAATAAAAGAAAAAAATAAATACAGTAATAATATTGGCTGGTGTTATCGGTCTTGTGACAATTGCTAAGACCGCGTTGCATCAGTCAGCTGTCGCGAAGTGATGCAACAAGTAGCGGCGCCTATAAAAGAGCGCCACGCGCCTTCCCACACCAGAGCGTGCCGGGCTAGCGCCCGAAGAGGAGCAGTGGGAGGCCGGAATGGCGGAGTGTGAGTAAGATGTAGATTGCATGTACTGGTTTTCCTATCATCTTCAAGAAATTCGCCAATTTTATTTATTTTAAAATTACATAAATACATAGGCCTACATGATATATTAAGTCCTGAAACACCGAAAGAGAAGGAGCTCTTGTAGTCGCGTGGAATTCCCCAGTGTTGCCGCTGTCATTCACCACTTTTTAAGTGAAGTAAACGTGCTGTGGTTCGTATTTGGCAACACTTGGATTGCAGACAAGTGTGAATACGCCTAATCACCTTTCTATTCACCGATTGACAGTTCGAAGAGGATTAGGGTGGCAGCAGGTAGAGGCAGTTCTTGGAAAAAAAAAGTCTTTAAGATGTATTAGTACTATTAGCAGCGAAAGTATCGTTGTATTGCCCGCTTAGGGTAGAGAAAGTTGTGTGAGTGTAATATGTCAGAGTAGCTCGCAAGCTTGATTTCCATTGCTAGAGACATCCTTGCATTGACTTGCACTTTTAAAGTAGGCTTCATGTCGGACAGTTGTAGGACACATTTCCCGTCATACTGAGTATTGCATTTCTATTTACCTAGTTTCTCTTCCCTCTACAGAGAAATATCGTAACTAAATTCGTCTTCTGTAATGAAACATCCCCCGAGAGGCTTTGACGTTTCGGATACGGATTGATTCTGCTATGAAGATGTCTTGAGTCGAGTCAGAAGTTTGCTAGTACGAGACGCGTCCATAAAGTAAGTTTCCCTGGGGCCGTTTAGAGAGACAAAACACAATTTCAAGGAAATATTCGTTGCAATAGACACAGCCATTGTTCAGCTATTTTTCAACACATTCGCCACCGGAATTGAGGCATTTTTCTTACCATATCACCAACTTTTGAACACCTGTGTCGTACAAGTTTGTCGCCTGAGATTAGAACCACCGTGTGACAATCACCTTCGCCTCTCTGTCATTCTTTGTCATTTCGTGAGGTGTGGGAAAAGATGGAAGTCACTGGGAGCGAGATCCGGGCTTTAGGGTGGATGTTTAAACACCTCCCAGCTGAACTTCTTCAAGAGACTTGCTAGGAGGTATTTAAACATCCACCCTACAGCCCGGACTTCGCTCCCAGTGATTTCCGTCTTTTCTTACACATCAAGAAATGATAAGGAATGGCAGAGAACGACAGAGGGGCGGAGATGTTTGTCACACTATGGTTTAAATCCCAGGCGGCACACTTCTAAGACAAAAGTTGGTGAGATTGTTTCAGAGAAATGTTTCAGTTGCGGTGGCGAATATGTTGAAAAATAGCAGAACACTGGCTGTATATGTTGGAATATATATGTCCATGAAATTGGGTTTTGTTTCTGTAAACGGCCGCAGGGAAACTTACTTTATGGACGCGCCTCGTAGGTGGGGCGTGGCATCTCTGGGCTGATAGTATTGATTGACTTAATTGATAGGTTAAGAAGGCATAGCCATGTAAGGGCAGAGCTGCATTTCCTGGGTTGCCACATCGTCACTTTCACTTGCATATCGCGCGCGAAGTTACGTAATCAGACGGGAGGTGGCCTTGTGGGCAGAGATCTGGTCCAGCAAGGGAGGAGGCTGAGGAGATGTAAGTAGCGCAGTGGACCACGTTCCACCTGCTGCTTAACTCCTTTCACAATATGTCTTGCTCCTCTCATATCTATAGTGCGTTGAGGATTGACAAACTATATTTTAACCTCGAGACACTCGTCATTGCATCTATAATTTTCAAAATTATTTTAAGCATTGCAAAGTTGAATTTTGTTCGATTTATTAAGTGTCAGGATGGTAATTTATTGTGTGGGGGGCGGGAAAATGTCTGTCCGTCTGTCTGTCCGTATGTCTATGCGCGCGATAATTTAAAAACGCTTTATCGGATTTTCATGAAACTTGGTATATGCATTTATAACGTCCATGGGACGAAGCCTATTGATTTTGGACCAAATCGGAAGACCGGTACCGGAGTGATGCCCAATTTAGTGCATATTTCCTGGTAATATATTAGAAACAATGGCGGATGCAGAGGGGGGATTGGGGGGATAGATCCCCCCCCCCGAAATTTGAAAAAAGGCTATATATGCACTCTAAGTGGCCCGTTTTATAAACTAATTATATATGTAAGTATATTAATTTTTTTTTAGTATTCCTTCTGTACCTATTCAAATCCCCCCCGAAAAAAAATTCTGCGTCTGCCACTGATTAGAAAGAATTTATCAAATGCAAATCAGTTCTCATGACAGCATATTGTTTTACAGTGTTCATATACGGCTTTGGAAGTTGCAATACAGTTAGCTATGACAAATAACCCTAACCCCATATTCCTTCAAATATTCTTATTAAACTAGACCTTTGTTCTTCGGTAAACCCTGCTTAATGAATCGATCTGGAGCTTAACTCGGAAATCTGCATACCACGATTGCAATTATCACTGATTAAACAAAAGCATTCTGGCGCTTTGTTATATCAGTTCGCCTGATTTTATTAATTTTCTAATTTTTATATTCCTCGATCTTTTCTCTTATTTTAATAACATTCCATAAATTAATTGTTATTTTTGTCGTGAACATTGGAATTGAGTATTCTACCTCTGTTTTTTTTTAATATTCAACTTTATTTATACTCCTTTGAGCATCGAAACCATATCAGGAGCTCAGGTTCTGTGTATAGGCCTACCAGTAGCCATGCAACTATTGATTTGCAACTTTTTTCTATTGTTGAAGTGCTTATGGCGCTGTTAAATTTCAATAGATATTTATTTAAATGGATATGATACAGGATGAAAGAGTGGGGATGATTTATGGTAAGTAAATATCCAATTCGGCATTTTGCCTTTAGACTAGGACTAAACCATGAAAAAACCGAAACCAAATTGATCGTCCAGGGGATTTGAACACGGGACCTCTCGAATGCGAGTCCTTGGAAATTTGACAATATCCCGACTAAATTCAATTAAGATGTGAAGTGTGGCACACAGGAAGATTACCAATAGCGGTTCCTGTGGGTGTAATTTTGACATCGTGTTTCCTTTGTTTGGATTTCACAAGTGAAGTTTCCTGGTAATTAATTAATATTGTGACGGAATGGAAAGCGGTCTTCGCAAGGCTGAGTTCACGCTTGTACAAACAACCCAAGGACCGGGTTCTGCCGGCTAACTATCTAGTCCGTAAAGTGTCCAAGGTTCAGGTCTTTATTACTTCATTGCCATCTGCGATTTTTCCTTATTTCTGTGTGAACTATGTTATTTAACAGGTACGTGTCAAAAGCCAAACGCGATTCCATTGGGTAGACGTGGTTCAAAGTAATACGTTATCACTAGACTTCGGACTTTTAGGTTCCTAAAAATGCTGTTTTAGGTACCTGAAATAGGCTCTAAAAATTGGAAAATAGGTTCTAAAAATCACAAAATAGTCTCTTATAAAATCGTTGAGTTGCAAATTTTCTGAAATATCTCAATTGCAATGCAGAATATTATATTTATTGAAGTCACCATTAATCAATAATCATGATAAAACACAGATATAGGCTTATGGTACACAGAATTATATACACCTAACACTAGGGTCTGTATTACTACCATAACAGTGAAAACCTAATCCCTGCGCCCAGAAGCTACGCACGTTAGCATATTCAACCCCTTGTATCCCTCAGTGATACAGAGAACTACGTGTTTTATTTTTTATTTTTACTGGATTTATTTATTTATTTATTTAACCTGGCGGAGTTAAGGCCATAAGGCCTTCTCTACCACTCAGCCAGGGCAAAAACATGAAATACATAATGATAACAATAATAATGATTAAAAATAAATTTGGATGTGGGAGTCGAGAGAAAAACACTACATTTTCTGGGAATTCCAAGGAATTTTTCTACTGAAGACGAAACATTCCTTACTATTTAACCAAGTCAGAAATGTGTCATGTACTGCACATTCCGAGCTAAAAATTTAGTACAAACTGAAAATAAATGCTAGAATTTATAACAAAAAGTAACTTATTTAGAGGAAAACAAGCAAAAAGGCAATATTAGGCTCTAACGAAAAATAGGCTGTTTTAGGTCCTATAAAAAAGTTTTAGCCATAGTCACTTATGAAACATGCATATACAAGTTTTCATCCATATATCACTTAAGGATTAAAATAGGTTTTTACCTAAAATCCGAAGTCTAGACTTATCACTAATCCCCGGATTTTTAGCCTTTTATTTTCGTGGAATAGCAGTTTTTATGCTTTCAATAAACGATTTTAGCCATCTTAATAAAAAATAATAATAAACACTAATATTAAAACAGAAAATTGTATTAGCCTATAATTTTGACACAGTTATTCTAGGTTTTTTTTACAAATAAACAAGTAACTGTACTTATATCAGCACTCGAAAATAACATAAACAATTGAAATATGTACCCTTTAGTGAAACAATTATTCAATACAGCACTTAATTCACTTCCGACCTAAACAAAAAATAAGTAGACTTGAGTGTCACGAATTTGTTCCTTTAAAATACTTCTGTGTAGTTCGTCGGCTTTCCCTCACCTGTGAGACAAATTTGAGGTAAATTTAGACCCTTGTGGTCCCCGGATATCATCTGGCCGTCATTATCATCTTCATCCCATCCTCGCCTTGTTCGGAGTGAGTGTGTGTGAATGGTGTGTCTCGTCCTATGTGTTCGTGTTGTCTCGGAGGTGGCCCCGGCATTGGGCTGATCACTCATCCGGGGAGGCCCTCCATATCCTTGTCTGGTCAAAAGAGTATGTCTGTGTTGTGATCCATAGTTCATTCCTCTCCAGACAGGTCGCGGCCCGGTAAGGCCCGGGCGGCGCGGGCCGTATAAAGGTCCCTACAAGGGAGAGGTAAAACTAGAGAGAGAGAAAAAAAAGACATGCTTCTTTATTATTATTATTATTATTATTATTATTATTATTATTATTATTATTATTATTATTATTATTATTATAAAATTATTATTATTATTATTATTATCATTATCATTATTATTATTATTCCCTAATAATCCACGAAACCAGTAATATTTAGGTGAAAGTTGGAAAGCTCGCTTGTAGTGGGGGTATGGTTTGCAATAAGCATGGTCATATGACGCGGGGGTGTGCAGTGAAAGCGATCTGAAAGGTTAATGGCTGGTAAATCTGTTGTCGTGACATTTGTGTGGACAATGGGATGAATGACTCAGGATCAGCTGATCTTACGTAACTCAGTGTTGCGCAATTCACTGCATTCATGACCCCGAGAGCGGAGTTCACGACCTGAAATAGGAAACAAAAACGTTCGAGATATTGTTACAACCAAACGTGATAAATTAATTGCATTTCAATCGCGCTCAGCGTTGGCCCCCTTTAACACTTCCGTTGCTGTGGGTTACTGTATATCAGGTAATTCTTTTGTATTTGCCACTTCATAATCAAGTTAACACGAAAACTAAGAAAATAAAAATATGTTTTAATGTGAAATGTCTATTGGAATATACAGTTATGCATTAAGAATGTACATTAAGATTTTTTTGTAAAACAATTTGCTCTGACCAAATCTAACATCGAATATTAATATAATATTTACCTGTTTTATTATTTATGTTATTTAAATGAAAACAAACTCCATGTCGCTACATTCCTGAAGGGACAAGGCCTACCACCCGACCGCTGCGTCATCTACCACAGGCAGCTGGCAGGATTGGGGGTATGTGGTCAGCATGCCGACACCAATGGCCATTAATAGTGGATTTCAAGACTGGAGCAGCTACTTCTCTATCAAGTAGCTCCTCAATTTGAATCACGAGGCTGAGTGCACCCATACCGGACCGCCCTACCGGAGGAGGAGGTACCGGGGATCGAACCCGGGCCAATTGATCTGTAGTCAGTGATGATGTTATTTAAATATGAAACAGTAATTGATCGAGCTTAGTAAAGTCATTAACAAACTAAAACTAAACTAAACTCCGTGGCACTACATCCCTGGAGGGACTTGGCCTACCACCCGACCGCTGCATCATCTCCCGTAGGCAGAAGGCAGGATTGGGGGGCATGTGGTCAGCATGCCGACACCCACGGCCGTTAATGGTGGTTTTCTTGACCGGAGCCGTTACTTCTCTATCAAGTAGCTCCTCAATTTGGAATCACGAGGCTGAGTGCACCCCTACCAGACCTCCCTACCTCAGAAAAATCCGAGGAGGTACCGGGAATCGAACCCGGGCCGACGGATCTGTAGTCAGCGATGCTAACCACAAGACCACGCCGGCGGACCATTAACAAACTAGTGTAGTATATTTTAGGTTATTTTCTTATTTCGTTTTAAAATTGCTACTATTTTCATGGTTCCGTTTTTTGTCATGTTGAGCTTCATTTAACAATTCTATTGACTTCACAATTAATGACAATATTGGCTAAAACTTAAAATTGCGATGAAGAACAGATGTTATAGGCCTTACTTGATTGATGCGAGGTCTTACTGTTCACAGAACCACACTGTAGTTGAAATGCATACGCAAGCATCAATATTCAGTAGAAGAAATGGCCAGCTGAATTCAAAAGCATTGTGCAGTTTGCACCATTAGCCACTCAAATAATTAATTCCAAAGTTAAAGAAATATATTAGGGAAATTGTTATTTCATAGATACGTTGTTTTTAATGTACAGAGGACAATGAAATTAAAAAAAAATGAAACATACTTTTCTTAGTTATATAGTACTTTTGTCTACTTAAAATAGTTTGATTTTCACAGAATGAGATTGTAAATTATTACTTGTTAGAAAAAGCCTAGCTGATAGTAGAATAATTATAGGACAATTAATGTTGTATAAATTAGATTTTCCTGGTCATATCACTGTCTTCTATCCTATTCAACGAGTTAAACAATACTGTCTTGGAACATAACTTACATGGGTGACCACTACCTTCCACCTCTGACGTTTCCTGTTAGGTGAAGCGTACAGGGTGGTTCATATTTCACATAAAGCTGCAGTTCTCTGTTTGTATAACAAGAACTTCAGTCATAATTAACCCACAATACTGTACTGTTCTCGTGATCTCGTCTAGGGTTCAGCAGTGATAACGTTCATTGTGATAACGTAGTGAAATAAACAGGACACAGGTCTATAAAAAGAGGAAGAATAACATTATTACATATCACCCACTGACGTCATGACAACTGCGACTGTTTATACTTCACAGGCACTTTTTTTTAATGTGAATCTTTCTCCGAAGAAGGACACGATAGGATATCTGAAAGTTAGATGCTAAAAACACGATGTGGCCCAACCCAGATAGACAGTATAATCAGTTTATTATTACGTATCGTTAAGGGCCTTAAGGCCATTATAATTTTTCTGTGGGTCTGTTCTGTGTCTCTAGGGAAGTATTGTCTTCCATTCGTTTCTTGCCACACTTAAAGCAGAATGAAGTTTTTTTATTGCATTATTTCCGACAGGTCATGTACTTAATCTTACAATGCATGTTGGATTATCTGAAGCATGCAAAGAAACAAGTTAAGATGAATAAAATCTCATAATAATAATAATAATAATAATAATAATAATAATAATAATAATAATAATAATAATAATTCAGACCTTCAGATAGAAATCAGTCGAATGTGGAATGTGAAAACTGAAGTCATACCTATTATAGTTGGAGCACTGGGTACGATACCAAAAAACCTGGAAAACAGTCTATCACAGATAATGGGAGAAGCACAGGTTTCCAAAATTCAAGAGATCGCCCTGCTCGGAACTGCTCACATTTTGAGGAAGGTGCTATAAGGACCAGACCCATGAAGAATCTGCTCCTGAGGGGGCTGGAGGCATCCTGGAGCAGAATCTTACTTAAATCCAGCCTCAACGCTGTGAATCTAAAAATTTTGAAAATAATTATAATGATAATAATAATAATAATAATAATAATCGTCTGTTTGAGCATAAAAGCCATAGGACTTGTCACTATATCTAAGATTAAATATTAATTATACATTGTCCACGTTTGCTTCGTTAATACTATATGGACACAATAGAATTAAAATCTTTTTGATGCATCTTTTAAAAACTTTCAGGTCATTAGTGACTCTAATGCCAACAGGCAGATCAACCATAGTAGACCATGATGGATTTGTTGAAACTGTTTAAATTATGCTGAGGGATGCTAAACATTTCTATTTCGAAAGCATGAATCAAATAAACAATGTGTCTTGCTGCCTTAACCAGTGTCTTTTATATATTTTTCTTTCCACATTTATCCAGCTCTACTGTTCGCTAATCCCCTTTGTAAGACTTTTCTTTTGAAGCCTGCCACAATCTTGCCATATTTGAAAAACATTATAATTTGTTCCTTTTGCCTTTGAATCCATGTTTCTGATCCAAACTAACTTTTGGACCCTACCTTTTCTTGAAATCTCACTTGCTCTGAAAAGACAGCATAGAAGATCCTACATTAACTCCAATTTCCTTCAGTTGTTAGATCCGTCACTCCGTTCCTGGCCACTGTGCCTGTTTTCCAAAAGTTGATAATTTTTAAACCCTACCTTCTCTTGAAATCTCCCTTGCTCTGAGAAGACGCCATAGAAGATCCTACAGTAACTTCGATTTCCTTCAGTACTCAGTTCTATCCATCCCTGGTCACTGCCTTTTTTCCAATAGAAGGTAACTTTTAAACCCTACCTTCTCTTGAATCTCCCTTGCTCTGAGAAGACGCCATAGAAGATCCTACAGTGACTCCAATTTCCTTCAGTTCTTAGATCCATCGCTCCATTCCTGGCCTCTGTGCCTGTTTTCCAATAGTTATTAACGAGTGATGTTGATTGCGTGTTGCAGACTTCCCCGGTGTATGCTTCGCCTCCACCAGGTGTGCCACTGTAGAGCCCGGCCAGACCTGGGAACTCGCCCCATTCTGCGGACGCTCCACCTGCGTCAAGCCTGAGGGTGATGATTCCGGCCACCTCCTGGAACTCGTGGAGGACTGCGGCCCTCTGCCCAAGCCCAACCCCAAATGCAAGCTGTCTGAAAAGACCAACAAGACCGCCGCCTTCCCCGAATGCTGCCCCATCTTCGAGTGCGAGGCCGGCGTGACTCTGGAATACCCCGAGATCCCCACAGTGCCTCCTCCCTCAGAAGAGAAGAAGGACAAGGCTTAAGTACTATCTAAGATAAGACATTGTCCTTCAGGCGTCCCTCGTGCAGCAAGCCCTGACCTGCGCAATACTCGTGCGGCGACAGTCAATCTGAAGCCTTAAGTGAACTAGGCGTGTACTCGCACTGCTAAGAAGTGCTCAGTATCCAGCTAGGAGCGTTGTAAATGGGGGTAATTCGGCAGTGATCCGCTCCGGAAGCTGAGGCATGCGAGGGTCAACTGGGTGCGAACAGTGCTGAGCGTAACCTGTGCATTTCTTGTTGATGATTCTGTCGTTTGTAAGGTATCCGCTGTGATCGCTGATCTGTCCCATCCTCACGATCTGAGACCTTCACCCGTTATCTCCTGCTGTGGTGTGGACAGTCTGCCGATCACTAGGGTCCTTCACATCCCCTTCCTTTTCAGCGTAGGGCAACTCATCCATTGAGCTATGTTTTCAAGGTCCTCGAAACGGCGCTAGGATTAAATTCCTATGAAAAAGATTATAGTAAGAATTTAATACCAGGCTGTGATAGGGAGCGAGCGAATGCAGCTGAGATAAGGCATCTGTCACCAAACAGCTGACGTTCCGACCTCAAGTCACGCCTGAGTCAAACTGGGCTCTGTAGAGCACTTTCAGACCATCCATGACACTCCACTCCACATATATTTTGGTTCCTATAATGCTTTTTGCGAGAAAGGTTGGCTGACCCATCCAGACCGTCTAGAAATCTGAACGTGTCAACCGCTTTCTCATAAAAAACATTAGGGAACCAAAATATCTGTGGAGTAGAGTGACATGGATGGTCTGAAAGAGCCCATAGAGTCTCCGTGACAGCCTTGGATTAAAACAACCCTCGCGATATGAAACACTCTCTTCCGAGTCCACAGACGATAGGTGCAAGTCTGCAAACAGAATTCTGTGTGCGGATGCTGGCTTGCAATCCGCGGGAGCTGATGCAGCACACCCATGGATATCATCTCATCCATAATAATTGCCGAATGAGGTACAGTCCCCCCCCCCCCCACTAAACTGTGCCTTCAGATAGCTTCCGCGATGCCACAGAGCTAGAAGAGAGTAGAGTTCCTTGCTTGTGCGAATCCAGGCTCGGGGCGCTGCAAGAGGATCATGAAATTCCCTATTCTGTTTGGTGTATGTGGGATGGCCGAGTGCGCAGGTCGGAGCGGGCTTGTTGCTCCGGACGAAAACTGAGCAGCTAGTCATCTCTGTGATGCACAGATTCCGACCGGAACAACCTGCAAGCTCGGATTCTGCCCGGGCAGCCATTTTGGAACAATTCAAGACAGACTGAATTTTCCAAAATGGCGTCCGGACGCGAGCTGTGCAGAAGACACGAGGGACGCCAACTTAACAACATGCGATGCACAAACTTTAACTAAATTGAAAGAAACAGTGAAACGCACATCAAAACTTTTTTCACAGTTGTAAATACAAAAAAAAAATTAATATTTTTTGGAATCAAGACGAAATAGAATATATTTTATGTGATGCAAACTGCAAAAGAGAAAAGTCATTCCTATACTGTACTTATTTGGATGTGTTGTTTATAGAATGCATTATTCGTTGTATGGCTGTATGAAGAAAATTGTACATCTTTAAAACAAATAATAAATTTCTAAAAACAAAGTACACAATTTGGTTTATATTATCTGTATACCACCTTCCTTTCCATCAAGCTAATAAATTACTAGGGCAAGGCATTTAATGACCATAAAATAGCGTAAAAATGCATTTATGATCTGAAAATAGTGAAAAAATGACACCAGATTTAAAAAAATACCAATAAATTTACTACCATTATTACTTATTATTGGTTTTTTAAAGTAATGAATTGCTAAAAACAATTTATGACAGTGCGTTATGTATGAATTTACAATATAAAACACACTTATTTTGTTACTAAAGAATTAAGTAAATTTATACTACTTGGACACCCTTAGCAAAAAAGGAATAATTGTTTCTGAACTGGCATGCCCATCAAATTGCCCTTATCAAATAAGTGCCATTTAAAAAGAAAGAAAAAGAAAATCTTTATTGCTACAAGACAAACTGCTGTGGTGTTTACAATAAACCTGAATTAAAATGAACTATGAACACTTGGCGGAGATTCTCAAATAAAAACGATTGTCTGTTGTCCGAAGGTAACGATTTGTACATGGAAAAGCTTCTCCCTACCTCCAATGAAATATGACCTAAAAATGCCGAAAATGACCTAGAAATTGCCAAAAAATGTCCTATCTCTTGAAAATGACGAAAAATGCAAAAACAAATTGCCCTTATTTAATCAATTATATATTTTGATATATTTTCTTCAAGTTTATATGGTAATTTATTATATAATGTTATCCTAATGTTATGCAACGTTATGGTATATATATATATATATATATATTCGAGCTATCTTTTAACCTTCTTATAAAAAAGATGCTAAATCATTAAATGCCTTGCCCTTTAAGTTATCCTTAGGGCTGCCACAGACCCCATGCCATAACGGTCAAGAAATTAGGTGTAATCAATAACAGCCGTGAGAGTCACTATGTTGACCATATGCCCCCAATCCTGCCATTTATCATAGATGTTGCAGCAGTTCGATGGAAGGGCTAGTCCCTCAAGGAATGTAGCGCCATCTAGTTTGGGTTAGTTATTCTATATCCCATTCTAGTTTGATCCTAGTCAAAACAAAGGGGAGGAGTACTCACAGAGAGATCGCGGAAAATTCGCATCATGTGACAAAACGTGATTGGTTAATGTCACCATGCGCCATTAGCAGGGTGTGGCTAACGAGTGTTCCTAAGTTCATGCAACAATAATATCAACATTTACACGTGAAATAACAAACTCTCACTGGCATCGTCATCATTATAGTATATCAATTAGCAAACAAAACAAAGGATTCATTGTTCACGACGACCCTGCGGGTCAGTTGTACTGAGAATAAACAAACTAACATAAACACTATGAACACGTGCGTTCGCACGTGCGGGCTATGACAGCCACGCCTCTTTGTTTTGAACAGGATCATTCTTAAATGGGATAGAGAATAGTTAGTTTCTTTTTTTTTTTTTTTAAGAGAAGCTGAGCCTGTCAGCTGTTTGTGTGGACTTAAAATTAAGAAAAATGTGCCCATTGGGACTATTAATTGTTTTATTTTTTATTAAATAAATAAACTTCTATCTGTAGAGACTGAGCGAGTTGGCCGAGATATCATCTTTCATTCGCATCTGAGAGGATATGGATTTAAAACCAGTGGCCAGCAAATTTGACTTGGGTCTATCATGGTTTCCTCAGTCATAAGGGCAAATGCCAAAATGGATACTTGCTTACTATGATTCATCGCAGCTGTAATGATGTTTTTATGGAACAACAAAAAATTCAATATATTAGTGCATTCTGCCATCAGATTTTGTTTACAAAGACAAATTGTAAATACGTTCATATTAATAAATTCTCTTTACTATTTTCTGTAAACACTTCACTGAGTTTTTAACTTCAATAAAAAAAGAAAATCATTTTTGGGGGAGGGAAGGTTGAATGTCAGCCATTCCATAGAAAGTGAGCCTGAAGTGTCCAGACCTTAACAACCTTTTAATTTTAAATTTAAATGTAGCCTATATGTCATCATTGAAAGATTATGTAATATTAATTTTCAGTAGTAGTATAATTCAGTAAAATATTTGATAATTTTTCAGTGATGACTAGGGACCGGATATTTAGGTTTTTAAAAACACTGTTTTAGGTTTTTCATTAGGAGAAATAGGTTTTTTTTTTTAGGTTTTTCCCCAAAATATCGTTTTTGGGTAGAATAATAATTGGTTTAATTAATTTGAATGTGCTACCCACTGCCGTAATAAACTCGATTTCATTTGTTTCGGCATAATTAACACGTCTTATTAAAATTCACAGTGTGACCACTAAGTATGAATAACAGGGCAGTAATAAAGGCAAACAAGGGCTTTAAAACACAGAAATCTATACCTTGTCCATGAACGGCAACAATGGTTGTTCGTACGAATATTTTAAAATGAATACGCCGGTACTCTTACACTTCCTCTCTAGATACTGTTCATCCTAGACGACAATGGGTTGAACGAAAAGCTGGTGGTACTAATTTCAACCCGACAAAAATGATTGTCTCTCCGCAAAATATCGATTTCTCAACTGACAAACAAAAATGACAAAAAAGTAGCCTAAATTAGATATTTTAGGTTTTATATCCCGTTTAGGTGTATTTAGGTTTTTATACCCCATTTAGGTATTTTTAGGTGCCATAGAATTAATGTGGGTGAATCCTATGGGCAAGATTCGAAAAAGTGTATGAGTGCTTTTTGTTTTGGAAGTAAGGAAAAAATAGGTAAGAACCTAAGAATCCGGTCCCTAGTGATGACATATAAATAAAATAAATAAATATAAATAAAATTAGCCTGTAACATCCCATTAAGGGCCTAGGCCTCCTGCGAGTGCAGGGATAGCTAGAGAAGCTCCTTAGGGGTGATATTCCTAAAGAGGGTGCTAGTCGTCTCACACTGCTCTTTTCACACTTCACTGATTCCACGTTTAAATTAATATTAAAAGGCTGTTACGGTCTGGACGCTTCAGGCAGACTTTCTGTGGAATGGCTGATGTGCGAAATTTTTGCATGGGTTTGTTGGTTAATTCTTATAGCTTAACCAGAAGAAAAAGGCACAATTTCCTTCTGGATATTTTCACCACTTTTTCATACCAATGCTTCATCCACTATCTATGCTTTGAATCTAACCATTCTGCACAGGTATTCAAGCCTGATAATAAAGATGAAGCCATTATTTGATTGGTTTGCTTCACGTTGCATGTCATTGTTTGCTTTCAATATGTGAGATAAAAAACTAGACGAGAAGTGATATGTGTCACTCCAGCTGGGGACTTGGGACCTCTCACTCCGGTAAGGCTACTCTTATCTGCATGTCAATGTCTTCGTTATCTGTACCTGCTCCATAACAACATCTATTTCATTGCACAACTGTTTAATCTCCTACATATAGTGTGTGTATTTAAATTTTATAACAGTGAGTTATTTTGACTTCACAGTTTACAATATTGTAATGAGAGTTTCAACTTATACCACAAATACGAGGGTCATTTCAGAAGTCATGGCAACTATTTTATAATTCCGAATAACCGCATATGTGGTTATTGCACTATGTACGTTTGAAAACATGGTGTACACAGTAATAATAATAATAATAATAATTTATTCTGCCTTTAAGTTACTACAAACAATTGGCAATGTCACAATAATAAAATAACTACAAACAATAGGCAATGTCACAAGCATAAAATATTTTAAAATGTTAAAAACACATATCCCATAATTTATTTTCCAAGAACTCCTGTACTGAATATAAAGCTTTGTTTTTTAACCAGTTAGACACAACATATTTAAATCTCTTCACCGAAACAGTTTTTGCATTATGGGGCAACTTGTTAAACATTTTTATTCCGATTGCTTCCCAACTATTGAATGCCTTAGATGTGCAGGTTTGCTTAGACTGTAGAGTACCACAATTTCTGGTATTATATTCTGGTATTATATCTGGTATTATATTCTGGTATTATATGTACGGGATGCGACCACCAGGTTGATGTCTGAGTGCATTGGTGTCCAGTAGACAACATATGCAAACGTTAGTATAGTGCAGTTATTCATTGGATGGCCAGTCGGCTTCAAAGGTTTCGGTGTTTCGGTGTTTCTTTATGTTAATTGATCTAACTAAATCGGTCTTGGCTTCCGCTTTCCAAAACAAAGGCAACGTTGCAATATTCTCTCATTGTTATCAATGACGTCAGTTCTTCCTTCACTTGATTCAATTCACACGTCTTATTATTTACTGTAACTTGATCTTGCAACCACGCATTTCACTCCATGCGGAGTTGACGAGTAGCTGTCAAAATCGTCACAGGACATTCTTCGATTTTGATTGGCTGGGGTAACTAGCTGATTGGTGCGGTAAAAACAAAGAACATGGGTTGAGCTGTCGGCAACTTTTCCTCCTAACGAAAGGAAGCCGCCTGGCCATGCAATGAATAACTGGACTATATCCTAGAGACTGTGTTCCGAAATGGATGTCACTAAAATTGAACAGCGAGCATGCCGAGCTATGAGAAGCATTGGGTGATAGGGCGTTGCCTTATATAACTGTTCCACATTGGGTGGAGACATCACACACAGCTGATGGTATTCAGCACCTTCCCCATCGTTAACAAAGATGTGTGGACACCTTGGGGGATTATTTTGAAGGTTGTTAGCTCATAAAAATATGAGTACCGTATTATGCATGCATATGCAATATGAATAAAACAATGATCTCTATTTACACATCTTTCAATGTCCCTTACCCATAGCGCCTTGTATCCGGATCCCAATTTAGTACCAGCATTGCAAAGAACATTTCAACGACTTTCAATCGTATATCCTGATTTTTGTTTACTGCAGCTTCATTGACTGATAAATAATAGTTGCCATGACTTCTGAAATGACCCTCGTATATCAAAACACAGAGGTTCACTTTGATATAATGTTTACTACAAGTAATGTTCAGTTTTTTACATGTAAGTATTCATTAAAAAATCCAGTAACTCCGCCTTGTCAACATCAAAGTCCTTTAAAATGTTGAATTCAGATACATTTCGACCAACTTTTGGTCATCCTCAGTGATAACATTTTTGTTACATGTAACAAAAATGCATTTTTAAATTTAAATAAGTCAATATGGCTCTGTTTTATGAACATTGTAAGCATTCATGTTTGAAATACCCACTTCAATTAATATAAGTTTTATAATAGTAGGCCTACATTGTGCAATGAGCCTATAATAGCATTTAAAAGAGTAGATCGAAAAGTAACGCATAATAATTTTTTTTACAAAAAATTTAAAGTTACAATTACAAACAAATGCACACATGAAGGGATATCTTTTGTCTATTTTTCTATATAGTCGCCAAGTTTCTCAACACATTTCTCCCATCGTGATACCAGTTTCAAAATACCCTGTTCATAGAAATCCGTTCGGTTGGAGTATAACCATCTGCGGACTGCTGTTTTCACTTCTGCATACATTAAAACATTGGTAAAGTTGCATCATGTCCTTTGTGACAAACGCAATAACATTCATGCTGATGGTGTCAAACTTCTTCACGACAATGCTTGCCCCATGTTGTGCAGCTGTTCATGAGAAAATCAACAAATTTGGTTGGGATGTGCTCCTTACAGTCCAGACCATCGGACTTTCATTTGTTTGGTCTCATGAAGAAACTTCTGGCCAGTAAACGCTTTACATCAGATGCAGAAGTGAAAACAGCAGTCCGCAGATGGCTATACTCCAACTGAATGGACTTCTAAGAACAGGGAATTTTGAAACTGGTATCACGATGGGAGAAATGTGTTGAGAAACTTGGCAACTATATAGAAAAATAGACAATAGATGTCCCTTCATGTGTGCATTTTTTTGTAATTGTACCTGTTAAAGTTTTTGTAAAAAAATTATTGTGCGTTACTTTTTGATCCACCCTCGTATTAAGAATTAAGATATGAGGTAGTTTCATTATTTTTGTACATAAAGTTTATTTTTGTATCTTGCCAATGTTTGATGGAAGTAAATTTAGATGATAATAATGCAAGTACCGGTATATAAAGTTGTAATACAGTGAACGTATAAACAAATAATTAGCTGACGTCTCTGCGACTGTAACCAGTTCCTGATTTATTCTTTGGTATAAATTAGCATTATACAGAGCTCCAGTGGCTTACTGATTTAATATAATCTCAGATCTGAGAAAGGGAAGGTGAATTCATGTAAAGTTGCAACTCTTGAAAGTAAACACTCAGTTGGAGGTCAGGAATGTGTCGAGTGTTTTAATAGTGAAGTTAGATAACAACTTGAAGTGTATTTTGTAAGACCATTATCTAAAAAGCCGTGCCATGAGGAAAAGGGATTAGACGCTAAGCCTTTGTGTCCAGTGCCACAGCTTCCTGTCTCCACTTGGATCCAGCTTCTTTAAGGTACTTGACCACATTGATAGTTCCAATATTATTTCCTCTACCCCAGGTGTGTCAAACTGAGGGTCTCCTGGGGACCATATGGGTCACATTGGTTTTATCACACAAGACAAATAATTGAAAATTATTGCAGAATATTTTTATTACAGTAGAGTCCCGCTATTCCAAACCCTGCTATTCCGAAAATCCACCTATTCCGACAGTGCTCAGTGCAGTGAGTCATGTGTGTGGTACGCAGGAGATAGAGGGATAGGTAGGGCGTCTGCGGTATGAGTTGTCGAAGGTCACTGCCCTTTCCTTCCGACTCTCACTAAACCTGATCATGAGCCGATCAACACTGTATAGAGCTGAAACTAGCAGATGTCCCCACACTTAATTTATGCTTTAACAAGTCAATTCGTTGATATTATTCATTAAATCTGTCTATTCCAAATTTCCGCTAAACCGAACAGTGTTCAGTCCCAATTAGTTAGAAATAGCGGGACTCTACTGTACTCAAATTCAGTGCTTTTTTTCTATAAAACATTTAAGGGGTACTACAAGCATAGTCATTTTCACTAGGGCACATATAATTTAACACTTGAAAAACAACTGCAGAATAGCCAGAGACAGAATGTCAAATGCAGCAGCTTTAGTGCAAATAAATGCAATTTGAATCCGAGATAAGGGATACAACAAACTCTTGTTCATATGCTTGAATCACTTACATTGGCAGCAGTGCTGTAGCGAAGACATGATTCTATTCATAAAAACAATAACAAATTCCAATAAGCATAGGACTTGTATGAAATAAAGATTAGAAATCAGGATAGTAAGAGCAGAGCATGTAGCAATGGAGTGAATTTGTGATGTTTTCAGGTGGGGAACATGGATGCTGTGCAGTTCGACCTGTCTCAGCTGAAGCTCTCCTTCACCCGAGTCTCCATTCCGGATCATCCACAAGAAGATGAGGTTGTGGTGCGAGTCAAGTATGCTGGAGTCTGTGGCAGCGATCTCCATATTGTAGCTGTAAGTACACTCATCATGATAATATCAACAGAGAGGGAGTCAAGAAAAGAGAAAATATAAAAGTCTGCTGGGTTGAAAACCAAGCCTATTAACTTAAGAATTTTGCAATAATCACTGTTTCTGATAAACCATGAACAAAGTGTTAATCTTTTCTAGTTTTTGTGAGTAGCAGATTCATAACCCAGAATGCGGAAGCCTTAACCTCAAAAAGAGCTGCTGATCTAAGAGGTATTTTAAGGGGTCAAGAATTTAAGAAATGGTGCTCGCTTCATACACATGGCAAAGGTGTAAAGTTATATGAAGATTGCCCTCCACCCAACAAATGGTTGGTAAATCAAAAAGGGCTAACTAGTTCCGAGTGGCGAGATGCTATTAAGTTGCAAGCAAATGTTGCTCCAGTACGTGCCCTCCATGGACGAAGTCAGAACGGCAACCACTGTAGGCACTGCAGTGAGGTAGAAACTTTGGCACACGTTCTAGGCTTTTGTCATCATGGGGAGCTTCTAAGGAACACTCGCCATCATCAAATAAGGAGCAAGATAGCGGCTGCCTTGAAACTGCAGAATTATGACGTTTACGAGGAGGTGCACTGCATTGCCATGGATGGAGGAACACGAAGAGCAGACATCATTGCAATAGACAAAAACCGATCAACTGGTTTAATAGTAGACCCTACAGTCCGCTTTGAGACTGAAGAAGATCAACCTGCAGCAGTTGATAATGAAAAAAAGAAGATATACGAACCAACCATTGAGTACTTCAAGAACAAATATCATTTGAAAAATGTTGAAGTCATTGGACTAATGGTTGGTAGTAGGGGAACAATAACAAAGGTCTTTATTTCCTTCTGTAAACGTTTCTCATTGTCACAAAATCTGTACAATGAAGTGGCGTTATTATCACTTAAGGGATCCATCCAAATCTTAAGAAACCACCTATACAATAACAATAATTAAGCTGGACAGATTTCCTTTTTTTTTTTTCAAGTTTAATGGTTTTTACTACTGATTATTTGAATTTTCCTGTCATTATGTTTATGATCTTACTGAAAGCTTGTAATTTTTGTGTATACTTTGTTGAAAGATATTCTTTGTCTGCAAGGCAATCTGCGTTGTGCAGAAAGACTACAAAATAATAATATCAATAGACTTTGGACTTTTAGGTCGCTAAAAATGCTGTTTTAGGTATCTAAAATAGGCTCTAAAATTTGGAAAATAGGTTCTAAAAATCGTAAAGTAGTCTCTTATAAAATCTTTAAGTTGCCAATTTTCTGAAATATGTCAATTGCAATGCAGAATATTATATTTATTGAAGTCACCATTAATCAATATATGATAAAACACAGATATAGGCCTATGGTACACAGAATTATACAGACCTACTAGTAGGGCCTGTATTACTACCATAACAGTGAAAACCTAATCCCTGCGGCCAGAAGCTACACACGCTAGCATATAACCCTTGTTGTATCCCTCAGTGATTCAGAGAACATTTTTTTTTTTTTTTTTTTTTTTTTTTTTTACTGGATGTGGTAGTCGGGAGAAAAACACTAAATTTTTTTGGGAATTCCAAGGATTTTTTCTACTGAAGACGAAACATTCCTTACTATTAAACCACGTCACAAATATGTCATGTACTGCACATTCTGAGCTAAAAATTTAGTACAAACTGAAAATAAATGCTAGAATTTATAACAAAAAAAAACTTATTTTGAACTTTAGAGGAAAAAACAAGTAAAAAGGCAAAAATAAGCTGTTTTAGGTCCTATAAAAGTATCAGTTTTAGGCATAGTCACTTATGAAACATGCACATACAAGTTTTCGTCCATATATCACTTAAGGATTAAAATAGGTTTTTACCTAAAATCCAAAGTCTAGTTATGAACATTAAAAAAGTGAAAAAATATTTTCTTTAAAACACTTTTAGAATGAAATATTGTTGTAAATTTTGTGTTTTTGTGAAATTTTCGTTTTTAGTTAAAAACAAAAATTCAACGAAACATGTGAGTTTGAGATGAGTTAGAAGCTATGCCAGCGGTATAATGTAAGTGTAAACAACTAGAAGAAATGCTTATTTAAATTCAAAATTAAAATAGTCTTATGTGTAGAGATGTTGATGGAAACTGATTTTTGCTATAGCATATAAGTTATTAATTTATCACTAAACTTCATTCCTAGTTCGATAAGAAAAGATCAGATTTATTCATCATTAATTTCTGTACAGAAATATTGGTTCATCAACAACTAATCCTAAACTTAGCCTAATAATAACTTATGACTAATTAAAATTAATACATATGTTATCGTTATACGTATTGATCTTCTTTATATAGAGGTTTGACCGTACTTCTAAACTTTTGTTGTTAAAATATTTTTCTTGCTTTTAATTTGTCAATGTATATATTTTTCCAGGGTAAGTTCCCTTGCTGTGAGAGTCCTTTTGTTCTTGGACATGAGTTCTGTGGAATTGTGGTGAACGTGGGGTCAAAGGTCACACATGTCGAGCCTGGAGATGCAGTTGTAGTTGATCCTGAAAGGTTAGTTTGACATTACAAGATGTCAAATTTAATTTATCGGTAATCTCTATATATATAAAAGGCTTTGTCCTGACTGACTGACTGAATGAATGACTGACTGAATGACAGGAATCAACGTACAGCCTAAACTATAACAGGTAGAGACTTGGAATTTTGACAGTACCTTCGCTTCATAATGTAGGTGCTCACTAAGAAAGGATTTTGAAAAATTCTGATTCTAAATGCCAAAAATTAAATGTTTTTGAAAATACTTAATCCCTTTTTACATAGAATTATCAAAACAAATTCACAGAACGTATTGTTACCAGTGGTATCAGGTGGGCTTGGATTAAATTAAATGGATGTTTGACAAGTTAGAGAAGGTATCATTATAATTCATATTATCTATATTAATAAAAGGAATTCTCCTCGATGTCCAGCGAAATCTACTGAATGCAGAGATCTGAAATTTTAAACATAGGTGGGCTGAAGGGTCGGAAAATGCACCTCCAAGCCGGAATTTTAATTTTACTTTTCGTTCGTGAGTTGTGAGTGAAAAACAGGCAAAAAACGTGCATTTTGTGCGTTTTCAAAACATAAGTTTTCAGTTATTCATTTCAATGTCAAATCAATTACAGTTGGCTTTGGCTATTTTTGTCAAACCTTGAAAACAAAACTTTCGCGATCGCTTGAATGTTGTAAGCCCTAAATATGGTCAAACGTTGTTTTATTTGGACGAATCTCACTATACAGAGGTTTTCTTGGCCAAGAAACTCGAATCTGAGGTCGCTTTTACCAGTCGATGCTGTCTGATCGTGGTATGTAGTCCATGCGATTTAGGTGTTAATAAATGTAATGATTTAACTATTATGCTCTTAATTTTTAATTCTTGAAATAATTATCGCGGGCGAAGCCGCGGGCACATGCTAGTTATTTAATAAGAGAGTTGACAAATGTGTTCAGACACTTATTATTTCTCTTATACAGTGTTTGCATAAAGCCATGGTGGGGTTTCAGAGTCCTGTAATATCTAAATGAGAAAATTGCTATTTATGAATCAAGTACACAAAGCAAGACTTCAGTGGACGAATCTAGTATTTTGGATGAGGCGTAGCTGAGTCTGAAATGCTGGGTGAGTCCACTACAGTTTTTGTGTACGTAGTGCATTATGAGCTCAGGATCGTTTTTGATGATCCTGCGAAAGCAAGGAAAAAAGATACGGCGCTTGTAGCATGTTTATAAAATTGGCTTGCTGTGGATTTGTTTCTTTTTCTTAAAAAATCTTTTTAAAAAATCGTTCAGATAATAATTTTGATGAAGTAAACTAATTTTATTTTTCTTTATATTGAAATTACACATAATTTTTATCATATTTTCCAGAACAAAACTTATCATGCCCTGTTAAAAGAAGCTATTAATAATAAGAGGCACGTCTGATGACTTTCTTCTCAACTCGCAGTGTGATACATTTGCATCCACCTCTAGGCAGGTTTATATAAAATAATTTCTTAAAATACAAGATATCTGAATGACAAGATTCGCGATTCTTCTTAATAGCATTAAATTATACACATAAAAAGCATATAAAAATAATCTTCACTAGAAGACACCATAGAGACCTTTAGTCTATGGCCAGACAGAAAGCGATAAAATAGTGCGATACGTTTTAGCGAGAAGCTGTTTTTGCAATACGTTTGAAGCGGGTTGAACGATAAGCGATACTGGCCAGACAGAAGAAGCGTGTTGGAATCTCGCACGCTGCTACAGTAGAATGGCGCTATCAAAGAGAGCACGTAAATTATTCTTGCTTAGTGAGAATTTGTCGTGGAAACTACAGTATTTTTCAAATGAGAAGCCATTTCCCTCACCGCCAATCACGTGTACGAGCTAACGAAGTGCCGCTAGCAGAAAGCGTCTTCCCTCCGTCTCGCCGTCTCTGATTGGACCGCGTATCTAAGCAGGAGAAGGACAAACGGCTTGTCATCTGCAAAACACTGTAGATAATATACCAGAGAGAGAGTGGGTTTATAAAATTAACAGACAAAGAATGGAATATGGGGAATATCGTACCTTATTCCAAAATTTATGTGAATATCCAGAAACGTTTTATGAGTACTGTTGGATGTCGAAAAGCACATTCAAGTTGATTTTGAAGGCGATTGAGAAGAAACTGGAAAAGAAGGAACTGAATTGCAGAAGATCTATTTTACCAGAGGAAAGATTAGTTGTAACTCTCAGGTGAGTTTTTATTTTAAAACGTTAAATTGCACATTTTAATTCACAAGGAACAAACATCTATCGAGGCGGAATAATAGATGGCTTTATTAGGAGCAATGTGCATTGTCAGGAAATAAAAAAAGGATCAAAACATGGTGCACGGGTTCCTTACTAGTAGCAACTCTCGACTGACGCAGCGTGTTAAGCGATAAAATATCAAACTACTTTGACTTTCTGGCGAGTAAAGCGATTCTCGTATCGCACTCTTATGACGCGCGATTGACTGTGTGGCCATCGAATAGAATGATCATTCATTTGACTGCATAAGCGGGAAACGCGTAAGCCGCTTGTAACGTATAAAATGCAACGCACGCTTTTATCGCGCACTGTCTGGACGTACCCTTAGGTGTCATAGTTAGAACTACATCAGCTGCAGGTTACTGTGGCAACTTAAGCAGCCTAGGCTGATAAACTACTTTAGTGGCCTGGGACCATAAAGTACTACTTTACGGCACAGGGGGGTATTCAGAGGGGGGTTGTAGCCCCCTCAGCTGAAACGTTGCACACAAGGACATATTAATTTGACAAATAGGAGACAGTTTATGCACATCCTGACTCATGACCCTTGCATCTTCATTCTAGAGACTGTCTGCTTCATACATTCAAACAAACCGAAATTTCCAAAGAACTCCCATCACCATAACCACGACACATCCCACCGAACCTCCAGAAGTTTAAAATTCATCAATCACACGGGTCTAATTCTGTACAATAAACTTCCCCACTCTTTTAAGCACACCAGTCCAAAACTTTTCAAAACCAAAGTGAGAAATCTTCTTATGGAGCATGTTTTCTATAGTACTCAAGATTTCATCTCCGCCAATTTACTGACTCTATAAATTTATTTTTACTGGATAATAATTTATGGAGTAATTGGAGCTACGTGATTTCTCCTGATCTCTCCTCTTTCTCTTTTCCTCTCCATTTCTATAAGTCAAAATTGAATCACAAGTAAAATTCTAAATGTCCGTGTCTTATTGTACTCTGTATTATTTTGTTCTAATGTCTGTATTTGTATGAGTGTGTACTGAATGTATAGGTATGTTTTGTTTAATTTTTTTTTTAGTTCTTAAGTATGACGAAGCCTTTGGATTCTTGTAATCCCTAATGGTGAATAAATATTATTATTATTATTATTATTATGAAATGCGTGAAATAGAAATGCCGTTACTGCTTTGTCTACGCAGGCTATATACAAAATTCACCCTAACATCGAATGTACACCTAAGTGGTTCAAGCTGGCATGAATTTTAACTTAGCTACTAACAGCTGATCAAGCCCTTCAGTAAAGGTTAAGCTAACGGTGCTTGATAAATTTTCCAATAGTGGGAAAACAAGAAAGCTTAATTTAGTTCTATGACTCAACAGCTTTAATGCCTTTACCTTAGTTAGATTAAGGTGTGACAAACCTATTTTCTTTGTTTGAGTAACATGTTATTTTAATGTGTGAAGATTCAATATAATTGTGTGCGATAACTGATAATAGTATTAGATTTATTACAGCCCCTCCCGAAAAGACATCTTGTATACGTCCCTGTTACGGCATGTTAACAGTCCATGAAGCTGCTGTTTTAGAGAGTGTGTACTAAAAAATAAATTATGATTCTTAAACTGTATTGTAGAGTAACTCATAAAGTTTTCTTACATGTTTTTATGCAGTTTAGTGTGTCTTCTGTTTGTTGCCCTACACACATCTGAATGGCATTTCAATTGAAGGGCCTAGTTCCATAAGGGTGTAAGCCACAAGGACATAGTTCTGAGAAATCTGGATGTTTTTAAACAGTGTTACCACTCACAAGTAGGTGGTATAAAGTTTAATTTTATAACGTATATTTTTAAAGGACAGGCTAAATTAGTGTTCTGCAAATTTACAAGGTAGAGTGCATTGGGATTTTTTTTACAGCTAGAGGTACCTAAACATGGTAAACAAAAACTGAAGTATTTTTACAGTAGCAAAATCTTTTTACTTTGAACCATATTATTTGTTTTTACTTTATTTTAGTAAAAACCTGTATTACAGTGACAATAAATTGCATGTTTGCCAATGAATACCAGTATAGTCATTAATACAATAGATGATAAGCAAAAAATCTATTTTGAATGAAGTTATACTTCAGAAATGCAAGTTCAATTTTTATGAACATTTGCTTCGATGGTAGCACAGCAGAAAATAAAAACAGTTGATAAACACACCTCAGTAACAGATAGGAAGTGTGTCTTACGCCTGTATGGAACTGTTATGAAGTAGAATGAATGTGCAGCCTCACAGGTTTTTTCTTATAACTGAGCAGAGGTTTAAGGCACAAGTACAAATAGTCCACTGAGCATTTAAGAGATATGAGGAGAAGGCGTAAATGTTAAAAGCTCAAAATTAAAGATGTGCCTTACGCCCTTATGGAACTAGGCCCTTCAATTCTTGCCACACTTGACTACAAACATCAGGTATAACAGACTGTTACTGTTTGTTGCAGTGGATGTAACACTTGCGACTACTGCCACAATGGCAACTACCACCTCTGTAAGACAGGAGCTCTGAACAGTGCTTTTGGGTTCTATAAAGATGGAGGCTGGGCTGAGTACTGCAAGGTGCCTGAGGGGCAAGTCTTCAAGCTGCCGAGAAACATGCCCCTGGAACAAGGTACTCAACTTGTGTTACCTGTCTGCTTAATCTGTTCCAATTTTCTTTTCATACTATGTCCTACATACAGTTTCATCTTCTAGGACTCTGATTGGTGAGGATTTTGTTGAACCCACAACTTTTTATTTTACTCTTATTTGTTTGAAACTGTATAAAATAACAGACTTATGAGGGTGGATCGAAAAGTAACGCACAATAATTTTTTTTACAAAAAGTTTAATAGGTACAATTACAAACAAATGCACACATGAATTGACATATTTTGTCTACTTTTCTATATATTCGCCAAGTTTCTCAACACATTTCTCCCATCGTGATACCAGTTTCAAAATACCCTGTTCATAGAAGTCCGTTCGGTTGGAGTACAGCTATCTGCGGACTGCTGTTTTCACTTCTGCATCTGACGTGACAAACATTTACTGGCCAGGAATTTCTTCATGGGACCAAAGAAACGAAAGGTTATCACGGCCATCTTCGAAGAATGCCCATCACCTAGAGACATTGCTTTGGTCCATACAGTCGTTCCCATACACGCCACGCACAGTCCTATAAATTTCACTTCGGTTATGCCCTTTAGCCCATAATAATCGCATTACACCTTGCTGAAGAAATTTCTGGCTGATAAACACTTTGCACTTTCTAAAATGTATGCAGTTTCTATTTTCAACTTCTAGTTCGAGACTAATCTAATTGTATAAACTTGCAGCAGTTCTGACTGAGCCTCTATCCTGCATCTCCCATGGCTGGGATCGCATATCTCCTCTTCCGATTGGATCCCGAGTCTTAATTCTGGGAGCTGGGATCATTGGAAACCTGTGGGTCAGCATCTTACATCTTCAGGGTCATCGAGATGTCATCATAAGTGAGCCACAGGAAGCACGCAGGAAACTTGTGGAGAAACTGGGTAACTCATCTTATATTCTGCAGTAGAGTAAGGGCCTGTACACCACCATTCATCCTCACTTGTGCTTTAACCAATCAACAGCAAATATAGATTTTTGCAAAAACGCATTGTATTTACAACCTTATATCTCATATAGTTTCTGGTCGTGAAAACCACCATTAATGGCCGTGGGTGTCGGCATGCTGACCACATGCCCCCAATCCTGCCATCTGCCTATGGTAGATGCAGCGGTTGGGTGGTAGGCCAAGTCCCTCCAGGGATGTAGCGCCACGGAGTTTAGTTTAGTCTCATATAGTTGTCAACTTTTCACAAAACTTATTGCATAGTAATGTGTAGAATGTTAAGATTGACACAAAACCTACCAAAACTCAATTTTGAAAATTTGACCGTTATTGACTTTAGAAAAACTCTCCTCAATTGAAAGAAAAGCACAAGTATAAAACTTGAATGTCCTTTCCTTCTATTCTTTCAAAATATGGCATAGATCACTGTTGTGTTATGCACTTTGTATTCTCAAACTGAGACCTATCAGTAAACAAAGGCACTGACTTGAAAATATTGTTTGGGGGGGGGGGGACAAAAATTGGATTTTTAGTTACTTACTTACACATAGGGTAATGGCAATTCTTTCACACTGGCCGTGTGTAGGTTAAGATGGTAAGGTGAAGTCAGACTGAAAAATTTGATGCCATAGCTGGGATTTGACCTGGATCTTCAGCTCTCCATGCCGCTGCTCTTACCAACTGAGCTACTATGGCAACATGCCAGTAAAATGATAATATTATAGGAAAAAAATTCCTCTGACACTGGGATTTGAACGAAGGACCTTTGACTATCTGTGCCAATGCTCTACCCACTGAGCTAAGCTAGAGTTCACTTCACAGCACCAGATGAAACCTCTCTCCTATGACTGATTGCCCTTAATGGTCTACCTCACTGACAGACAGTTTATGTCATTTGCAGTACTGTGAGGCACACTAATTAATGATTTTTGTGACCGGGCCAACAGAGACAATAATCTGTGGTTCATGAATGCATATGCATATATCTATGCCAGTAAAACATTAAATTCTCCAACTGACTCACATATCCCACTATACCATCTGGCGTGGAGAATTTAATGTTGTACCGGCATGTTGCCATGATAGCTCAGTTGGTAAGAGCAGCAGCACGGAAAGCCGAAGATCCTGGTTCAAATCCCAGCTATGGCATTGAATTTCTTAGTCTGACTTCACATTTCCACTTACACATAGGCCTTATATTATATGCTAATATATAAATACCTTGCCTTCCTTCCTCCTCCCCCAACAATCAGTGTCTACGTCAGTACATAAAAGAATAATGGAAACATTTTCTGTTTTACTCAACAGAGACTGGGTTTCGTATTGTGAGCCCTGATGAGTTGAAGAGATTCAGAACTGATGATCCAGACTGGGGAGTTGACCTTGTTATCGACTGCAGTGGATATCCTCCAGCGATGGAGGAAGCCGTCAAACTGATCAACCCTGGAGGCAAGCTCTGCATATTTGGCGTGTCAAATCCAACAGCAACAATGAGGTGAGTTGTAGTTAACATGGAAACAATATATGAATACGGTACCAGTTAATCATGTTAAGCTACTGGAAGACTCGGGTGCATCAACATCTGTTAGAAATTAATTGGCTGTAAACTTTTGACTTAATGCCAGTTAAGTAAATTTTATGATGCACCAACACTTAACCATCATTAAGTTCTGGTCTGACATACTAAGCACACAGTGTTTGTGTTCTAATGTGTTTTCACTCTTGGTCACTTGTGATGGTCACCGGTTTTTGCAGTGAACACACCTGGGTCACTGCTAGTATTGCCAATAATACCTACATGATAAAACAATTTGTAATTGCTTTTGACATCCCAAATTGTAGGTTGACATTCCACTTCACTTATAAAATCTTCAGTATTAATCAAATCTAAACTCATGGCTGGATAACCAGTTTCTCTGAGCTCGATTATACAACTGAATTATGTATATACAACTTGCATTGTTGGGAATCATAAAATGTGGTGACCATCACAAGTGTCCCGGTGTGAAAGCTCCCATTTAAACCTATTCTTCTTCGCCGGTGACCGGTCACAAAAGTGACCGTCATATGTGTTCGGAGTCACAAGTGACCATCATAAGTAATCCAGTGTGGAAAGGCTCTAAGACCAATGAAGGAAGTGGGGATAAACCAGGGACGGTATGCTATCTTTCCCTATCATATCTCAATTTGAAAAAAAGCATACTTACTGCATAATTATTATGAGATATGTGACATGCGCTGTTTTTTATTAACTTCCTCCAGGAAGTAATCAACCCTACTTTATAGATGACTAGCTTAAAAGGCCCGGTGTCGCCCGGGTTTTTTATTTTGTAATTCGAAATTATCTTATGAAGGACTTTCGATTTTAAATTGTAGGTCATTATATAGGTATTTAGAATTTGAAATAGGAAGAACGACTTATCATGCTCAATCTATTCCCTCAGAAAATGCTTGATATACCGTAGCTTTTTATGGCTCATAGAGAATGTAGAATTTTGCATCCCATCGCTTGTACACAGCAAGCCTGGTAGGGGTTCAAATAAGAAGAAACAGAACATAAAATTGTATTATCATGGCAGAAAATTTTATTTCTCACTCTCATGTTACCATAAAACCGTTTTGGGGATGAAATTAAACAGAAATGCAATATCACTTTCATACTTCTCTCCCCAAAAACCTGTGATATAATAATATACATATTACCATACCTCGTATTGTTTTCTCTATGTCCAGGGTAGAGAAAGTTATGTGACTGCATTATTTTCTTGGATTTCATTCTTTAATATTTATTTATAACATGAATTATATTGATAGCTTCTCTATTCCAATTTGTTAAACTCCCATTTCATTTATTTCCAAATCCATCCTAGATCACTGGCAACAATATGTTATCTATGTGAAATGTGATTTGGATTTGATAATTCTGTGTACAAAGGGATTAAGTATTCTCAAAAACATTTGATTTTTGGCATTTAAAATAAAAAAATTTCAAAATCCTTTCTTAGGGAGCACCTACATTATAAAACAAAGGTACTGTCAAAATTCCAAGTCTCTACCTGTTATAGTTTAGGCTCTACGTTGATTCCTGTCAGTCAGTCAGGACAAAGCCTTTTATATATATAGATGACTGCCAAACAGGAGCACAGAAGTCTCGAACATCTTGTACTGCCGATTTACAGACCTTTATTTATTTCAATAGAAATACAACTGATTGTCAAGGGTAACATGGTAGTTTGAGTAAATCTAAAATCTCAAAAACTTAAACATTTAATTATACTCCTATGAAAATTATGAAACTCGCTTTGCTCGTTTCATGAACATACTCGTCTCTTAATAAATGTAATTATAGACTTGCTGCATAATGTACTACAGTGCACGCTGCTTATTGTGATCACTTCGGGGTGCTGCTAATCTGATAATATTAACCGATTGATGACAATAGCCGAAGGAATTACATGAAGGATATTTATTCATATATAATATAATACACTACAAAATAGAATAAAAATATTTATTCATAAAATAATACCTATTTCTGAATCATTGAACCACTCATAAGTTAATACAGTAATAGATTGCAAGCAACTATTTTTTTTCAACCAGTAACAAAGTTTTTAATTGTGTTTACTTTCCTTTAGGAGTCCATTAACCAATACTTCTTACTCAATTACGAGTTACGAATGTTTTTGATAGCCTATACTGATCGGTGGTGAACACCACATACCAAAATATCTAACGCCTGTCTGTTCAAGTCTTTTCATTTTACACTAGCCGTCACTGCATGTCAACACTGTCATCTTCATAAATCAAAAGCTGCAGCTTAACTGAGGGGTTAAACATGTTTCATTGTTTAAACGAGAAAGTTAGTAATGCCACCCCCTCAAACTAGTCATCCTGTGAGCTGGGAACAGTTCAACACAATACAGTTCAGTTAGAAACGAAACCCTTAAAAACGAAGTTTTGAATGACGTACAATACTTGGAAATAAAGCCGCAAAAAGAAAAATGTGATAACATAAACCGAATCTTTGATCACAAATAAACAGCATGTTTTCAATGTATGAGTATTAATCCGTACGGGTCTGCATAAAAGTGATAACATTACCTGACTGATAGCATTATCCGTGATTACGTTAAGCGGCATTCACTGTGTTTACAAACTTTTCTGTCGTTTGCAGCATTTCTCCATACCAAGTATTCAAACAGGAGCTGACCATCCTGGGCATGAACATTAACCCCTTCAGCTTCCCCAAAGCTCTGAGCTGGATCAAGGTCATGGGAGAGAGGTGAGCTAGAAATGTCCACGTTGTGTATTGTATTGTCTGTTGCATTCATAGTGTAGAAATAACCTTGAGATTGTTTTGACAGGTACTTGAGTTTCGATAAACTGGGTGTTGAAGTCTTCTCCCTCAGCCAGTATGAAGAGGCGTTGCAGTCTCTCAAGAAGGGTGTGATAGCTAAGGCTGTCTTCAAAGTTTCTTAACTCTCTCCACATTGCTTCTGATGACAGCTGCAACATAAGAATTTCCTAGTCTAAAGGCAGTTACATACGTTATAACTTTACAGCCTTACCCAATCTCTTCCAATATGTCCCTTTCTACCATTCTGTTAGTCCTGTACTCCCTCGCCACCTCCTCGGCAACCAGTTCCTCCAAGTTGACATACTGATCCTTGTCCAACGGGATCTCCCATACAGGCTTTCCTTGAAGGGAGTAGTTTTCTCCAGGATATCCTCTGATGCACTAGGGCACTCTGCGCACTGGCGTCTGCGTACACTCCTCACATGCATACTAAGGTTATCAAACGTCCTCATTTCCTGGGGACAGTACCTGGATTTATATTTCCATCCCTGGACAGAATTTCTCCCCAGATTTTCCTTCATCTCCCTGGTTTATAATTTAAACATTTTCCTTAACCTTTAATTTAAAAAAATAATTGTGAAACCTAAACACCATTGTGTTATGTTTGGAGGTGGGTGATGACAATGAGATGTGATTTCTGGTAGAAGTGTGATTGGTTACCATATATGCAATGATTCTTGTGTAGAAAGCTGTGAATCTGTTTGGCTAGTTCTCTGTCCTTTTTCATTTGTCTTATAAACTAAACTAAACTAACTCCATGGTGCTACATTCTTTGAGGGCCTAGGCCTGCCATCCGGTTACTGCTTCATCTACCATTGGCAGATGGCAGAATTGGGGGCATGTGGTCAGAATACTGACCCCCAAGGCCATTATTGATGGCTTATTGAATCAGACCTGCTACTTCTTTATCAAGTAACTCCTTGGTTTGTATCACAAGACTGACTGCACCAACCTCCCTACCTAAGAAAAATCTAAGGAAATACTGGGGATTGAACCCAGACCTGCAGATCCTTAGTCTGCGATGCTAACCACGAGAACATGCAAGCAGACTTGTTTGTCTTATAGCCTCATTATTTACTTTTTATTAGTAGTTTTTACTATACAAACCTGAACACAAGCGCAGTTTTGATTATTCTGTAGTCAGAAAAATGCTAAAAGATTGAAAATGTGTCATAATTCACAGTCTATAGTAATTAATAAACAATTGAGGAGTGTCGATTCAAAACGCGTTTAGTCCACAAATAATGATTTTTCAGGAATTACGAAAAACTGTTTGTGGCCAAACTATCAAACGAATTTGCAATATTTTTTTTCTGATCAGAATCAGTAAGCAATACATAGTTAAATGTATTAGGTGTGTCAAATCATTCTTTTCATTTACATCTTTTATTGATAGTTAAAGTTTAGAAAGTAACGGACTTAACGCGTTTTGACCCAACACTATAATAATAATAATTTAAAAATATGAAAGTTAGTATTTTATTTAAGAATTACGATCACATCTGATCGCACTAATACAAAGTTAACTATTGCCGAAGTA
Organism: Ectobius pallidus; assembly: GCA_964059195.1. Lineage (NCBI taxonomy): Eukaryota > Metazoa > Arthropoda > Insecta > Blattodea > Ectobiidae > Ectobius > Ectobius pallidus. The sequence goes on from CAXKWD010000005.1 coordinate 178,105,348, forward strand.
CCAAATTGTGAAAATTTAAACAATTTATGTATTTTAAGCATGTTAAATCATGAAAAATTCATGCTCCTCTTCTTTTATTATTGACCGCTAATGACATCTTTTTCAGCGTCTGGTGAATGCCGCTTTCATTAGAAGAACACCTGCAACAATAGACGTCGCATCACCAGTTTCTCACGTGATTGCGTTTAAAATGTGGACTCAACGTAATTTGCACCGAACCAAGTTCTGGACTGAATGCGTTTTGCATCGAACCCCTCATTTCAGGTTCAATTTTAACGGGGAAAGGTTGCAATTTGAGACAAAAACGTTATGTAGTATCTTGCAGAACACCTCAGAGAATGGGAATCCGCAAAAAACTACATTACGATCGGAGGTGGACTTAACGGGTTTTGAACCGATACTCCTCAATTATTTTCATTTGATATTCCAATATCTAAAGAAGACCTTGGAAATACTGGGAGATGTTTGTGCTGTTTTAAAATAAAAATGTGTCCAAGAGGCATATTATTAATACTACCTTTTTTGTAAAGTATTGAAGACATAAACTGCTACATATTGTAGGAATTGGAGTGCAACTAAGCCATTCATTTCCGTCTAAAAATTGTTTGCATAACAGTGTCCACAAATTAATTTAAAAATCTGATAACCTGATAAATCTGTTTCATGTCAATTCAAAAATAAAAGTTTTACACTCTCTTCATAGTGTTTATTGGAAATTTACCCTTCATCATCGAACCTCTCCATTCTTTGTATTGTGATGATTTTTAAATGAAAATGTTTCAACGCCACACCATGTGAGCATATAACTAGCTTACTCTTTATCTGAAAATATAAATATTCCTAAATTCCTTTGTTAGAATATAACAGAATAAAATGTATTTAGTCCATCGGATCATGTACATGTTATGGGATGTGTCCAGTGCTTTAGTTGGAAAATATTTTATGGGGGTACTCACCTTACTTCAAAATTTTCCATATCGCCTCATACAAAAGAGTTTTAAAAAACCGAGCACCTTATCAGGATAGCCAACATGTAATCTAAGGAGAAAGTAATTATTGTAGAAATGCGCACGAAGGTGAACATTAGAACGCATATCTACTGCGAATTTAATAGTGTTTGTCATTATTAACAAATACACTCTCTTATTGAATTGGACATTTAATAAGTATTTTAGGACAATATCGTTCCTGTACTGCCAGTACGAAGTACCGGAGCACATCTTTTTCCCGGTATGACAGAGGGAAAATAATTTTATACCGGTACGCAGTACCGGTTCGTACCGGCCCAACTAAAGCACTGGATGTGTCCAAACAAATTCAAATGAAAGTTCAGTAGAACCTCTGTTATCCAAAACATTTTTAACTGAAATATGGTTTAACCCACGGGTGCGCAACTGGTGCATATTGTGCCACTGTGCGGTGGGGTATTGTCTCCCACTACAGTCGCCCTTGATGTCAGAATAAAGCAGTTTCGACATGACACTGAACATGAAGAGCAGGTTTCATACGTCACAGCATGGGTGGGGTACTAAAACGTTTCCCCTCAGTTGCTCAGGTATGGTTTAACCGAAACAATCAAAAAATATTGTTTGTTAATAGGTTTGTTCGCAAAGCAAATCCGTGACCGCTTGAGAATTTGTTGTACTGCGCATGTCCAGTCTGTAACTTACCCGTGATTTGCACTTTGCGAACGGTTACAAGAATTTGGAATCGATAGTTTCTGCGTTTAATCGATATGATATGCAAATAAAAAATATATTTCCCTTTGACATGTTATAAATGCAATATACATCGACAATATAATCTATATTTTGGGAAACTTTTAATTATCTTCCATTATTCATACATATAAGTAGCCTATGTTTATAAATCTGGCTCAATGTTATAGGAGGGAGGAGTCAGGCGCGTGAAAATAGGTTACTGCGCATGTCTCTGATAACAATTCATGCTAGAGCCTGCAAACTTTTCTTATAGTACAGAAACTGTCCGTGAGAGCTTTGCGAACAGAAGATTGAAATCAGAATCACGGATTCTCGCTTTGCGAACGCGTGTGGAGTAAGAGCGCATGCGCGAACGATATGTTCCTGGTTTCTGACTGCTTTGCGAACAAACCTATTATATATTGTGTATGTAGGTTGTGTTTCAAACATTTGGGCTACCACACAGGGAAGATTAGATTTAGATTAGATTTTTATTTAGTCCAACTGAACATAACCATATTATGGGACTCGTCAAAGGATTACAAACAAAGTACAGGGTGTGGCATTTATTGTTTCCCATGTTCAAAACCGTGTAACTCATTTATTTGACAAAGAAATAAGCTACATTGAACATTTTTAAATATCTTACAGTCTTGGCTTTGCAATTCTGGTCTTACTTTTTGAATATGATGTCTTTGATATGCCCTCCGCTAACTTCAACACATTGCTGCAATCTCCCTTGTACACTGGCCGTTACGCAATGTGTGGTGTCTTGCATAACATTTGCAATCTCCTGCAAATCCACACATAAAACCACACATCGTGTAATGGCCATTGTACGAGGGAGATTGCAGCAATAGCTTGCGTAACATTTGCAATTTCCTGCAAATCCACTCATAATCCACGAGCAGCCACTTCACAGTCCTAAGGTCATGGTGTGGTGTGCCATTGCAGCGCAGGGTATTATTGGCCCTAATTTCTTTGAGAGGAATAATGGTGTTTCGTTGACTGTCAATTCTGAACGTTACAATCACATGCTGCAAACTTTCTTCCTACCAGAGTTGACACATTGTAACTGGGATATTGAGAGTTGTGGTTTCAACAGGATGGTGCTGCATGTCTTTCAATGGACACAGTACATGCTGCTTTCCCCAGTCGAATTATTTCCAGCTTTGGTGATATCCAATAGCCCTCCAAATCTCCCGACCTTAAACTACACCAGATTTTTTTCTGTGGGGCTATCTGAAGTCAAAAGTTTTCGCTCATGCCCTCCCTGACATTAACAGTCTTAAAAATGCAATTCAGCAGGAAAGTGCCAAAAAAAGCATCCCTTTAACAAAAGTAAGCATTGGGAATGAACGAATTTATCACCTAGGACTCACTTTATACTGTGTATAATAATTTTGTTATGGGAGAGCCAATCAAAATGCTTGGGGACTTCGGACATCGCAAAATGTAGTATAGATTTATTATTATTATTATTATTATTATTATTATTATTTTTTTGTCATAGCCAAATATTAAGCGATTTATGTGTGTGTATGAAGGACAAGCCATGCTTCTAAAATGGAAATGGGGAGGACATGTGGCACGACTCAACAACAACAGGTGGGCACACATTTCAAACAACGTGGGACCCCCGTAATGGCAAGAGACACCGTGGAAGACCAGGTACCAGGTGGGCAGATGACTTCAAGGCGGAAGCAGGCGTACACTGGTCCACAATGGCAAAGGACAGAACCAAGTGGAGAGCAAAACTAAAGGAAAATGACAAGACAGTGCTATAAAAACAGTTGTGCAAAATCAGTGTTGTGGAAAAGACAATCACAAGACAGACTTCAAGTCAACCTTCCTTAGTAGCACACTTCGTTGGCCTAACAGAGGGATTTGGTTGGCATGGTTGGGATATGTTGGGAAAACGTTCGTTGTAATTTCCTTGGTTAGCCCAATGTACGTTTCCGTTGCGTCATGCGCTAAGTCCTACCGTTGGGGTTATGACGTTGGCCCATCGCGGGCTCTCCCTACCGTTGGGATTATGATTGCTGGCCCAACAATAAATTTCGTTGTAATGTGATCGCATTTATGTTAAAATTAAAAAGTGTTGAAATAACATTATAAGCGTTAAATTTTCATTTCCTATAAAATAAAACAATTTTAATTCATTAATTATTCGAGCTCTTTGTGCGCGTTACATGCTAAATCTCCACCTCTTCCTGCCAAGTCTTTGGCAATTTCCGGCGTAGTTCGGGCCATCACGAAGACATGAAGATACAACAGTTATTCGCCATCTTGATATGTTGAAGAATCCGAATGGTGTTTTTACTTCTATTAATATTAGGGCTCTTTATTTGTTCTCTGAAAATAACGTTATCATATATTCACATCAAATATTCAAAATACGAGATGTATATCCTTCTTACTATTTATCATGTATTACACATCTCTGTAGTAAATAGGCTAGAAGAATTCTTGATTTTTATTTCAACGATCACTAATAGCGTAGTGGTTAAAGCGATAGACTATAACGCTAGCGGTTCTGAGATCGAATCCCCATAGGTGCGAATTTTATACGATAGGAATAGGTAGGTAGGGTGAAGGAGAGAAGGGAGTTAATAGGGAAAAGAGGAGAAAAGGGATGAAAGGGAAAATAAAAAATTAAATTTTGTGTGCTTCTAGTATTTCCGCCAGATGTCTCTGCGCTGCGCTGCGTAGTAGTTCCACCATTACCTAATAGATGTCTCTCAACTGTTGGGATTTTGTTGTATATTGGTTGGCTACAGTTGGCAGTTGGTTGGATAAAACGCTCCTTGGCAACGGAAACCCGACGTACATTCATAACCGTTGACCAACGAAACATGGCGATCATTCCCCAACATTGGCGCAACGATCTGTGCTACTAGGGTTAGAATGTTGAAGATCATATGGACTAGCCCTCCATATGTGATACCTAATCGAGCTAACCCTAATTAGGAGGCCATAGCCCTTCATGGGACAAATAAGACTTATTCATTCATTCATTCATGAAGGACACATAACAGAATCTCAGAAATAGAAAAAAATATAAAAAAAGGGACGATGTCGATTCTGTTAAAACATACTTCCCGCACGAATATCGCAGGATATTATTACTAAACAAAGTATAGACTTAAATTAATATGTTTTTATATCTGCCTTTGCGGGCCACAAGCCTCGCGGGCCGCCGATTGGAAATCCCTGGTGAGTCGCCGAAGCCAGATTAATTTTGTCATACTTCTCTTCGTTTCCGCAAGATGGCAGCTGTCTTTTGATCGATTGCTGATGCGCATTGACCGAATTGTCCATCCGATTGCTTGTCGCATTCGATTACGAACTTTTATGTCGCCAGTCGCCACTTCACAATAAAAAATAAAGCAAGCTCAAATTTAATGCGATTAAGTCAGGTGAAGTCACAATGACAGATGTCCGAAGCTTTTTAATTTTGTTTGTGACTGGAATTTTCGTTTTCGAAGGTAAGATAGTAAACATGTTTTCCTGGTTTAATTGTTTTTGACATTTGAAGTTGTTACTTGCCATTACATTTGCACAATGGGACATTTTTGCAGGAGAATGTTATTTCGTGACGTTGTCCGATAATGGGCCCGTTGTTCTCGGAGCAAACATTACATTTAAAGCAGAATTATTCACCAACTACGGATCGCCACCTGTAGGAACTTTCCGCTTTAGATGGAAGGACAATGCCATACCACAACATACAAGTGAGGTTAGTATTTGTGACATTGAAAGTAAAAGGTTTCGCTGACCCAGAGGGGGGGGGGGGAAACGTTCTGAAAGAATGTAACATTATTAAGTACATGCTTGTCTCATAAAATAAGCTAGCTAAAAGTTGAGTATACCAATGAGATCTATGCCAGTTATGTGTAACATAACCGTACTTTATTTTGTTTCCTTAAAGCTCTATCCTCAATATCCAGTCACCAGTTGGTAGTCGGAAGTTGGCAGTTGCAATCGGCTGCTTGGGAGTGGCACTCGAGCTGCCCACAATATGCAGTCGACATTGAGGAACTAGGGAAACATTTTACAGTACAAAAAATGCGGAAGAATCGATTTATAACGCATAATAATGTAATAAACACATCTTGCTTTTTTGTAGTAAGCTAATCTATTTATTTGCACTAGTAATTAATTTTCAGTCTTGTAACTTGCAGTTGGAAGTCAAAGATGAATTTACCAACTACCAACTGCTGACTGCAGCTGCAAATTGTGAATGGCATCTATTACTCATCACACGTTATACTTTGACTACTAACTATCGACTGCCGACTGCACATTGTGGATAGAGCTTAAGGTTGGATGTTGCATACAGAAGATATGGTTAACAAAAGTAATGGCGGTGAGAAGGCGAAATGGAAAAATCTGCTACACCTTGGCTCTTACTCCATTCTCCGCTGCGATGACCCGCTTCTCCTACCTTCCTCTAGCTTCTCGCTGCTCAAGACCGCCTGCAACCTTACCCCTCTGTATCACATGTTATAATGCACTATGCACTATTGACAAAAGATAGTTCGGCATCCTGATAGTTTGATTTTGTGCAGCAGCGAAGCTCTGCCCACTCTTGGTCGCCGGCCTGCTTCCTCTACTTCCCCTGGCCGCCCTAGCCTTGCGGACACCTTTATCTTGGCTATGAACCTGCTCAATGGTGGCACTGCAGATCACTGTTGTACCCTTAATCATATGCGCTTATTACGATACATTACAAAAATGACCCTTGTACCATATCAAAAATACATTTCTCATTTCATGTATTCAAGCTCTCTAAACTTAAAGAGAGAAATTTTCATTTCATCAATCAGCAATCATTCTTGTGGCGTAGTGGTTAAGGTTGCTGAATACAAAGGTAGCAACCCGGGTTCGAATACCGCTTAATCCAAGATTTATGATTAGGATTAGGTCCCAAATAGATGGGTAGGGTGAAAAGGAAGTGAGAGAAAGGGAGGAAAGAGGAGGAACAGGAAGACAAGATGAGAGTAAAGAGAAAAAGATGATTTAATTTTTCCCCCATTTCATCTTCTGCCTACTAGATGTTGTTGCTAGTAGTTAAAATGGTTGCTGCTACTAAACCGGTAAAACCTTCCTTCCCAGGTGGGTCCTGTTAGTGAGTTGAGGGGCGGGGGCTAGTGCACAACCTAAATTTATTTTTCCCCCAATTAATGTGGGGGTTGGGTATGTCACTGTGCTGAATTTCCATGCGAGGTGTTTCAAGTTGTTATGTGGCTCTTAGGTTGAACTCCAACACTCCCATGGGCTGCCAACAATCTTTCATCTCATTGGACCCTCCTGCAAAGGCTTATCCAGTGCTGCCAATAGTTTTAATATAAGTTACCCATGCTCTCCAACAAGTCAAATGGCTAGATTCCCCCCCGTTACTTTTTATAATAATTACCATATTCGAAGCTGGTAAAAGCTTGAAAAGGGGGTCCTGCCGCAAAAATAAAAAGTGATCCAGCACTGATACCAATTTACTATAGGTTACTCAAAGTTCCCATGAATTGAGCTTGGTGGAAGGTTGGAAGGGGGTCCAAGGGTGCAGTCTCTGGTGGGGTTTGGGGGCAAAAAAGAATCCATGGCCAACTTAATTTTTTGTTCTAATAGAAACCTTGACCTTGGTAGCAACTGAGCCACCAAGACCACTGTTTTTAGCATTAGGTTTCCAGCATATGATCTATTGCCCAGTTGGTCCAACAGTAGAGCATTGTCTAGTGCACGGAGTTCATGATTTAACAGCAGTACACAGCGCTGATTAATTTTGTGCCTACCTCTTAGCAGTTTTATTTACATTTAGCTTGACCTCCTTGTCAAGTGGGCGGATGAAAAGGAACTCCGAGTAAATGAGGAGAAAACAGTCTCTTTGAGCTTCAGAAGAGGAGACCATAAAGCAGAGTTCCATATATTGCATAAGCCTCTAGCAGCAGTGTCGAGTTTCAGGTACCTCGGTGTCACTTTTCAAATGATGGTCACCATATTCACGCAGCTTGTGACAGAGCGCTTAAACACACCAATGAGATCCATGAACGACATCAAGCAAGTACGAGAATTACCGTATCTTTGCTTACATCCTGGAGACTGTTCAACCTCAATGTCTCATCTGTCATAACAGATGGATTAGATGTCATACCGTATCTAAAGAAAGAACATCTGGAGCAGATAGAGAAAGTGAAAGATGTCTTCATTTAAAAAAGCTCTGTGCCTATCAAAATTTACTTGCTCTAGATTGGTGTATGAGCTGGCGAGAGAGCCATTCTTCATAGAAGAAATAAGATTACAGATGCTGCTACCGTCGACTCCTTCTTATGCAGACCTACTCCAAGACCTTCAGTCAAAGAAAGGAGACATCTGGAGTGAATTCTATTCGTCAGATGCCATCACTACTGACAAACTGAAGCATAGAGGGTATGAGTTACATCACATACTGGTCAGATTCGCAGTACATAGCTTCAATCACAAGGTATGTGCCATTCAGAGATTTCATGAACCCGGTTTAGACTGCAAGTGTAGCCAATGTGGAAAATCCTGTGATAGATACCACGCCATGACCTGTAGATTCAGAAGTGAATCACTGAATCAATTCTGCCTACATGACTGAAATACAAGGAAAAATTAATATACATTGTCCAATATTCCAGTTTCATCAGAATCGTTGTACCGTACTGCTTAGGCTATACGTATGGAATCTATACATCCTAAGTAAAATATGAAATTTGGCCATTTTTCATGTTTTAAAAACCAAAATGGGAAAAGGCAACTTCAGGTCTTGCACTAGCCAAGCTCCGCCTGCCAGCTGCTTCCCCTCGCTTCCGAGTCTTGCGTGTGCACCTCACTATTGTACCCTTCATCAAATACGCATAGAAATATATAAAATCACATTGTTATGAAAATGACCCTTGCCACCATATGAAAAGTAAGTTACACAAAATAAAAAATTAAAAAATATTCCGAAAATGACCCTTGCACCAAAACAGTTATTTCTCATGTTACTATATCGCTCTCTAAACTGAAATAGATGAATTTTCCCTCCACCGCTCAGCAATTGTTTGTGATGTAGTGGTTAAGGCTACTGGTTACGGTGCTAGTGGTCACGAGTTTAAATCTCGGTTGATCTGAAATTTACTGTTAAGAATAGGTCCCAAATAGGTAGGTAGGGCAAGGAGAAGGTGAGAGAAAGGGAGGAAGAGGGTGGAACAGGCAGAAAAAAAGAGGATAAAGGAGAAATAAAGTATTTAATTTTTTCCCAGTTTCATCTTTCCCACAGTAGATGGTGTTAGTAGTAGTTCAGATAGAGAGACACCTAGTGGTTGGTGGGAGAAGCCTAGTACATGTTTACAATATTGAGAATGAATAATGGAAAACAAAGTGAGTAAAAGTACCATCACAAGTTAGTTTTAATCAATTCGAGTACTTGTTTTTTAAACAATTTGTTGTTTAGTGGTGTCAGATTAGGGTTTCTTTTAGTAAAATCGTTGTGTAGCCTTGGTCCGAAATTTATACTATGCCTTTGACCTACTTCTGTAACACACTTTGGTTCTAAAAGAGGACGAGAGATATTATACCTCCTTGTATTATAGTAGTGATTTCGTGATACTAAATTATAATCTTCATTAGGCACTTGATTTCTGGACAGAAGACGAGAAGCTATAGTGGACCCAAATAAAGACTTTGCTAAACCTGTAGCAGATGACAGCTCTCAATAGTTGAAGGTCCTCATATTGATCATTCTGAACATGTTCCTTGACTGAAGTTGTTACTGTTGTTTTATTACAGAGTGAAGGATCTGAAACAGTGGCATACTGGAATGTGTCTTACCCAGCACATACCTATTCTCCTGGACCTTACGAGATTGAAGTGGATGTAGACAAGTCAACTTTATTCTTCTGGCCCATCAGTAGCCAGAGGACGACTGTCAACATTACAGGTGAGCTTATCAGATCAGAAACATCTCAAATCAATTGACTGGCAAATTTAAAACTTATAGACAGACTAGCTTAAAAGATCCAGCGTCGCCCGGGTTTTGTATTTTGTAATTGGAAATTAGCTTATGAAGGATTTTCAATTTTAAATTCTAGGTCCTTATATAGGCATTTATAATTTGAAATAGGAAGAACGACTTATTACACTCAAACTATTCCTTCAGAAAACGCTTGATATAGTTTTTTATGGCTCATAGAGGATCTAGAATTTTGCATCCCATCGCTTGTACAGTGCACAGCAAGCCTGGTAGAGGTTTAAATAAGAAGAAACAGAAATTCCTGTAACATAAAATTGTAATATCGAGGCGGGAAATTTCCCACTCTTATGTTACCATAAAGCCGTTTTGGAGATGAAATTAAACAGAAAGCATTATCACTTTCATACTTTTCTCTCCAAAAACCTGCGATATAATATAATAATATACACATTACCATACCTCGTTTTGTTTTCTCTATGTCCAGGGTAGAGAAAGTTATGTGATTCCATTATTTTAGTGGATTTCATTCTGTAATATTTATTTATAACATGAATTATTTTGATAACTTCTCTTATTTGTCAAAAGTGCATTTCAATTGTTTTTTCCAAGTCCACCTGATACCATTTGGCAACAATATATTCTGTGATTTGGAATGGATAATTCTATGTAAAAAGGGATTAAGTATTTTCAAAAACATTTAATTTTTGGCATTTAGAATCAGAATTTTTCAAAATCCTTTCTTAGTGAGCACCTACATTATGAAACGAAAGTACTCTCAAAATTCCAAGTCTCTACCTGTTATAGTTTAGGCTGTACGTTGATTCCTGTCATTCATTCAGTCAGTCAGTCAGGACAAAGCCTTTTATATATATAGAGAAGAGAAGAGAAGAGAAGAGATAGATTACTGAATGCAAAATGCTATATAGGCTACCAAAATAACTCCTAGGTTCGGCAATTGAGTCATCGTTCCCAAAAATATTAGGATATTTTGGAAACCTTTAGCAAGATTGAGATCGGAAATATACACACTAAACTTCACTAAAAGGTATATTTACCCAGGATGATCATTTCAATGGGTCTTCCCACCATCATCAGCTGATTCCGACTGGTCCTCTAGTGGCGGGTGAATGAACTTATCGATCAAAGTTCCTTGTATGCCAACTGAAGCGTCGAAATTTAAGAGATTTTTTCGGTTCTATTTAATGAAAATTTTTTCCTAAACTATAAGTTCTATTGGTTTTTCAACTTGTTTTAGTAAAACCAATAGAACTTATAGTTTGGGAAAAAATATTCATTAAAAAGAACCGAAAAAACCTCTTAAACTTTGAAATAATACTCGCACCCAAATTTTTCGAAAGGAAATATATAGGCTTATATATAAAATTGTTTTGTCAGTTTTATTCTTAATTAAACAGTTATAATTAACATTACATATCATAAAAGAAGGTTAAAATAACATTCATGGTAACAACCAGCTGAAATCTTGCTGTCTTATACGTGCAGCATGCACTTTCAACAACACCACTCAATTTGTGAATTCAGCTGTTCAATGGGAATCCACTAATGATGATGTGCATCCGACCCAAGGTCAAATTCGTGTGGAAATTCACCGAACTTTACCTTACATTCCCCGAATTAGTGGTTCTGTTTGTACTGCACTGTTTGCTTGGTGTCTCTACGCGTAAAGCTGGCCGACCATGCGGACCATGTGCATAAAAGAGCGTCTTTTTTGTCTCATTTTCCTTTCATTCCAGCTTCACTTCTGTTATACTATACTGTGAGGCTACCACAAAGTACTGTGTTATATTGAGCTGATATGAGATGAGAGGATTCCAGTATTCAAATAATACCCACACCCCAGTTTTTCGATCGTGATTTTTGATAAAAAATATGCAAGTAGTATTTGAGTATATATACAGTATGTTTGTTGTCCTTGTAATGAATGTTCTGTTTACACTCTATATAATTGCAGGTCTTCTGAATGGCCAGATGTCGATTGGACAGTCAAACCACATTCTCTCCAATCAGTATGTATCAAACACAGAGCAGGTGTCTCATCGAGTAGACCTTGCTGGGCCGGATGGTTCGTACCTTGCAGACAGTGCGACCAGCGTGCTAACATACTGGTTTGTGGACTGCACTTACTTTGGGATGACCCCAGGATACGTGTTTAACTACAACTATACAAAGCCTGAGATGGTGCACAACGTGGAGGCCCTAGTGGTGGCCTCATATGAACCTCCAACCACAACCACTACAACAACCACCACTACGTCAACTACAACCACTACCACTACGACAACAACCACAACCACTACACCGGCTCCTGTTACTCCCAATACAACCACGTCCACAACGTCAACAACACCTGCCACTACAAGTACAACCAAAGCTACGACCACAACGTCTACAACACCACCACCTTCACATGAGATAAAGCTGAATGATACCAAGATTGCCCTGCAGATGTTCCCTGTTAACAACACCAGCATGATGCCTGTCTTAGCTCCTAAAGCAAACACTTCAAATAGCATGCAGACAGGCAAGGATTTAGTTCCCTACGTCTGTCTGAACTCGTCCATCGTCCCACCAGATCCTAACAAGACATACGGCTATTTCCAGAGGAAGCTCATCGTCAAAGGTGAGTGAGTCTGTATTATTGATGTAGATGTAGATATCTCGTCCTGTAGATCCTGTGTTGAGCGGGGCTCAAGGATATAGGACACGTCAGATCAAAATAAATGGTGCAAAAATACGTTGCACAAACTTTCTCGCATATACGTGTTAAAGGGTAGCACAGAAAAAATTAAATTAAAGAGACAATTAAATTTTACTTATTACATTTTCATAAAACTAACAAGTATCTAGAACGGAAAGCATCAGGGTCGATCTTTATGTTCAATGCTTTTACCGTGAAATAATAATAAGAATAATAACAATAATAATAATAACAATAATAATAAAAATCAATGACAGTAAAACTGCATATTATTAGTACTACTACTACTACGGGAAAATTCAAATATAAGTCGCACTTTGGGATAAATCGGTCCCACCCAACCTATCTTCACCGATGCAGTTTCTTTTATACCATGATTTAGCGAATTCTTCTGTCCTAGTATTATGAAGAAACTCGTGATTGGACGTTGGAGGTGTGACGACTTACCGCTAGACGAGAGGTGGCAGGCTGACAAACCTTGCGGGAGATATAATATGCCACATTTTCGAAACCTACAAACAGTGTATCGTACATTATTAGAAAATGCAAGGGCGCTTCGCTACGGCTGCCGCCTCCGCTTCGCGCACTTAACTATGTGGTTAATGTTATGCATTATTTAGCTATATGCAACAGTATACAAGGGCAGTTGGTCACTCTGCTTCGCTCAGAAACAAAATACATCACACAGTCCGTGCAAATGTGAATATCGAATGGGGGAGCTTAAGGGGCGACTTATATTTGAATTTCGCCACCACTACTACTACTACTACTTAGGTTATATTGCACGCTCTAACTGCATGTAGGTCATACCACGTGTTTAGTATGTTTGCGTGAAACATTAGTCTATATCAGCGTTTCTTAACCTTTTTGAACCCGAGGACCTCTAAAATGAGTAAAAAACTTTACGGACCCCGAATTTTACATCCCATTTTTAAAAGTAGCCTATATGTAGGCCTATATTCTTAATATTTGGGGTATTAAATTATAGGTCGTTATAACGAAATACATTTTTTTTAATCCGACGAAAACATAGTTATTGAATTGGAATGAAACTATTGACAGTAAAATTATATTTTGAACAGACTTTAATATGTATTACCAATTTGATAATATAATTAGGAATTATGTTATTACTCACTTTTAATGAGACGGTTGAGCTTGACGCCTCTTGCAGAGTTCCTGGCTTTTTGGCTCAATATTAGTCAAATTTAGTCGAAGATCAGCAGGTACATTAAGTCGGTTTCTGTATTATGTTTTTAGTTAAACGAGCGATGAAAATCCCTTCTCACAAAGATAGATTGTTGCCTCTAAAAACAAATTCCGACAAAGTCTTATTTTTTAGGGTTTTGAATGAAAGAGGGAACCATAGACGTCAGTGCATCAGGGGTTTGAAACTGTGGTTCGTAACTGCAAAAGTAAGGAAACTTGCAATATGACCTGTATTTTCGAAGATTTTAAAAACTTTAACATCTAGTGTCCATTTTATGGGAAAAATTTCTGCTTCTTTACTTCAGACTTTCTTTATGATATTTTTTAATTAATCATGTCTGCGTACCATAGGTTGAGAAACGCTGGTCTATATTAACAACTCATTCGCGTCATGTTTCTATTGTTTAGAGATGTCTTCTTATGTGATATTCAGTTTAAGCGATTATAATATCCAGTGACATAGCGGCGATGAGTTATGGAAAATAAGCAAGTCCTACAAACCCGGCGTTTGCCTTTGCGAACGAGGAAACCATGAAAAACCCAAGTCAATTTGGGCGGCCACGAGGTTTGATTTGAACTCAGGACCTCTTCCCTGTTAGCCCATAGGCCTACCACCTCGCTGTAATTGGTTTTAGTGTGTTCATTGCGACTGAGCTAAATTGATTGCATTTCACAACAATAAGTACATTAGGCCTATAGTTTTCTTGTTACTAGGGGCAACAAAATGTCATTCATATTTTAATTGACATTTATGTTCTGAAATTCGCATTTAAGCTGTCCTTATTTCGTTTTTATCTTGATATCTATTAAATGTACAAAGAAATGTGTTAAACAAAAAATGTTCATTTTAAATTTTTCTACAACTTTACTGTGATAGGTTTTCATGTATCGCCTACTGTAATGGATAAAATCTAGAAAAATTGAAAATGGATAAGAGTAAAGTACCCCTTAAGTCATTTTTGCAGAAATACGGACATAGCCATTTTATTAGTCACAGATAAGAGTTTCCAATTTTAAATTTTTATTAAAATCGTTAGAGCCATTTTTTCAAAAAACAAATTTTTTTAAAAAGTTTTCATGAAAAGTCCCCTTAATATTTCAGTTGTAAAACTAAATTTCTGGGCGGTTCGACAAAATTTCGAAAAAGTCCTTAATTCAAAAAATGAAGTAAATACAATGAACCGTTTATCCGCTGTGCTTGTCCACGGACAGACGTCATTCCAAAAATATTTTTTTCTGTTTCTAGGCTTCATGAAACGTGCTCTCCCGGTGTTATCTTGACTTCGATTTTTTGTCACGATCACAATACTTTCTCTATACTACGTATATGCAAGAAAGTAAAATACATGCATGTTGTATCAATAATATACAGAAACTGCAAGCTGCCAAATTTTTCCAAGCTGGAAATATTCCTCCAAATTATAGAAGGTGTGAGTTATTAAAAATTTCTTGACAGATGTTTTGAAAGGTTTGCTTTTTCTTTGAATACATAATAATTTAATGTTGCTTGGAAGCTTGTTGTATATCTGTATTGCAGAATAATAAGCACCCTTCTTTGTATTGTATTTTTGTATTTCATGCTGTTAATTCTGTTTAATTCTTTGTACTTTCATTTTGTCCAATATCATCTTGCATGATTGATGGACTTAAATACATAAATCAGCCATTTCATAATTACGGGTGGGACATTCTAGCATATTAGGACAACTATTTTGGTTCATTACATGTAAGAGATAATGAATTAGAACTGGTTCTGCACATTCTGTAAAATCTACCATGCCTTCTCCTTCATACTACATGCAAAGCATTATTTCAAATTTAATTTAAATATTTTAAATTTGTTTTTCAAAATCTATTACAGGTGGGACATAATTTTGACAATGGTTTTAATGATGCAAAAACAGAAGTTCATTTGCTGTTCTGCTATTAATGTTAGAGTCTTAATGTCATTATTAATGAAGGTATGAGGGATTAAGTAAAAACTATAAACTATTTCCAGATTGTCAGAACATTTATTTAACTCATCAATAATAATTTAATAAAACATTACGGGTGGGACAAAAAGTCACTGTTTGTTATTAAGTGCCAGTATGGTACTTTATGAGATTGTGTGGTGGACGAAAAAATGTCTGTCCGTGTGTCTGTACGCACCATAACTCAAATACGCTTTTTCGGATTTTCATGAAACTTGGAAAACACATTTATAATGTCCATGGGAAGAACCCTATTGATATTGAACCAAATCGGTTCACCGGTACCGGAGTAATGCCCAATTTAGTCCCTATTTTAATAGTTTATGGCCATCACTCAAATACGCTGTATCGGATTTCCATGAAACTTGGTATACCCATTTATGACGTCCATGAGAAGTGCCCTATTGAATTTGAACCTAATCTGTTGACCGGTACCGGAGTAAAACCCAATTTAGTTTCTACTTTAAAGGCGCAATAACTCAAATACGCTTTATCGGATATTTATGAAACTTCGTATACGCATTTATAATGTCCATGGGAAGACGTTTATTGATATTGGACCAAATCGGTTGGCCAGTACCGGAATAATGCCCAATTTAGTGTTTTTATGTTAATATATAAGAAGTCGCGATAACTCAAATATGCTTTATTGGATTTTCCTGAAATTTTGTATACCCATTTATAATGTACGTGGAAAGACGTCTACTGATATTGGACCAAATCGGTAGACCGGTACCGGAGTAAAACCCAATTTAGTGTATATTTTAAAGATGCGGTAACTCAAATACGCTTTACCGGATTTTTATGAAACTTGGTATACACATTTATAATGTCCGTGGGAAGACGTCTATTCATAATGGATAAAATCTGTTGACCTGTTTCGGAGTAATGCTCAATTTAGTGCCTATTTTATGGTAATATACGTATTCGAAAGAATTTATAAAAAAAATGAAAATCAGTTATCTTGACAACATAGCCTATTGTTTTACTGTGATCTTATAAGGCCTTGGAAATTAAAATACAGGTAGCTATGACAAAAAACATATTGATTTACATGCGCTTATCCAACTAGACCGTTAAAATGACCCAGGTGGCCGAGATGGTAGACCTTTCTTCTTCTGTAAGCCCTGCTTAATGAATAAATCTGGAGCTTAACTTGGAAATCAATTAAAAAATATATATATATATATTCTGCATATCATAATTGCAGTCATAACTGATTAAACAAAAACATACTGGCACTTTGTTACATCAGTTTACCTGATTTTATTTTACATAGTAACTAACCACACATAATTTTTTAATCTAATCTTATACGAAATTGTACCTTAAGGTGTATATTTTCTCAAATCAAAATGGACAGTGCTGATTACTCTTGACTACTTGGTATTAAAGATTGTTAAAATCATGCTAAAAATGGCAAAAAAAAAGTAACTACAACACAATAAATAAGTAAATCGACATAACTTATTTTATACATGAAACCACTTCAGGTACACCTAAGTCATTAATATTCAGTGAATTTGAGGTTTTAAACTAATATTTGTCCACCCAATTACAATAATTTTATAACATCTCTCTTTGAGGGAAAAATTCCCATATTTTAGGAAATGGCTGAAATATAACCTATTAACTCCATCTGACTCTTTGTTACATCAGTTTACCTGATTTTATTTTATTTTATTGATCAGGCTCAGTATTGATGTAATGTATTCTAACACTGTAGCAGTTGCCACCAGTCACCGCTTGACCAGCTTAAGCTGAAAAAGTCTACAAATTTTGTGGCAATAAACTTACATTTACATCTAAATTAAGTTATAGTTGCACTTGAAAATGCTGACTTCTGACAAAATGCATCATTGTATTTATTCTAGCACCTGTACAGAACGTATCCGTGACGGAATTGAACTGGCTGCCCCATGGAGATATTCTCAACCTGAACGTGTACTGCAATGGATCCTCAAATTTTGAGTATTGCTTCCAGATCTACCCCGCACCATACAACATCACAGGTTGGTACTTCTTGTGGCCACAACGAGGCTTGCGAGCCGCATGCTCTTGAGGTTTCCCCTGACACCATCTATCTTAACTGAACTAGTTAAATATTATATTAACGCTTAATGCTTCACTTACGTCGCTGTTTATGAGCAGGACATGTTTCGGGATTCTTATCCCATCTTCGGCTGCTGGTCAACTGGCAATTGGCGATCATGGTTAGTGGTCTTTATGGTTTGTCCAGTGCTGCCCTCTCTTCTCTTGGCTGTAAGCATGATGAGATCATCCACCGGCGGTATTTCAAAATTCATAACATTGCTGCTGTTCTTAGTGATGAAAATCTTCTCCCAAGTGTTCAGTTCTGCCCGTATTGCCAGTTGACCAGCAGCCGAAGATGGGATAAGAATCCCGAAACATGTCCTGCTCATAAACAGCGACGTAAGTGAAGCATTAAGTGTTAATATAATATTTAACTAGTTCAGTTATTCATGTGCTCCACTGTGTATATTACTTCGTTTTAATTATTACCATCTATCTTGTTACAGTGTGTCCAACAGTCCTTTTTTTAAAGGACTGTCCTTTAAAATGGTTACTATGAAAGTCCTTTAATTGTCCTTTTTTTTAGTGCTGTCCTTTTTTTCAGAGAGTTGAGAACAGTTTCCAGAATTGTTAAGGGTTAAGCATTATGTGTTTCTGAAGATGTGACATTGAGATCTATTTAAGTTCTTCAGATGTAACCAACTTGTAATGTACTTTGTTCTCTCTTTTTCACACTTGTAGACCATGGTATACATTGTTTTTTTGTACCTTGAACTTTTTTTACATGTATTCAATTTATATAGGCTACTATAGCCTATCAAGAGGCCATTGAAAAAACAAGCTTTTCCTTTTTTTAACATGTCTAAACACAGATTTAAGCTGAAAACAAGCCGAGTTTTGTATTCTTTTGTTATTGTATAATGTGTACAATCAATTATAAATGTAGAAAATAGGGATGGGTCGATACCAGATTTTCTCGATACTCGATACCGATACATGATTTTTTCCTCGATACTCGATACTTCGATACTCGATACCTTCAACATTTCCACTTTCAATAAATAGGTACATTAAAAATTAAAATTTGAGAGAACTGTGTAATACCAACTAAATTAATTAAGCCTGCATATTTAATGAGACAAAATTTAATATCATCAGTAGCCTATAATTATTTTTAAACTCTACATTAAAAATAAAATTAGTTTTTTAAACAGTCCACTTACAAGTTTTTGTTAAAAAATACTAGCATTCTCACTTAATTGCAGAATTATAAAAGTATCGAAAAAGTATCGAGTGAGTTTTCTGAAGTATCGTTCGATGCCGATACCATGCAAGTATCGAGAGTATCGAGGTATCGAAAGTATCGAGGACCCATCCCTAGTAGAAAATAAACTTATAAAAATAAAAAGTAAAGAATTAAAACTGTGGGAGGAACGGAATGGCTATGAGGGGTGAAGAGGAGGCCATTTTGAAAAAAAGAATATAAATTTCCTTTATTTAATAGATGATACGTTAAAAAATTTAAATTTAAGCTGAACTTTTCCTCCGAAAAACACTGCAGGTTTTCAGATTGTTCAGACTCTTATTCAAGGTCCGTTTTCAGTTGCTACAGATGAAAGCAGTGATAAAAACAAACTTCAAACTGTACCATATTGTTATTATCGGTATATTAGTATAACGTATTGTATTTAGCTTCGCCCCCCCCACACCCGCGTTTTCACTCGTTGTGTCTGTTTTTTATTTTAAAACTTTTCAGTTGGACACACTGTTGTTATTTTCATGTCTTCATACAACATTAATATATTGTGCCTGTAATTTTCAGGGAACGAGTCCTGTGAGATGCTGAGGACAAGAGACTGTAACTTCATGGTGCGCCATTATTTCCGAGAGCCTTCGCAGTATGCTGTCGTCATTATCATTCAGAATCAGGTGTCCAAAGTGTTCACTAAAGTTGGCATCAATGTATATGATGGTAAGTGATGAACTTTTATTTAATGGGATGTTTTTAACTTCATACATAGGGACTGTACATATTCCGTTCTACCCTGAAATTCAGTGTCGAGTTGTCTGGGCCCTGTTTCGTGAAATAACATTAGAACCCATAATAGTGTTTACCAGTTAATTCTTGTTTCATACAGATATGAACACTACTCATAAAATTTGTTCACTAATATTATTAGTTCATTAGTCAGCTTCCATATGTCACCTCTATACCACCTTAATACCATTATACCGTATTTACTCGTCTATAGCACCCCCTCACCTATAATACCCCTCAATTTTCGACAACGCCAAAAAAAAAAAAAAAAAAAAAAAAAAAAAAAAATCAGAAAATCTTTTAAAGTGATCGGCAACTGCAACATTCCTGTTGACGGTAAAACCCATGCTTCCCTGCCACCTGTGTGTTGGCCTTAGTTACTCTCACCTCCCCCATAGATTTCTCAATGCCCTTCAGGTTTCTGAGTTCAACTTCTGCCAAACGCGTGTATTGTGTTGTTGCCTGCCTGAGAGTCAGTAAGCACGTAAAAAACGAGTTTGAGAGCAAGTTTTACGGCATCCTTCAAGTTGAGTGTGTTAGAATATGCAGCCATGTATGATATCTTATTGGCGTAAACAGAAAGACAAATTATCAGGAGCAAAGAAAATGTTGAAATCATTCCGTGGTGTGAAGAAAGGGAGATACGAAATTTAGGCAGTTGCTGCCCAGTTGGATGACAGCATTGCAATGCTGAGTTAACCTTGAACACCACGCGGGCACGCGCAGCGTTTAGTCACGTGACCCAGTCAGCTGCGGTAATGCAGGAGGGAGCTATACCAAACTGTTTAAAACTCTAAAGTTAAATTGACGTGATAATTTAACTTTTTGTAAATAAAAAAAATGGATTTAAACTATTTTGCGTATTGATTTATAGACGCTAAATGTTTCTTTTCCTGTTTTTAAAGCATGACAACCCAACCTATGTCATGTGAAAATTTTCACCTATTATACCCTCCCCTATTTTAGAAGTTGAAAATTGTGAAAAAAGGGGGGTGTTATAGGTGAGTAAATACGGTACATGAAGAAAATTTTGTTTCTCAGGATTTTCTCTAAAGAAATTAAGTTTTGTACATGAGGTGATTATACTAAGAGCTAAACTTTTACTTGGAAATTCTCTGAAGGGTAGTCTTTACTCTGAATTTATCCTGAATTTGCATTGAAAACAATTGCCAGGGAGTTGGCCGGTGTCAGCAATGTAAGCTGGTGCTCTTTGTCCTAGCGCAATCTTTTTTATTGACTTTAATGAGAAGAATAGACAGCAGATTGCCGTAGATAAACCATAGCTTAAAGGCTGCAGATGGTACATTATACAGCAAATGCGACAGCATTGTTACTTATAGGGATGGGTCGATGCCAGATTTTCTCAATACTCGATACCGATACATGATTTTTTCCTCGATACTCGATAACGTGAACATTTCCAGTTTCAATAAATACAGTGAAACCTCTATATAACGACCATCGCTGGTTCCACAAAAAAAGTGGTCTTTAAGAGGGCTGGTCTCTTAATAGGGGGAATGCATTTTTATGTCTTGAAAGTGAAAATACAATAGAATAAATACGGTACAATACAGTGGGTGTCTTATGTACCACACAGTTGATTATTACTTACTTTCAATGTATTTAAAATTTGCAGCACAACAATAAGACACTTAAACTATGCAGGTCAAGAACACCGTGCCTCTATTTACAGTATACCTGGGTAATGTTTTCCAGGAAAAGAAAGACACGTCTATTTTCCCTACATTACATTTTGCTTGGTGGACAATGAAAGGGACTCGTCCAGCACGTTTCTTAGAATCGAGAATTTCAGAACCCCCTCATGTCCACTGAATAAACGTTTTCATAAGAAATAGAATTACCCCCCCCCCCCCCCCCGAGTCACTGCGATCATGTAGATAATAAAGGCATGAATTCTTAAATGTATTGAAACAAGCAGGTCAGAAGTAGGAGATTGGAATGCGTTCTTTTCACGCCGTGCGCTGTACGGTACTTGTACGCTGTCAACTGAAAGGATTTTCCCAGAACGCGAAAAGAAAACAACCCAAAGCATTGTATTGAAAATTGCAGTGCTCACATCAGTATTTCTCTTCAAATGCTGATTAATGCCTATCATTTGAGTAAATTTTTTTTAGATTTTGGTCTTTATAGAGGAGTTTAACGAAAATTAAACTCTGGTCGTTGGTCGGGGAGAGGGGTGGTCGTTTAATAGGGGTACAAATAACATTGGCCTTATGGGTTTTACTGTCCGTTCCTAGAAAAATTGGTCTTTAAAGGAGGTGGTCGCTAAAGAGGGGTGGTCTTTAAGACAGGTTTTACTGTAGATACATTATAAATTAAAAGTTGAAAGAACTGCGTAATACTAGCTAAATTAATTAAGTCTGCATATTTAATGAGAGGCAACATTTAATATCATCAGTAGCCTATAATTATTTTAAACTCTACATGAAAACCAAATGTTTGACAGGGAACGAAACAATTAAGACTCTCTTCTCTTTAGATTCTAAAAGTCGTAAAGCCTTTATTTATGACTAGACAAAAGTCACAGAGTGGTTTTCTCCATTTCAAGGAGAAATAGAAGTATTTACTATATTTAGTAGGCTACTAAAAGCAGAAAGAGATACCGCATGTCCTTAAATTGCAGAATTACCAAAGTATCGAAAAAGTACCGAGCGAGTTTTCTGAAGTACTGCTCGATACCGATACCATGCAAGTATCGAGGTATCGGAAGTATCGAGGACCCATCCCTAGTTACTTATCATGTTTGTGTTATTTCTGTTGTAAACATCCCTTTTTTCTCAGCTATTACAAAGCTTGTAGCAATGAATAAGGTATCAGTGGATACTTCTGACATATCATATTCAGTTTATGTTAAAAACACATTGTTTGTATAAAATTCTCATATATGTAATAAAAGTTTTACATCAAATTCACCACATGCAATTCACACTGCATGGTAATACAGTCTCCATGACAACACTAGCGTTTCCAGTGTACACTGCTGTCTTAGGAAATCACATGATAATGGGATTTGATGTAATTGATCAAATTAGTCTATTAATAGAATTCATTTTTATAAATCAATAATAGTGATAGAAATCCACGTAATTAAAAAATGCCCTCATATAACTTTCTCTACCCTGCTGTCTATCCTTAAGGCTAGTTTACACGACGAAATTAGGTTTCGTAACTGAGTTTTGCAACTGTTTTTTACTTGAATGCGCAAGCGCTAGATGTACTGGGAACAATGAGTTACGACACTACGCAGTTTCGGCTGATTCCAACTTTTCACGAAACTATAATAGTAATTTTGATATTTTACGCTTATTTAGCTTTTTCGCGTTTCATAAAATGAAATGGGGAAGTGAGGAAATGGTGAAATGCCTGTATTCGTACGTGTTTCAAACATTTACATGGGATCTTAATAACTTGAACTTCAGAAATAACATGAAATGTGTGGTTGCATTGGAAAGAAAATGTGTGTAATTAGTTTCACGAAATCACTTTCATGAAAGTGGTTACGAAACCTAGTGTCGTCATGTAAACTAGCCTTAAACATCATTGTACCGAGTGAGGTGGCCGAGATAATAACGTCTTGTAAGTGGAGCAATAAATGTTTTTACTCTTTGACTCATTTTAATTATTATCATGCTCTACTGTATAAAACGCTTCATATTGCTTATTGTAAATATGTAATTGTTTCAGTGCAAAAGCATGCACAGCTGTCTGTGATAGTGGTGCCAGTCTCCTGCAGTCTCATCGCAGTTATACTCATCGTCTTTGGAGTTGCGTACTACGTCCAAAGCAAAAACAGGCAAGTAGCAAAGTAAAAGCTTATAGGGTCAATTACTAAACCAGGGCCTTGATCAGGCCGGTTCATAGCAGCGGTTTTGAAGCCATGGCCAAGGGTCGAATCTCGATGTGGTTTCTAAAAAAATCCCTTTAGGCAGGCCTACAGGCTGAGGTAGATTTCAAAGTGCTTTTGGTTTAATTTATTATTGCTGCGTAGCACTCTTCTTTTTTAGCCTTGGCATGGCAAACCCGCAGTAATAAGAACTGAATTCGGTAAAGAGGAAGAGCCTACAATCATTTGTTTTGACAACAAGAATAGGATATAATATTCTGGGAGGCCGTGCGCAAGATCAGCAATGAATAAAATTAGCAAAGCCGCTAAACAAGACAAAATTATGATATTATAATAATTCTTTTAAGTGTTATTATTTTCAAACATTAAAATCTCGCGTCATATGAGAGCTATCAAGAAACTATTTATTGATTTGTAGAGTACTCATCAAGAGCTTTTCAACGATACCCCACAAGACGTGGTTTGAAAAGTTTCGAATTTTCATCCCCCACCCCCATCCCCATCCCCACCCCCACCCTCACTCGAACCCCCGAATCGTTGGTGTCACTGTGAACTCCATAGGGAGTACTCTAATTTATTCAAACAAAGTTTCCCTCTATACTTCATAGGGGCCGAGATATACATTTTTTAAAATTTCAACCCCCTCCCCCGACCACCCCCTTGGGCCAATTTTGCCCATTAACGAACTTGTCCGAACTATTGGGCATAGAAATAACGTAATAAAATTTGGTTCAAATATCTTCAAAATTACGGCCGCTATCGTGTAAAGATATATATATATAAATATCACAAAATTTTTTTTTAAACGGGCGGTGGTTTCGTACTTAGGGAGGCATGAAACATAAAGATATGAAAGAATTTTTCGAAAATCATGACATGTTATCCATTGCAATAGGTAGATTTTTCTTCGAAATCTACCTAAAAATGAAGACAGGTGCATTCTGGATACAAACCAAAGTCTCTTATTTTACAACTGGTAACATAGAAAATCACAATATTTCCCAATGGCATGACAAACCTACAATAGCCAAGCCTCCCCCCTTTGATATAAGAAGACAATCAATCTGAAGTAAGAATAAATGAATGATGCCTTAACAACCTTTATAAACAATTGTATTGATACAGGTGCAATATTTGTATACTACCCGCGCGCGATTTCTTGAGCGCTCGGCTCCCTAGTCCTCATTCGGTAGGTTTCGTTCAACTTCGTAGGTTAAGCTGACAACATTGAAACACAAAGCACGCTATACATCCTGGCATCTGGTGGCTTCAATACTAAGCTTTCATTCTGTCTCAGGATTCTTATTTATTTATTGACATTATCTTTTCTGACGCATCGAGTTATGGGGAAAAATTCAATCTTTCGAACTGCTGATTTCACAAACACTTCATTGTACATCCAACACTTTCCTCACCTCTTTAAGAATTCCGTATGTGCCAATTTCTGACGATCCCGTGAACTCTGATGTCAATTTCATGGACTGAAAGTTGAGCGAACTTTTCACAATTTGTATTAAATACGTTTAAAATTAGGCCTATATCTTTCTCCACTTTTAGATGCCTTACCTCTCTTACGTTTTAAAACACGAAATGGTGAAGCATGTTCTGCTAAGACTCTTCTTTATGCTTAAAATTAGTCATCCAGTGTAAAAATATCGAGCCTATATTATGCATAATATTCTGATTTGATTACTTATTTGATAACCAAAGGCTTATGACGCGTAATTAATTGTTACGCAATACCGTCACCACGTTATATTATTGGACTGCATTAAACTCGTATATTAAAGTCACTACATAAAATACCATACGCGCGATTCTGCTGAAACGTTATTTCTTTGGTTGACAACACTGCAGAAAGACTGGCGGAATAGCTATGTTTTGTTCCCCCCGACCCTCACTTCCCCGTAAATCCAGCGCCCAAGAAGTGGCGCGCGGGTAGTACAGATAGTGAGGGAAAAGCTGTCACTGAAGAAGTTTCCCATAGCCGAGAACAAAAGTCTGAAGTAAATCCTCATTGACGTGGCCTACATCCCATAAAAGATGTCTGTTGTTGAAGATTCTGGCCATGAAAGCTTGAGACATACAGCATTTCTTAATGTTGCATTAATATATTGTTTGAGCCAGAAATTTGTTTTGAAGTTATCATTATGTTTATTAAGTGCCAGAATGGTACTTTATGAGGTTATGAGAAAATGTCTGTCCGTGTGTCTGTACACTCAATAACTCAAAAACGGTTTATTGGATTTTCATGAAATTTGGTATATGCATTTATAACATCCATGGCAAGAAGCCTTTTTATTTTGGACCAAATTGGTTCACTGGTACTGGAGTAATGTCTAATTAAAGGTCACATGCTTTTTAAATGGGAAATTATGACTATACTACTATGCTGTACTGCTTAATCATTGAGGGCCTTGACTCCTTGTCAGATGTATGTTTATTTCATTCTTCAAGTTGAAATGAGTACTACATGAGTACTGTTATATACAGAAGGTATACTAGTGGCTTCAATGGTAATCAATAGAACATGTTGAAATCAAAATTGAGCACAGCGCTCACATGTTGACCAATAACGGGTTAATAAACAGTAACCTTTGTATACATGCAATTTCTAAATCGAGAAAACAAAATAAAAATTGTGCTACAAAATAAAAATTGAATTTACAGTTGGTAATGTTTTGTTTGTCTGCCCTAGGTATATTGTGGAGGTGGCTGACTTTGATTTTGGTCAGGCCAACGACATGGAATACAAGACGTTCAGAGAGAGACTCAGAGAGTCTATGTCCAATGCTGTAAATCGCTCAGATTTCCAAGAGCCAGGTCCATCGTGGTCGCCTAGTCGTAAATATGGTCCCATGAATTGAGAACAGAATTGGTTCTCTGTTTGTTACTGTTTTCTGTTTTTGTGTGAATGCGACTTTAGTGTTTAATGTAGGTTATTTTTGGAGCAAAACTTTTAAGTTGCCAGCCTGTCTGGTTTCCTGTCCTGTCACCTCGTTAGTAAAAAGAGGAAGGCTCAGTCTAACATAACCAAGATGGTCTGTTAGTCAGTAAGTGAAGTCTGATTTATTACCTTTGTTGTCTGTTTACTGTCTCCGATATAATTCCACTTTTATATACATATTCAGTTTGTAATGAGTAATTAGGAATTCACATTTTGTTGTTTTTGAACTAGGATTTTTTCAGGAATATTCTGCTGTAGAAGTATTATTGAGGTGATCCAAAGTATTGATTGATATTTATAACACTTTCCTTATCAATTTAGTTGCGATTTTTGTCAGTATAGTATATTGCAATACTGTACGAGAAGTATGTTTTAATAGAATTGAGGAAAAAATTAGAATAACACGAGACAGTTGAAAAACTTATGTGAAATAATACTGTATTTATCCGAATGTAAGCCACCCCTGAATTTAAGCTACATCTGCCTTTTTAACATTAAAGTAAAGGGGAAAAAATTAAATTAATCCCAAAGGTGAAATAATAAATTGCCTCATTTTCATAACGTTAAAGTAACACATTTCTTAGCTGAAATTGGAAAAAGAAAGTATTAGCTGACTTAAATTTTGAAATTTAATTTAATAAATTTAATATAATTAAATAAAACTGATGGAAAAGAAAACAGTTCATATGACTTTCAGTGTTCAATTTCGTGCAATTTTTCTGTTTTTCATAACTTCACTTTCAGTTACCATCAGTTTAAATTTACCATTATTTGCATTCCCATATGTTATGGCAATTTTTTTACTTCTGAGAAACTCATAATACAGGCATATTCTATAATACCGCTGCCAAAAACGACAAAATACGCAAATCAAATTTCATAAAATGAACATCACTTCCTTAAGCAGTTTTACACATTTTATACGATACTTCAATTAAAATCAATGCATTTTTTATGTTTAATCGATTAATATATTGATATTCCTCCAGATTCGAGATAATCGATAAGTGTCGGTGCCTGAAGGAGGGGAATCAACCACGGTAGATCATTTGTGTGCATTTTTACCATTATTGCCTAAAAACATTTGTATGCAATTTTAAGCAGCAGGCATATTTCGCTGAGCTTAATCTAGGCAAAAAAGTGCGGCTTATATTCAAATCAATACGGTAAATACAAATGTCTGTTTGAGAAACTAGGCTCCAATTGTGCCAACCATAACTTGCTACCATTTTATCATGCATGATCATGTAGGTAATTCTTGGTAGTGATCAAATACTTTTTTCTGGTGATTCACAAAGGTTATTAATGGCTCACTGTACATGTCTTAATTTTCGTTTGTTATTCAAAATTTAGCAGGTGCTTCTAGATGCATGGTACTTAGTTTCTGGACACTGATTTTGGGTTTTATTTAATCATGTACCCGTGTAGTATTCTTCAACTTTTTTAAAAAAGTATTTAAGTTTTTTACAGATCTTATTTCCTGTGGAATTTCATTAAAAAGACTTGCAAAGAAAATTATATAAGATTTGAATTTTACACAAAAACTTCACTTTTGGTATAGTTTATCTGTACTAGTTTCGGCGCCTTGTCAACAGCTGTGTTTCAACTTCAACTGTTGAAATTCATCTGAGTGGAGTTAGTATCTATGTGACATAGCTGTTGAAGTATACTTCAACTCAGTTGAAATTGGGGATTTTTCAGAGATGGAAAATTTCCTTCCTGGGTCAGGACAAGGTGTTGTGTCCCCTCATTCTCTTGCCGCAAAAGGCACTGGCAAACATACGCATTATCATCCTTGCCAAGTAGTCCCAGATCGTCCCCCCTCATCTCCGTTCTGGGACCGTAGACTTGCCTCTCTAGGCAGAATCACCCATCATCATCATCATCGTCAGATGTATATAATACCAGATCAAGTACAGTGACAGGTTCTACTGTATAGGTTGATGCCTTACATTCTCGAATCTAAGCAGCCTCAGATCTTCATTGTTATTTGTGTTTTGTAGTAGCTTTTATAAGTTTGTTTAATAGTGACAAATGTACTTTGAAGTCGTAGGAGTTCTTGCTTTAGGTTTCATGTCACTTTGAGAATATCACAATAGAGCTAGTCATATGCATAGGCCTAGATTTTTTTGTAATCTTTGGAAGAAACGCAAAGGATTATGGGAACTGTTCTTCCATATATGGTAGAGTATTTTATTAAAAGATAGATTGGATAAGGGTTTTCTCAATGTATGCTGGGATGTCGCACATCTGAATATTGTTTATTTTAGCGAATAATCTCTATATATTCTGTATATAATGAGTATGGGTTGTATTGTACATAAGATAGCACATGATCATGTGATCACTAACCTGTATGAAGTTTTGTACACATTGGTGAACTGTCACATATGTGATATATACTTCTATACCTGATTTTAGAAAGTACAGTAGAAGTCCGATTTAACATACTAGGTAATTCAAACCCAGGTCCAACTCTTTCCACCGGTTATGGATATAAGTTCATAGAACTATTATTAAAACTTTAGTACAGTGGATAAAATTACCTTGAACAGTCACTACGTTTCAGCCTCACCTCTAGGCCTTCCTCAGGTGAAATGCCTGAAGAAGCCCTGGAGGTCAGGCTGAAACGTAGTGACTGTTCAAGGTAATTTTATCCACTGTACCAAAGTTTTAATAATAGTTTTATCAACTTAAGTCCGATTTAACATTGCATCTGATATACAAGGCACGGCCATAAGTTTTCCTGGAACTGTTTACAGAAACAAGACATAATTTCAAGGAAATATTTATTGCAACAGACATAGGAAGTGTTCAGCTATTTTTCAACCTATTTGCCACCGGAACTGAAACATTTGTCATACCGTGGAGCCAACTTTTGAACACCTATGTCGTAAAAGTCTGCCGCCAGGGATTTGAACCACTGTGTGACAAACAACTACGCCTCTCTGTCATTCTCTTTCATTTTTTGAGGTGTAGGAAAAGATGGAAATCACTGGGAGCGAAATCCAGACTGTAGGGTTGATGTTTAAGCACCTCCTAGCAAGTCTCCTGCAGAAGTTCAGCTGGGAAGTGTTTAAACATCCACCCTAAAGCCCAGATCTCGCTCCCAATGATTTCCATCTTTTCCTACACCTCACAGAATGACAGAGAGGCAGAGATGTTTGTCACACAGTGGTTCAAATCCTGCCAACAGAAAACATAAGGGTTAGCAAATCTAGCCCAGTAATATCAAGTTCAACGTAAATATTACTGAAGATCCTGAATTAAATTAATGACTCATTGCCAGAAAAATAAAAATTATATGTTGAATATTAATTATTACAGGAAGTTAGTAACAGTGAAGTTTTTCTAATATAGTAATATAAGAATTGAGTCAATTTTTGTGACACTTACTTCACTTGAGTTCTCTATTTGGAGACTAGTTTCGGGAGATTTTTCCTCCCATATTCATTCCATTTTGACTGCTCAAAATGGAATGAATATGGGAGGAAGAATCTCCCGAAACTAGTCTCCAAATAGAGAACTCAAGTGAAGTAAGTGTCACAAAAATTGACTCAATTCTTATATTACTATATTATATGTTGAAACTTAAATTATCGGAAATATGATTTGATTTCTAAAAACCTGATCCCGGCAGAATCTGATGGGGACAATGGACTTGATTTTGAAAATCGGAACTGTCCCGGCCAAATTGGCCACTTTAATTTAACTCAGTGGAGTAATTAGATGATGATGGCATGAGTGTAACAGTTCACTAATATGTATCCAGTGTAGTGATGTGAGAAAAATATCCCCTGCTCATAAAGTTTCTTAGATGTAAATTTCCTTATGGATTAGTTAGATTAATATTATAACCAAACACCGAGGAATGTCCCAGGCCATACAGATAATAGGTTAGACTGTGCGTAGACTGTAATGACTAGGGCAAGGCATTTGATGATTTTGCATCTTTTTTATATGAAGGTTAAAAGATAGCTCGAATACATATAAATGTGTATCATGAAATAATTAATTAAATAAAAGCAATTTGTTTTGCATTTTTTGCCTTTTTTTTTCCACTTATCGTCATTTTCAAAAGATAGGTCATTTTTTAGGTCATTTTCGGCTTTTTCCATGTACAAATCGTTAATTTCAGACAACAGACAATCATTTTTATTTGAGAATCTCCGAACGTTCATAGTTTGTTTTAATTCAGGTTTATTGTAAACACCATAGCAGTTTGTCTTGTAGCAATAAATTTTTTTTTTTATTTCTTTTAAATGGCACATATTTGCTAGGGACAATTTGATGAGCATGCCAGTTCAGAAAGAATTTCTTTCTCGCTAAGGTTGTCCAAGTAGTATGAACTTAGATAGTTGAAATATAAAAACACTTTGTGCTCCCACAAAGTGTTTTTATATTTCAACTATCTTAGTTTAATTTGCCCCACTGTTTACATTACTTCGTTTTAATTTGTTTTTAGTATGAACTTACTTCTTTAGTAATAAAATAAGTGTGTTTTATATTGTAAATTCATCTATCATCCATTAAATTGCTTTTAGCAATTCATTAGTTAAAAAACTAATTTATGGTATTTTTTCTTAATTTTGGGTCATTTTTTCACTATTGTTAGTACATAAATGCATTTTTATTTTGCATTTTTTCACTATTTTATGGTTAAATGCCTTGCCCTAGTAATAATGTAATACATGACAGAAGGACATGGTCTGCCGGATACGATTAGACTGGTACAAATCATTTGCTGTGCATTGGTTGAAATAGCGTGTGTTTGTATTAGACTCAATGTTATACTTCTCAGTGTAGGCTGGCCATATTACCAGAGCTGAAAACGGGGCGACGAAGAAATAAACATTACAATGTTGGCATACCACATTCATTCCATCACTACACAGCTTGTTCACTGAATTATTCTGCAGATTGACATAAAAACTGCATTTTCATCTTTTTACCAGTTTGTATATACACTGAATAAAAGATGATTTCATCAGAACAGAACTTTGCTATCAAAGTATGTGATATTTTCTGAAATTGATATACACTTTTAGGTTCGAACAATAAATTACAATTGACCAATATTGAAGTATAATAGAGTTTTGATTAAAAATGGTATAAAATTGACATTTTCATTAAAGCAATGGGACAGCCAGAAAATATGAAAATAACTGTACTATCCTATTGAAAATTATGCATATGGTCAGCCCATGGCGTGAGTATTGCATATTGAGTAATGAAAGCCAATTAATTTCAAGGCACACTGAAAGAAGCATGTGAGAATGCTCTACATTTGTTTCCCACCGGACTGTACCAGTGAAGACACATGCACAGCATCACTCCGGACATATTGAATCTGGCATTGTCCTGGGACTTTCCTCAGTCTTTGAGTATAGCTTAGCGATATACAAAATAATTATGTCAGAAGCAGGTGTTGCATGGGTAGGAGATCCCATCACAGTCTCTGCAGTCTGCAAGATTTATCTGCTCAAATTATAGTTTACATCATGACGTGTGTGGTTTGGGGAAAATGACTGTATAATCATGTTCTAGTATGTGTGTGTATGTGTGTTTCCATGTATACTCCCAGGATTTAAATTTATTTGTAGATCTTTGCTTTGGACAATCTTATGGACTTTTTCCATCACAGTAGTAACAGCATCACACAGCTGATGTATAGGCTAGTTTAAACGATGAAATTAGGTTTAGTAACTAAGTTTTGCAACTGTTTCTTGCTTGAATGTGCAAGCGCAAGATGTACTGGCAACACTGAGTTATGACTAGGGGGCGGATTTCTATGACCTAAAAAATAGGATGTATGCATACATTTATGACCTAAAAAACATTAAAATATGACCAATAAAATTTAAAATATGACACTACCACTTACACATTATGTATATTTTTATTTTATGTTTCATTACAATTCATTTTATTAAAATATAATGTTAACTATTTAAAATATCTGTAAATTCTCAAAAAGTATTAGTATAATGCAAAATTTACAAAATATGATATGAAACTTCAAAATTTCTTTAATATGCACACAAATATGCCAAAAATATGACCTAAATATGAAATTTATACTAAATATGCTACAATAGTTGAAAATTTCCTAAATATGCAATTATATGCACAATAAAAGCCGTTCCATTTTCACCAGGATGCTTGGAATCAGGTTTAAATTAGTAGGAAACCTGAATTAATTCAAAGGGGAAAAATATGACATGTCATAGAAATCTGCCCCCAAGTTATGACACTATGCAGTTTCGGCTGATTCCAACTTTTCATGAATCTATAATAGTAATTTTGATATTTTATGCATATTTAACGTGTTCACGTTTTGTAAAGTGGGGAAGTGAGGAAATTGTGAAATGCCTGGATTCATACGTGTTTGAAACATGTATGTGGGATTTCAACAGCTTGAGCTTCAGAAATAACATGAAACGTGCAGTTGCATTGGAATTAGTTTTAAAGAAAATGGCTGTAATTAGTTTCATGAAATCACTTTCAAGAAGAAGCCTAGTGTCATCATGTAAACTAGCCTTATGTCGTTTCTCTTCCTTTTGTAATTTTGTACATAATGCAGTACAACATAACACTGCAGTCGATGTTTGTGATTATATCTAATTTTTGCAATTGGAATTTTATGATGAAGCTCCTGACTGTATAAATTATTACAGGATGCTTAGATAGCATTAACTCATTTCTTCTTGCTTCAGATCACTGCATAATATTTTATTGTGTATATTTGAGCGTATTTAAACTTGAAGAGCATGTAATGAATTAACTTTTTCTGCTTGTGGAAGATTTAGAATGGGACTGGGTACGAGCTGGGGACATCAGTGGAGGAAACTGAATACTCTGTTCAGTCCCACCCAGGACAGAAATTTCTCTGTAGAATACAATATCGAAAGTCCTGTTCAAAAATCGAACAATTCAGTTTTTTTTTTTTTTTATTTATTTACTATTATTATTATTTTTTTAAATTTTTTTTTAGTTATACAGTACCACCGAATGCCTCTTTCAAAGCTCTTTGTAGTCCAAAATTGTGATAAGTCACAGATTTTTCCAAACACAAAATCCAGGTAAACTGGATATATATATGCATTCATGAACCACAGATTGTTGTCTCTGTTGGACATTACATGAGGCTATTATAGGAGAAAAATTCTTCTAATACTGGAATTTGAACTCAGGACCTTTGGCCTTCCGTGCCAATGCTCTACCAACTGAGCTAAGCCAGAGTTCACTTCACTGCACCAGTTTCAGAGGAATTTTTCTCCTGTAATAATATTCTCATGTAATGTCCAACAGAGACAATAATCTATGGTTCATGAATGCATATATATCCATCTTGAATGTTACTGTACAATAACAGTGGAAGCCCGGTCACAAAATCCACTAATTAGTGTGCCTCACATAACTTGTCTGTCAGTGAGGTAGACCATTAAAGGCAATCAGTCATGGGAGAGAGGTTCCACCTGGCGCTGTGAAGTGAACTCTGGCTTAGCTCAGTTGGTAGAGCATTGGCATGGATAGCCGAAGGTCCTGGCTTCAAATCCCAGTGTCAGAGGAATTTTTCTCCTATAATATTCCCAGGTAAACTGTTTTTATATAATCAGAAATAATTTTCCTGTTCTTTAGTACTATATTTTGAAATGTATCAATATCGAACAGGAATGAAGTGATTTATTCCTTTTGAATGCAGACTTGTTTTCCAAATTGTCTCCAGTCATAAAAACCCAAGTTTTCACACCAGTCTAAAGCTTTCAGCTTACAATATCTCAAAACTTGCTTATTTTGAGTCATCACAGTATTGAACTGTACAATTGACATATAATATATTTTCAGTGTGATAATATTGAAAACTTGTTATTAAAGACATTCATTTTAATTTATTACAAATTGTTCGCCCATATATTAACATCACTACACTGAATTGATTTGATTGGTGCATGTTTTTGGTTTGTTTCTACAACCATGTCATGTATCACGATGCATACGCACATTGTCTATTTTGCTGTGCTACATGCGCACATCATTTTTCAGCGAACTAACGTGTGCTAGTGATGGGCAGATTCGAGTGATTTTAAAAATCGAGTAAGCTGATCTCGAGTAAAATAAAGAATCAAATGATTATTCAAATGAAGTTTCATCATGTTACAAGATCTACAGCTATTGGTTCCCGCTATGGGCATGGTTGACTCATTCTGCCAACCACAAACCAAAAGAATTCTTGCTTCTGGCATCTCGTAGCATTAAATCATTTGAATATTTATACAATTCTGGATATCTCGAGAATAAATCCAAGTGTTACTGGTATGTGGCATTACAGGATATGTATGTAGGAACAAATCCATTAATAATTGTCATGAAGTTCAATTGGTGTACTTTTTAATAATTGCCAGATACATCAATATTTAAATACTTTAGAGATGCAGAATTGTGTATGAAGTGTGTGATTCTGTGGGCATGTCTGTAAATATGAGAGAATCACGATTACTCTTAAAATTCTTTATATTTTTAAGGTTGAAAAATGTCCGTACCAGTTTGACTATAAATAGATTGTTGTTAGGGTTTATGAGAGATGATTCTAATGTATATATTATATTATTTCTTATTTAAAATAAATGAAAGTATTTCACAAGGATGTATTTTAATAGACCCCTGCAATGCAGTGTGTTTTTCATTCCTTTTTACTTAAATAATTGCAATTGTCCTGACCCATCCTATATAATTAGTAGAATTGCTATGTCACCATATTATAATAATTATTATAATTTTTTAAACCGTTTATGTTTATAAACAATTAATGGAATAGAATAGCTGATAAATCCGTCGGGACCAGAGTTTTATAAAGATAATATTTTAAAACCAACAAGAAAGAGAAATTAGATCTGTTAAGGGAAAATTTTGTTCTAGGCAATTTCTGTGCTCTCATATGCTCTTTGCCTGCTTCTCTCTGAACGGAAGAAGAAAAGTCGATTGCGGCGCTGTTTGTGATAAAATGTCGAACTAATTCTCCGCACTTCCAGGTTTCCAAGATGGCTAAGAAAAAAGATAACGATAAAACTTCGCAAAGTAGTGAAGGAAATAAGCAGGAAAAGACCGAGAAGGATGATGAGGAGCCTAATTTCAGTGATCCTGAAGGATATGTTGATAATATAACCGATGAAGGTAAGTTTGGCATGATTCTGTTGTAAGTTCAGCTGCAGGATTTGGGGGCATATGGAACGATTTATTACCAGCGGCTTCCGGCTAAATCATTGGCATCATTGAAATCATATCATATATTACGTGTAGGGGGCCTTTGTATATAATATTATGTCTCTGACACTGTTGTAGTTTCGGGTTTAGTTTCCTACTTAGCTGGATTTCCACACACGGTGTTCGGCTTGGTTATGGGGCCTGTGGTTATAGTTTGGAGCGTAGTCCCATCAAAAAGGGGTGTGGGGGCAGAGCCCCCAAGAAATAAATGTTAGGCTATGTTAGGTTTAAAGGGCAAGAAAAATTAAAGGAGGACGAAAGATAGATTTAGGGGCGGAATTCTGGAACAAGCCTTCAACTCCTCCTGAAACCTTCCTTAGTAAAGGAGGGTAAAAAGAAGGCACCTTCTTCAAATGCAAAATCAAAGGCAAGGAGCTGTTTTCCGACTCACCCTGCTCCCCTTTCCACCGGCGCGGTCGCTTTCTCCGCCAGCCTGCCTGCACGCTCGCTTCCCCTCACCGCCTACTGCGCATTTCCCACGCGCATCTTCTCCCCGCTGCATGCCAACCACTACTAAGCGCCGGTAATGCAGCTTGCTGTGTTAAACAGGCCCCTTGCACCATAAATAATATTTCACAATTTTTTAAAACGAATATAAAAAACAATAAAATTTCACGAATTATAGAAAATGTCGAACAATTAAAAAAATACCCTTGTACCAAACATCATATTTCACGATCTTTAAACACCGATTTGAAAGAAGAAAAAAAATTCACAATAACAAAAGACCCTTGCACCATACATAATATTTCACAATTTTTAAAAATGATTATAAAAAACAAAATAAAATTTCACGAAATATAGAAAATGTCGAACAATTAAAAAAATACCCTTGTACCAACCATCATATTTCACGATCTTTAAACACCGATTTGAAAGAAAAAAAAAACATTCACAATAACAAAAGACCCTTGCACCATACATAATATTTCACAATTTTTAAAAACGAATATAAAAAACAAAATAAAATTTCACAAATTATGCAAAATATCGAACAGTGAAACCAAACATATTTCACGATCTTTAAACAGGTAAAATAATATTTCACAATAACAAAATACCCTTGCAACACCAACAAACATAATATTTCACAAATGATAAAAAAATAATAATTCACGATAAAAAAAAATACAAAATGCCAAAAACCCTTGCAACAAACATAATATTTCATGCCAACAGGATATTTCACAATTATATAAATATAAAAAAAATCGAAATTTACATAATATTTCCAAATTTTAAAAAACGCCGTGTTATGACAAAAAACATGGCTTAATTGATGCAGAATAATTCCCTTGCACCAACACTACTCTTTTCATAACAAACAAACCATCTCAAAATTAGAAAACACGATTCTTGCGTTAACACTCGCTAACGCAATAGATAACTAAAATATATCGGAACTTCCTTCACTGCTCAACTCGCCTTCGTGGCGTAATGGCTAAGTCTCTTGGCTACGATGCTAAGGGTCATGCGTTCGATCCCCGTCCGATCCAAAATTTAATGTTAGGAATAGGTCTCGAATAGGTAGGTAGGGTGAAGAGGAGGTGAGAGGAAGAGAGGAAAGAGACGGGAAAGGAAGAGAAGAAGAAAATAAAGGAGAAATAAATTATTTTTCTCTTTCACCATTTCCATACTAGATGTCGCCACCGTCGCTATTCTGCTAGTAGTTCTAATGCCGCCGCTAGGTTTCTCCCCACCCTAAACCCCTACTTTCCTCGCTGTCCCGTTAAGAGAGTAGTGGTGGGGGAGTCGGGTGAGTCGCAATATTATTTTTTCCCAAATCAAATTCTCGGTTCTTTCTTATAGCGTCCTTAATGAAGGACAGCTTATAAAGCCTCCTTCAGTTGGCATGGACAGTTGGCATCTGCATGGAAGACAAATGTTCCCATATGTTCGATTATACATAAAGTGCTGTTGTATAATGACTATTTATTTTATGAAAATTGACGACAATTAAATTACAGGATTGAAGTTTACTTCATTTTATGTCAGATTAGTAATTCCTGACCTCTTAATAAATAACAACATGAAGCTCTGAGAATATGATAGGTTGGTAGTAACTAGCGTCTTTATTCCGTTGTACGGGACTGCAGCGAGGCACACATCTGAAATTATCACTCCGATATTCAGCGTGTTATCAAATACTCTCAATAAGAATACCGCCCACTCTACTCTATTCCCTTTGTTCAAACTGTCCACTAGCACAGAGGTGCCATCTGTTGAGTGGGAATGGGCAGCAGTCTCAGAAGCTACTTAATGAACCTATATAGCTGCAGAAATAAATTTGTTTTTCAAAGTCCTGATGACACAGTAACTTATTTTTGTGCTCGATAATTCAGGAATTAGGTCGGGAAATAACATAATTTACACTACCGCTAAACTAACTTAATTAAATGACG
The DNA here is from genome assembly GCA_964059195.1 of Ectobius pallidus. Taxonomy (NCBI): domain Eukaryota; kingdom Metazoa; phylum Arthropoda; class Insecta; order Blattodea; family Ectobiidae; genus Ectobius; species Ectobius pallidus. The sequence goes on from CAXKWD010000005.1 coordinate 178,143,477, forward strand.
ATAACGCTAAATTTTTAAGTAAAACTTCTTTAGCCGCGGTAGGGGTAAATCGAGAGCTTGTGTAACGCTCAAAATCGTCACGAAATTAGTGAGGTGTGACGGAACGGACTGCACAGAAATCAATCAACTCAATGATTAAGCTTATCCAAAACTGAAAAAGTCCAAAAATTTAAAATTTAAAAAGTTAAAAAATGCAAAATTAAAATATACAAAAAATAAAAAATCAAAGATCCAACATTTAAATAATCTAAAATTTCAAAATCAAAAAATTCAAAGAACCAAAATTAATAAGTCCAAAATTTAAAAAATAAAAAATTCAAAATTAAAAAATCTTAATATCCAAAATTTAAAACATAAATATCCAAAATTATAAAATTCTAAAGTATAAAAATTAAAAAATCCAAAATAAAAAATAAAAAATTAAAAAAATACAAAACTAAAAAAAATCAATGATCTAAAATGTAAAAAAATTAAAAATCCAAAATTAAAGAATTAAAAGGTCAGAAATTTTAAAAATCCAAAATCTAAAAAGTCTAAAAACCCATTATTAAAAAGTCCAACAATCCAAAATTTGAAAAATCCAATAATCCAAAATTGAAAAAATAAAAAAGTTTCACTTTTGCCGCATGGCGTTCCACACACACTTTTTTTAATAAGTATCAGAACTAATTGTTTCACTTTAATACATTTTCGTGAAAATCAGCTTTAAATTTTAATTCATACAATTTGCAAGATACTTTGTACAATATATACTTTTTTTTTATTTGAAATTTTTACATGTAAAACAATTCGGATGGTAAGCCAATGAACATCTGAATTAATTAGTCTTGTACACACTCTAATTAACGATTTTACTTATTTCACTCTCAAAATAATTATTACAACCATAGACGGCACATATCATGCCACCTACATAACCGGACATTTTCTTTAGGCCTATGTTGTATTTATTATTTTACTCAGGGGTGCCCACCCCCAAAACTTCATTGCTCACCCCCCAAACTTCATTGCTCACCCCCAACCCAATTGCCTGTCGACAAGGGCGCCCATATGATATTTTCTAGGGGGGGGGGGCCAATTTTTTTTATTAATTTATTTTTTGTCGCTTTAACTTCTTGGACCAATTTGTATTTTATATTAATAATATAATAAGTAGCTAGAAAATAATTGCGGGGAGGGTCGGTAGTGCCGGGGGGGTTTGGAATACCCCCCAAAAAGGGGTCGGGGGTCCATCCCAGAAAATTTTTAAATATTGAACTAATGAAAATCACATTTTACGCTATTTTAGCACTCAAAAACTAGTTAAGAAATTTGTTTACCATACTCTAAGACATGCCAATGTAAACAAGAAAATGTTACCTATGTCGGATGTCCACCCCGGGAAATTTTTAAATATTGAACTAATGAAAATCACGTTTTACGCTATTTCAGCACTGAAAACTAGTTATGAAATTTGTTTACCATACTCTAAGACATTTCAATGTACATAAGAAATCATTACCTAGGTGGGGGGTCCAGCCCCGGAAATATTTAAAATATTGAATTAATGAAAATCACATTTTACGCTATCTTAGCACTAAAAAACTAGTTAAGAAATTTGTTTACCATACTCTAAAACATGCCAATGTAAACAAGAAAATGTTACCTAAGTCGGGTGTCCACCCCCGGGAAATTTTTAAATGTTGAACTAATGAAAATCATATTTTACGCTATTTTAGCACTGAAAAACTAGTTAGCAAATTTGTTTACTATACTCTAAGACAGGGGAAGTCAACTACGTCTTGTGATGACGTTTGTGGAGCAAGAGCATGCGGATCCCTTGTGTGTGACGTCAGCAAGAGCGCACGGTAGTAGGGGTGTTTAGAGTACGCTAGAGCTAGGTACTAGAGGACCTATTCACTTTAGCTCTGTGGGTAGAACAACTTCTGGTTGGAAATATGGAGCATTTTTCAAAGTTATTGCAAGTACGCGATCCTGATAGTGTTCTCTCTGCAGAACATGTGTTAGTTCTGCAAAACATTCTTCTTCAGTTCGAATCGAGGTTTCAGGATGTGGAAAACCTTTCTCCAATGTTTAAACTTTTTGCTACCCCATATTCAGTTAATGTCAAAGACGTTCCTTGCCGGTATCAGTTGGAACTGCTAAACTTACAATGCGACGATCTGTTAAAGGACAAATAGGCCTACGAACGTAAAGTGGTCTTGGGTAACTTTTACAGAAATTTCTCTGAAACCAGATTCCGAGACTTGCCGCACGAATATTATGTAATTTTGGATCGACATATGTGGCCGAACAATTTTTTTCACTAATGAAACGCGCAAAGCTCAAATCAAGAAGTACATTGTTAAATCACAACCTAAATGTAGTCTTCGATTAAATATTGCTCAAACATTACGTCCCAACATTGATAAACTTGTTAAAGAAAAAGAGACAGGAAAGTCAGAAAATTGTTACTGTAATCTATTATCATCTAAGGAGCAGACGAGCTTGTATGGTAATTAATTCAGTTCATTTTTTTTTTATCATTTTTACTGTAGTGAATTATGTTAATTCAAATGATAGTAGCCTATTGTCTATTTTTGTCAAAGAACATAGATTTTGTGGAAAGGGAATTGTTCTCACAGAATAGAAAAATAGAATTATTTATAATATGTTAAACTGCTGCGCTGTAATTAACCGATAAACTATCAAAAAAATCGATTGATGTTTCATTAACTCGGAAACACGTATTACGTAAGTTCTAACCCCCTAAATTCCCGCTGCCCGCAATACTAATGCCCCTCTCTTCCCCCCTGTTCACTGATGCCTACATTTCACATGCTCCTCGCAGAGATATAACGCGAGCAGTGAGTGCAGAAAGCAGTGACGTCACAGAGCAAGCTTCTGTCTTCCCCTGCTCTAAGACATGGCAACTTAAACATGAAATTGTTACCTAAATTATAATACTTATTGATTATTACTATTTATAAGAAAAGTTAAATAGCACATGGAACGGTGGACATAATAGGCCTACTCATTATGTTATGAAAAGGAAATAACTACTATATCATATTTGACACACCAACAAATCTTGTTTAATTAAATAAATATATTTTTTAAATACAAATATAGAATTTTAAGTTTTGACTCTTGGGGGTCTGAACCCCCTTTCCTAATCCACTGTGGATTCTGCTTCCATGTTGTCGATTTGGTAAAACTTCTGCTATTATAATAATTGTCTTAAAAGAAAAACACCTGACGATAATAATTAATAATATACATTTTTTCCTTGCGCCCCCCCCCCGGGTACGCCCATGGCTGTCGAAATTCTTCATCTTTATCTTTATAAAGAATTAAAAGAGACCTTTTGAAGTTATACAACTTGGCCGTTTTTATTTATAACATATAAAACTCTAATTTTGCAACAATTTTCAACCCCCGGCCAGAAAATTCATAACACGATAATATTTCCCCCCCCCCCAGAAATTTCAATGACGCAGTCTGCGTCTTAACCCACCCCCCCGTGGGCACCCTGTTTTAATTTATATTATATTTTCTTACACAAAACACAACAGACAAACGTTAACTATATCAGCTGACGAATAACTGCCCATTCCTGCTCACTGGCGGCGCTAGTAGTAGCGTGTCCCGGAAAAAGACAGGGAGTGGACGGTATTACTTATTGAGAGTATTTGGTGTTATGGTACCAATGAATGAAATAATACAATAACTTAACATTAGGAAACTTGCAGGGCTCCGAAGTAAAGTCCAACGTCGAAATACGGTAAGTGTTTTTTTCTATTCTATGAGCCACTGATGCGATAGCCTTCTTTCCTCCCCGCATGGACGATTCAACTTCACAGTGTGTTCGTGGTCTCGGGGTAACGTGCGTGTCTAGTAATGGGGAGGTCTCACGTTCAAATCCACCCCAAAGCGACTTTTTTTGGCGCCCCTGGTGGGGCTTGGGGGCGAAGCCCCCAATACAGAAAAACAGGGAAATCTGGGGTAGATATGAAGTAGTTACGTATACGATAGGTACCTCGGCCTCGATACCGAATGAGCCATTGAGTCCGGGTTTTTGCCGTTAGGTTTCCAGTATTGGATTATCGCCACGTGACCGATTGCATGAAAAAAGAACATCGGCCAGCGCATGGAAATTCGTGTTTTGACAGCAGTTCCCAGCGCCATTTTAGGTTAATTTTGTCCCTACTTCTTCACGTTTTTACTTATATTTAGGACCTTTGAACAAATATATGGTGCTTAAAAATGGAATCTATAGGTTTTAAAGGATAATATAACATCAAATTTGGTCGTTTTCCGTGCTTTTAAAATGAAAATATCACTTGAAGTAGAGAGGTGGACCATCCCCCTTTTTTTTTTTTATTTATGTGAAATTGTGCACATTCCATTCTTGTGTTCTATTTTATCAATGTGCTTGAATGAGTATTATATTCTTCTTACAAAAAAAAAAAAAAAAAAAAAAAAAAACTGTGAATTCATAGTCTTTCATTGACTTGTGCATTTTCTTACATTAACCTGTAACATCAGGCCTAAAGAATGGTAACATAAGCATATAAATGTTATTTCATGAACAGAAACTTGCTTTAAAGTTAAAAGTGCATAGGCCTATAGGACTACTCAGACCAAAACTGCGTACCGCTTGGTGGAACTATCCTCTTTTTATTGTCATACTGTACTATTTTATTGAGAACATAAAGACTATGTAGTCTATGATATAAAAAAATGTGTCTCGCATTTTTATAATATTGCAGCTGCTTCTATTACCGGTACTCTTTATTAATATTGTTATTATTATTAGTAATAATAATAATAATAATAATAATTTATTTGCTGTCAATTGACTTGATACAAGTTTCTGACATTGTCAAGCTTACAGACTAAGAGCTAATATTATACAACCTAATATTGCTACAACCTAGATCTAAGGATAAAAGTGTGTGATTGATCAAAATATAATAATGTATATGTGCTAATCGGTTATTACAATTCGTCTAAAGAATATAAACATTTTTCTATTAAGTATTTCTTCAGAAGTGTTTTGAAATGTTTCTTGTCAGCATTCTTAATTTCTACAGGTAGCTTGTTGTATAGTATAGTTCCAATTACACTTACGTCCTTAAATATAATTTGCTTTTTGCATGTATATCTATGACAATCTAAGCTACTTCTTGTGCTATAATTATGAATTTCACTATTTTTTGTTAGATTTCTAACTACTATTTCTAGTACTATTATTATATTTTTATTATAGGCCTATTATTATATTTGTATTATATTATTATATGTATATTAAATGCACATTATTATATTTGTATTATATTATATTTTTATTATTATTATTTTTATTATATTATGATATTTATATTGCATTATTATTATACTACTACTACTACTACTATAATTATTCTTAATGGTATTGTCATTGTTAGGTCTATTGCTATTATTTCTGTATTTATTATCATTATTATTATATTATTATTATGTTCCTCTTTGTTTTGTCATAAGTATTGAGATCAAACATACGTGCAATTAAACAGTTGTAGGCCTAATAGTTGGCTTTCAAAATATATATTGGTATTCTTTAAGGTTAATTAGACAGTACTCCTTTCCTTTGTTATATGGATATGTAAGAGTTATGTTCATGGGCCTAATTTACGTATTTTATATCCACGCTTCAATGTCATTTATCGTGACATTGATCACTTTATACTATATCCAATCTTAATTTTTTTAATAAATAGACAATAATGAACTACCGTACATACAGTACGCTATTCTTTTCCAAAAATAGTTATTTATGGAGCTTATTTAATAGATATTCTGCTCACAATGGACTGTTATTTAGAAATTCACGGGTTTTTTACTCATAATAATGAGTTTAATTTGTTTGTGTCGTATCTATGTAGTCATATTTTTATTTAATACTTCTAGATAATATAATAATTATTTCGTAGCATTATCGTTAACCTACGTTGCTGTAGTACAATCTGAAATTTGATATAAGTTGCATAAACTCAATAAATTCACCATCTAATATCACAGAAGTGAGAAAACTGACGTCTGAAAACTATAGAGGATGGAAAAAGGCGACCACTCGGCTTCCTTCAGTATTTAAGATAAGGAAACTCTCTTACTTCCTCCTTTAAACTAACAGGGAGGTTCGAGAATAAGAAAAGGTGCTTCTTAAGGGACATCACAGGCCCCCTTTCACCTTTAAGGAGCAATCCTTCCTAAAGCGAAACAAGGAAGGTTCCAGAGTACGAATGGCTATGCAAGGAGGATTGAAGGCCCATTTTAAGTGAAGGAGCTTGAAAGGAGGATTCCAGAATTCCGCCCTAGGTAGTGCACCAGCCAAGCTCCGCCCTCTCTTCCCTGTTTTCCCTTGCTTCCGAGCCAATGCGCGTGTTGCTGTCTAGAGGTCATTTTTTTATTGCTGGAAAAATCCATACAGGACAAATTGAATGACCTGAAAATACCTAGATATCAGGCCATTCAAATTATTAAGGGTAGACAAACTTATGCGACTGTGGCTCTGAGCAGCAGCAGCCTCACCCTCTACCATTCTCACCATGGTCAGCACGACCCCCCCATATTAACACACAAGTCAGCAATGGCAATCACCAAATGTACCCTCCACTTCCGCCCACATCACCTTCCAAACGAAAACACACTGGCGTGCAACCTGTACAAGTGAATTCAGAGAATAGTGTAACTGAAAACCCTCAATTTTGGGCCTCTTTCTGGAGACGTGAGGAGCACCCTATTACTCCAATCAACAATAGAAATAGTCAACAAAGTCAACTTTGTCACAGGCTTGCAAGAACTGCAACAAGGAATCAATGCTCGGCGAAAGAGTAAAACAGGCCATGCACACGTCCCCATTCCACTAATACCCGCCGGCCGCTCCTAGCATGTCTCCTAGTCACCCGCCGGCTGCTGCTCAACACTAGTAATAATATTTCACAATAAAAAAATACCCTTGTACCAAACATATTTTGTGGGCCTGTTCTACTTTCCCCCCCCCAAAAAGTCCCTTGCTGATGTGCAAGAATGGTAGTTGTTTGCCTACTTTGCTCAGATTCATAATATGGATGGTATGTTTTAAGTGTAATAAAAAATGAATTGATTGAAATGAGTAAAAATACAATATAAAGTTTTAAATGCGACTGGTTCAACCTCTTAATCAGTTCCTTGAACAAAAGTAAGTATATTTAATCAAGTGATCAGTTCCAGGAAGCAAAATTGCTTGTATAAGACTTTGGTGCTCTACACGATATTTTCTTTAATTTTCAGAACTTCTTGGCGATCTTCTGAAGCAGAAGCCAAAAGAGACAGATGGAGTGGAATCTGTAATTGTAGTAGATGGTGTACCCCAGGTTGGTCCTGAACGCTTAGAGAAACTGATATCAGTTATAAATAAAATATTCTCTAAGTTTGGTACTGTAGTGAATGAATACTACCCGACAAATGAAAATGGCCATACCAAAGGGTGAGTAATCATCTCAAACTACTTTAAGATTGTATGGATCTTAATCCATCCCTGGGAACTCTCACGCCATTTTCTCTACCGTAATAAAATGATATGATGTTTTCTGGGTTCTTATTCTAAGGTAGAGAATGTTGTGCGAGTTTTCCAAGAGATGGAATATGTCCAGGGTTGTTATGAAAAAAGCCGGTCTGGTTTTAACCGGTTTTATCCACTTGAAAAAAGCCAGGCAATTTTATCCGGATAAAATCAAATTGAACAAAAATAATTGAAGTTTCTTTCATGTTTTTATTTCCAAACATCACAAATTTAAAAGTTACAAGCTCAGAACCTGTAGTAGGCCTACTTAGGCCTACTGAGTGCAAATGAAGAGCTACCAGTTTTATCAACTTGAAAAAAGCCAGGCCAGATAAAATCAAATTGAGTAAAAATAATTGAAGTTTCTTACATGCTTTTATTTCCAAACATCACAAATTTAAAAGTTAAAAGCTCAGAACCTGTAATACTTACTGAGTGAAAATGCAGAGCTACCAGTTTTATCCACTTGAAAAAAGCCAGGCCGGATAAAATCAAATTGAATAAAAATAATTGAAGTTTCTTTCATGTTTTTAATTCCAAACATCACAAATTTAAAAGTTACAAGCTCAGAACCTGTAGTAGGCCTCAGTTTTATCCACTTGAAAAAAGCCAGACATTTTATCTGGCTAAAATCAAATTGAATAAAAATAATTGAAGTTCCTTTCTTGTTTTTATTTCCAAACATCACAAATTTAAAAGTTACAAGCTCAGCTACCAGTTTTGTCCACTTGAAAAATGCCAGGCATTTTGTCTGGATTAAATCAAATTGAGTAAAAATAATTGAAGTTTCTTTCATGTTCTTATTTCCAAACATCACAAATATAAAAGATACAAGCTCAGAAACCTAAAATTGTATTTAGTGTAATTTAATACAGTGAGTCTCATGCAAGAGTTGGCCAATGACACGGGTTTCTGCGTCGCGGCAGGCACAGCAAATAAAGCCGCGATCGGTGTAATGATTCAGGTTCTCACATTTACAGTTAAAATTACAATGAAAATAACCACGTACCTCATCACAAGAGTTGTTAAAAATGTTCTCCTCTTGCATCCACACAATACTGGCACCATTTTAGGAAATTTTCTTTTACGCGCATAAGTTCAGCTTCCGAAATAGAGTAAATTTTTCTTGTGATATTGTCTTCAAGTTCTTCTAATGTATGGGAAATTGAAATGTACACTTTATTTTTGAAGTTTCCCCATAAATAATAGTCACATACTGTTAGAAGAACTTAAAGACAATATCACAAGAGAAATTAACTCTGTCTCGGAAGCTGAAATTATGCGTGTGAAAGAAAAATTTCCTAAAAAGGTGCCAGTATTGTGTGGATGCAAGAAAAGAACATTTCCAGCAGCTCTTGTGATGAGGTATGTGGTTATTTTCATTGTAATTTTAACTGTAAATATGAGAACCTGAATCATTACACCAATCGTGGCTTTATTTGCGTAGATATTTCACCCGATCGCTCGGGAGTTGGAGCTTTGCCCGCCGCTTCGCAGAATCCCACGTCATTGGCCAACTCTTGCGTGGGACTGACTGTACCACTTCACTGTGTAATTCCCACCAATAGTTAATTACCGTATTTACTCCAATATAATGCACCCTCGAATTTAATGCGCACCCGGATTTTGAAACTTAAAATCATAAAAAAAGAGTTTGTTAGCGAATGTAATGCGCATCAATAGGAGGATATTTTATTTGGAATTTTGTCTTAGTATTTATAGAATAATGAACCAACACATAAACATTTACAGTTAACTGCCATGCCAGATAGGCATGGCTCATCAATATTCACTAATGTGTTCATCACTGGAATCCTCGGAGGTGCTTATTTTTTATTGCTAAATGGACAAACAAAATGTTAAATGCATGTTTCACAATAAAAGCTGATACCACTCTTAAATGAGTTTAAAATCGACAATGCACAATATTCCACATTTGCACTATAGAACTGACGAAAACTATTTTTTCATTATGTTTCAGAAATTAAATTTCATATGGTGTAGGCTAATGATAAAATGAACGATGTCGAGAATTATAGCAATGCCTTGTTATGTAGATCAATAATACCTCCGGCCTACGAAACGGATTTGTACTAGAATTTAACGTGCACCTCAGTATTGAAATCTACAAATGGACAAAAATAGGGCACGTTATATTCAAGTAAATATAAGACTCTTGCATATTTGCCTTATTCTGCCTGTTGATGTATAAAAGCTTCTGGGCTTTTTCATTGCCTAGTCTGTTTCTCAATTTTGTTAGTATTAACCCAAATGAAGAAAATACTCTTTCGATTGATGCAGAACTGGCTGGCATACGATGTAAAGATTCTTTGGCTTGACAAAATTCCAGCGATAGGTGATTACGCTTCAGATTTGTGTAATTGATGGAGAAATAAGTATAAAAAATCCCTTTAGGTAGGCCTACAGGGCACAGGCTGAGGTAGATATCATAGTGCTTTTTATGAATTTATTGGGATAAGTGTAGAATAAAAACTGAAATATTTTTTATAAAAAGAGAGTTGTTAATTAACTTATGTATTAATTGATATCTTTTATTATTTCATTTTTAATTTGGCCAAGGATTATTGTTCTAAAGATATTTAACTATTATTTTTAATATTTCAAACTTTATTTCATTGGTAATTTTAGCCTCAGTTGGTCCTCATGAATTCATTTCGGCATGCCTATTGGCTGAGGTATATTTTAAAGTGTTTTTGACTTTCAAAAATTCAAAACTCTCCTTATATGAGCGCTATTGAGAAACTAGTTGTTGATTTAAAGATTACTCATCAAGAGCTTTTCAACGATACCCCACAAACATGGTTTTAAACATTTTTAATTTCCACCCTCACCCCCACAACCACTGAATCATTGGTGTCTAATTTATGCAGACAAAGTTTCCCTCTAAACCCCAAAGGGCCCTAAATATAATTTTTTCAAAATTTCAACCCGCTCCCACCTCCCCCAACCAGGAAAAATTGATTTTAGCCGGCTAAATTTGATTTTAACCGGCTAAATTTGAAAAAAACCACTGGTCAGGTCTTTTTCAATTTTAGCCGGCTTTTGTACAACCCTGAATATGTCCCTGGGAAAACAGAGAACAAGTCGCCTCTTAAGTCCTGCCCAGTCAACTAACTGATGGGATCTGCCTGGGAAGGAGGGGTTTAAAGTGGGGAGTATTTTAAACAATGAGAGACATCTAGGAGGCATTGGTGGAACTACTCTTCGTCTTTTTTTCCTTCCTCGTTTTTCCCTTTTTCTTCCTCGTTTTTCCATTTTCTTCTTTCCTCTTTTCCCCTTCTCTTGTTCCTCTCTTTTCCCCTTCTCTTCTTCCTCTCTTTTCCCCTTCTCTTCTTCCTCTTTTTCCCCCTTTTTCCCTCGTTTTTCCATTTTCTTTTTTCTCTTTTCTTCTTCCTCTTTTTCCCTTCTCTTCTTCCTCCTCTCTATTCTCTTCTCTCACTTATTCTTCACCCTACCTACCTATGGGTCATTCCATGTCAAGTGAACCAATGGAAAAACGTGACCACCTCCGATTTTAGTCATACTTGGTTGTCATGAAGTACCACCTGAGATATGTTGAAGTACAAAATATCAGATTTTTATGTGTTGTAGTTTTCCAGTTATACCCTTCTGAAATATGGAAAAAAACCAAATTTTCTGCATAAGTGCAATCACAAAATGACGCATAAATCAAGCTGGAATTGACATAGATGAGTGGGAAAAGTATCAAAATGTAGCTTATATTATGAGCTTTAATTTGATACGTCACACGACTACTTTCGAAAAAAAATATTTTCAAGGTTACCCAAAAAAAATTTGAAAACTGAATTTTTCAAAAACCTATATTTTGAAAATTTTGAAACAATTCTCATAGAAACATACATATTTCAGCATCATGTCCTACAAGTTTTGATAAGGGATCGCAATGGGATCATATTTTTTTACATTTATAACAAATACTATGCACGCTGGGTAAGAATATATGACACAGGAATATTGCACTTAATTCTAAAATCCATTCCTTTGTCCAGGGAGTTGTTTACCAACATGCATATACCAACTTGTGCAAGTGGTCAAATGGGTATGAGTAAACACAGTCTGCAAGCATGTGAGTCAGCCAGGGAATGCAAGTTGTAACCTGTTGGACCTGGCTTCAGTTGTGCCTTGACTCTCATGCAGTGTGCTTCCTTTCTTCAAAGGCTGTACAAAGACTGTATTGCTGCATGTAAAGTAGTGGGTTCAGTGATTAAAATAGGCATTGTGTATTTCCCCAGTATGGCTGAAAAAGTAAGTGAAACAGCAAAGATTTTCTGCTGCAACCCTTTCAAGAAAGACAGACATCAGGGTGTGAAAAGAAGTGTGAGGCCTGTTACTGACTGGATGTGTGACATGTTTGACACCATTGTGGTAGGTATGAAAATTTGTGACAGTTGTAGGAAAGAACTATCAAAGCAGAAACAGGTTACAGATACAACAGATGACTGTTTAGTACCAGTAGCCAATACCACTAGGCCTACTAATGTTGATGAATCATTTGTAGCTTTAGATGTTACCTTAGAGTACCTTAATAAGTCTCTAAGCTCTCTAGAGGAGTCACCTGTTGCTAAGAGGAAGTTGCAAATGAAATCATACTGTGATAAAAAATACAGTAAAATAAAAAAATGTTTGACAGAAAAGGTACTAACAGCAGCAAGTACAAATACAGAGAAAACTGTTGACCATAAATCAGAATCATGTGAAGTCATTTGTCAGCTAAAAGAAAAGTTTCAAGAAGAAAATATAAGTGTTAGTGAAAAATTGCAAATTTTAACAGTACTACCTAAAAGCTGGTCATGCAGTGAAATACAAAATGAATTTCAGGTTAGCAACAGAATGGCAAGAAAAGCTAAAGCATTGGTGAAAGCGAAGGGTATTCTGGCAACACCAAATCCTAAACCAGGAAAGGTTTTAAATGAATCTGTGATTGAGAAGGTAATAGGGTTCTACAACAGTGATGATGTCAGCCGTCTTATGCCTGGAAAAAAAGATTTTGTTTCTGTGAAAACGGGTGACAGTAGTAGAATTCATGTACAGAAGAGGCTAGTGATGGGCAACTTGAAGGAAGTGTACGAGCTGTTCAAAAACAAAAATCCTACTGATAAGATTGGATTTTCGAAATTTGCTGATTTACGACCTAAACATTGCGTCTTGGCTGGAGGAAGTGGTACCCACACAGTATGCGTTTGTACAGTGCATCAGAATGTTAAATTAATGCTACAAGTGTTGAAATCCAAACAAATTACACTGAATGATGGCACAGATATAAGTAATTATAATTCCTGTTTAGCGAAGTTAATGTGTGAAGAGCCAGGCACAGCATGCCACCTTAATGAATGTCCTTCATGTCCAGGTGTAGATAATTTGAAAGATGAGTTACAGTTGCTGCTAGATAATGAACTGGTGGACAACATTACATACAAGCAGTGGGTTTCTGTTGACAGATGTAATTTAGTAACCTTCATCAAAACTGCAGATGAGTTTATAGAAACTTTGTGTGAACAGTTGTTGATTTTGAAGAGACATTCTTTTATTGCAAGAAGACAGGCAGAATATTATAATCACTTGAAGCAGAATATTGGAGTAAATGAAGCTGTGGTATGTATGGACTTTGCAGAAAATTATTCGTTTGTACTACAGGATGAAGCCCAGTCTTTTCATTGGAACAATGATCAAGCAACTATTTTTCCTATAGCAGTCTACTACAATGATCATAATATACACTACAAAAGTATTGTATGTATCTCTGAATGTCTACAGCATGACACCACTGCTGTTCATTTATTCCAGAAAAGGCTTATCTCTCATTTGAAGTTGGAAGTAATTAGAGATTTGAAAAAAATTTACTACTTCTCAGATGGTGCAGCTGCGCAATTTAAAAACAGAAAAAACTTTTCAAACTTATGCCACCATGTTCATGATTTTGGAATTGAGGCAGAGTGGCATTTCTATGCAACAGCCCATGGGAAAGGAGTATGTGACGGTCTGGGTGGTACTGTGAAAAGACTTGCAGGAAAGGCAAGCCTACAGCGGCCATACGAGCATCAAATCATGACACCAGCACAGCTGTTTACATGGAGTGAGGAAAACATCGACTCCATGCAGTTCTTCTTCTTCAATGAAGCACAATACAACAAAGAGGAAAAAATACTTGCAGACAGATTTCTGTCTACAAAAGCAATACCAGGCACACAGAAGTTCCACAGTTTCATCCCATTGTCAGATAAAGTGTTGTTGACAAAGGTATTTTCAAGAAGTGAACAGTCATCCACTTTTTCAGTGTTAGGACCACGTGTGCAACAGAGGCTGAAGCTAGCAGAAGTAAAAGGATATGTTACATGTGAGAACAACAATCATTGGTGGCTTGGTGTAGTTGTGGACAAAAATGAGACAGCACAGATAGTGGAACTGATGTTTCTGCACCCTGCAGGTCCTTCTCCATCATTTACTTTCAAAAGTGACTGTCCAAATAAACTGACTGTGCCTCTCTCTCAGATCCTCACCCTTGTGCAACCTACATGTCCCACTGGCCGTAGTTATTACCTCTCGAAGGAAGAGATGGATGCGGCAACCATGGCTCTAGAAAATTACTGTAGACAATAAATTCACGTTTTTGTCATTGAAGAAGGGAAGGTAACATGTTTTCTGTAAGTTTTTCTTTTTGATTGTAATGAAATTTTAGAATTAAGTGCAAGATTACGGTGCCATATATTCTTACCCAGCGTGCATAGTATTTGTTATAAATGTAAAAAAATATGATCCCATTTCGATCCCATAACAAAACTTGTAGGACATGATGCTGAAATATGTATGTTTCTGTGAGATTTTTTTCAAAATTTTCAAAATATAGGTTTTTGAAAAATTCAGTTTTCAAATTTTTTGGGGGTAACCTTGAAAATATTTTTTTTTCGAAAGTACTCGTGTGACATATCAAATTAAAGCTCATAATATAAGCTACATTTTGGTACTTTTCCCACTCATCTATGTCAATTCCAGCTTGATTTATGCGTCATTTTGTGATTGCACTTATGCAGAAAATTTGGTTTTTTTCCATATTTCAGAAGGGTATAACTGGAAAACTACAACACATAAAAATCTGATATTTTGCACTTTAACATATCTCAGGTGGTACTTCATGACAACCAAGTATGACTAAAATCGGAGATGGTCATGTTCAAAATTGACAAAAAATTGGTTCACTTGACATGGAATGACCCCTATCTATTTCGGATCTATTCCTAAAGCATTATCGTGATAGGATAAATCATGTAATATATTATTACCAGGATTTGAACACGGAACTGCTAGCATTATAGCCAGTCGTCCTTACCAGTACGTCATCAAGTGATTGTAGCGGTGTAAAGCGAGAATTCGTTTATTTAATTGAAATAGTAGAGATCAATAATTTTGTATGAATTATTAGTAACGCTTAAGATGCTCTGGTACAAGGGTTTTTGTATTAATTAGTGCATATGTTTTGATACAAGGATACAGGGGTCTTTCTCGTGGGCGGAGTGAATAATGCACTATAACAGTGACCTGCAGTGCTGGCATGGAAAGGCTGTTGGCTAGGGGAAGCGGGCCATCACCATAGCAATGCACGGCAAGAGTGGGCAGAGCTTAAGGGATGACCTGGGGAATTGCCATGTCCCCAAATGCCTCTAAATTTTATTAGAAGCTAATAATAGGGAGTATATTATTGAGAAACCAGCTTTCTTAATAAATTATCAGATTCAGTAATGGCACCATATGATAAAAATTAATTGAAAAATGGATTGAGATTTTGAAAAATTTATATCTCGGCCCCTTTGAAGTATAGAGGGAAACTTTGTTTGAATAAATTAGAGTACTCCCTATGGAGTTCACAGTGACACCAACGATTCGGGGGTTTTGGGGGTACGAGTGGGGGGATGAAAATTCAAAAATTTGAAACCAAGTCTTGTAGGGTATCG